>JACEFZ010027925.1:0-380000 GCA_014155875.1 Cepaea nemoralis
TGACAGGGGTGGTATGGATGGGTGGATGCATGCATGTGTGTCTGGGTTTATGTGTGGGCGGGTGGGTGGGTGGGTGGGTGGGGGATGCGTGGTGGGTGGGAGAGTGTGTGTGTGGGTGGGGAAGATAATGTATGTGTGTGTGTGTGTGTGTGTTGGCGGATGGATGGGGGAATGTATGTGCCTGTGGGTATGTGTGTGGATGGGCTGGTGGATGTGTGTGGGGGGGGGGGACACGCGGATGGATAGCTGATGGGTGGGTGGGGGTGGATTTTCTAATAACATGGTTACAAGCATTGTTTATGTTTACAACATTCATTTGACAATGGTTTTTCCTATGTGAATGCACTATGCACTGATGAACGAAAGATGAGTGATTGGAAGGGCCGAATGTAAGACGGGCCTGCGTGCCCAATTTGTTACCCTTTAAAAATAAAGTTCGTTCGTTCGTTCCCTCGGTTGGGTATAAAAAGAAGACATCGGCAATATTCTGAGTTACACACAGATTCGGAATTGTGAGGTAAGTATGAACATTTTTTTCCAATTCTCATTTTCTCTTCATTGCTTTCATTGTTTCATCCTTTTGTTTTTCTCGTCCTGTCGTCACCTTCTGATGTAGTCACAGGAGATCTCCTTGACTACATGCTGTGTTTGTGAATGTGTTTGTTTGCTGATGAAGGCTAATCGCCGCAACGTCCTATATGTGTCGTAAATCTGTTATGTAAAGCTGCACTACTTTGTGTCATTTTATATTGTTTACATTTTCACAGCTTTACCGCAGTTCCACCCAATGTTATTCCAGAAACGGCACGTAGCGTTAAAATGGTTTGAAATTGGCCCTGAACTTTAACCCGAAAGTTGAAAGTTGGTTTCTCTTAGCCAATCCGATTTCCGCTTTGTCCTTTCATTCATTATTTAGATGAATGGTTGCTAGGTAACACCTATGTTAATTATGGAGATGGCTTGAACCGACGTCTTGAAAAGTACCCTTAACCCCTGACTATTCACTGCGGAACTATTTAGACCCGTCAATCGGAAGCGTGCCTGAATTTCTATATTTAGTAATGTCAACGTATCGAGAAATGTGTCAAACGTTTTCGTAGTTACCGTTATTGACCTGTTGAATAGCCCAGTAAAAAGATGAGGATGGGCTGTGGGGCCGTAATGTCAGTCTTCCACTTTGAACACATCTTTAAGTAAAGCAGTATGAGCAAACATTTTGTAAAGAGTGGCTGCAGGGTGACATAATTAAAGACTGGGTGATGCCATTTCATGGAGATGTGACTAAGGCTCTTTGTAAGTACTGCAAGTGTGAAATGAAAGCGAAAATACAAGTCTTGAAGAATCACGCAGACTAAAAAAACATAAAAGTGCAGTGCCATTTGATATTACACCGTTGTCATCTGTTTTCAGAACTACACATAGTAATGAATCATCAAAAGTTTAAGGATCTGTCGCAATATTTTAAAGTTGTCGTTGTGCAATTGCGAACTGTAACCATTTGATTGATTTGTTTAAAACACTATTTCTGACAAAACAGTTCTAAAGGACGTAAAAGTACATTGGAGCAAGTGTACAAATATTATAAGAAGTACACTGTTTTCTCACTTAGAAGATTTCATAGTGATATTTGAAGTAATATTTCTACAAATAAATATAGTTTATTATTAGACGGATCAAATGACATTTCTGTTCTGAAAGTGCTTGGTACATGTGTTATAACTTATATATTATAGTATTTATAGCAGCAGCAAAGACAAAGTAGTTTCTACATTTCTTGGACTAGTTCACTTGGAAGTGTGTGATGCAGAAAGTATAGTTCAGGCACGGAAGAAACTTTTGGTCATTAAACATTTAAACTGGAAGAATTTGACTGCAATTGGTACCGATAATACCTCTGTAACAACCATGGCGTTTATGCCAAATTAAAGGAAGATATCCCATCTTTAATCCTCTTAAAATGTGCGTGTCATTCCTTACAGCTAGCATTATCACATGCCTCATCAGAATATTTAAAAAAGAATTTGGAATTCCTTATTGCTGAAACCTTTAAAGTTTTCTCCAAATCATCTGTCAGACAACAGCAATACAATAATTTATATAAAGCAATAAATGATAGTTCCTCACCACTGAAAATTATGTCATATTGCAAAACAGAAATCTGCATGGTTATCAATTCAACCAGCTGTTGAAATAATTGTGAACCAATGGTTGGAGTTGAAGACGCACTTCGAAATAACAAGACAAAGTGAAAAGTGCTACACAGCTGAAATATTATACGGAATCTTCTTCTTCTTCTTCTGCGTTCATCCGGATTTTTTTTTCCGAACATGACTGCGTTGTGCCTGTTTACAGCAGAGCTGCGTTCTTGCGCCATTAGGCCAACACATCCTACTTCTGCGTGCATTTGTTGACCGGGCTAACCTTCCCGGGGGTTTCTTAGGACGTTTGAATCTCACTGTTCTGGTGTTATCCCCCATCCTAGCTGGCCCATATAGAACAGCCAAAGACATCCTGGTCAACCCTCAAGGGAAGGCAGGGGCAGACCATGGGCATTCCCCTCCATCCAAGGAGGCTTCCATACTTGCAGAGCCGACACACAGCGCTCTAGTACTGTGCTCAACCAAGGAATCGTCACGTCCTGCACATGGCTGCTTAGCCTCACTTCCGTATATTGGGCCTTCCGTTCACCATAGGCTGTTCTTCCAGAAACCAGAAGAATGCAGTCTGCAGATGACATCCACACAGTGAGCTTTCGATTCAGAATTTCCACGTAATGGATTTGCTATCCAAGCAATATTCCATTTCGTGCCACTAGGATACATTTTTCCACCTTTTATGAAGCTCACACAGTGAGCTTTTGATTCGGACTTTCCACGTAATGGATTTGCTATCCAAGCAATATTCCATTTCATGCCTCTGGCGACGCTTTTGTAACCGACATACCTGTGGTATGAAGTGCGGCAGTCTAAATACTTCTTTATGCACCTTTAAATGTCAACCTGAATGTAGTTAAAGTAAGCTGCAGTCAACTTGAGCTTGTTGATATCTCCATAGAGCTTGTCCTCAAATAAAGCAGGTGTGAGCCAAAATATCTTTCTCTGTTATGCATATATTGGGCACTCCTGCAGCAAATGTCTAGCTGTCATTTTACCAGTTCCACAATTGCATTCATCGGTATCTCCTATCTTTAGTTTATTGAACAAGTGGTATTTCAGCCTGTTATGTCCTGTGCGGAGTCTGAAGATTGCTACTTGTTCTCTTCGGTCGAGTTTGTAATATGCGTCATCCTTCTGGTGGCCTAGATGCTCTGATTCCCATTTGGTTCTTCTTCTTCTTCTTCTTCTTCTTCTTCTTCTTCTTCTTCTTCTTCTTCTTCTTCTTCTTCTTCTGCGTTCATCCGGATTTTTTTTTTTCCGGACGTGACTGCATTGTGCTTGCTTACAGCAGAGCTGCGTTCTTGCGCCGTTAGGCCGACACATCTGGAATTTGTTGACTGGGTTAACCTTCCCGGGGAATTTGGTTCTATAAGTGCTTTTTATAAACCTCTTTACCTCATTATAGGTTATGTCTATGTCAGGCTATGGTAGTCGTCCACCCTCTTGTGCTAGTCTGTCAGCCTCTTCATTTCCAGGTATACTGCAATGTGATGGGATCCACTTGTATTACAACTTGTTTGGATTTCTGTCATAGACCATGGAGTGCTGCTCTTAGGTCAGCTAGTTCTGTGCTGTTTTTGCTTCTCAGTATTGAGACAGCTGACTTTGCATCTGTGAAGATAGCTATTTGCTTCTCTTTATTTTCCTCTATCAAGAGCCTTTCTGCTGCAGTTTTCAAAGCCTCTACCTCCGCTTTGAAGTTACTTGAAAATTTTCCAGTTGCCACTGACTGTGTATTTTTCACTCCATTTTTTAAATTTAGGAGAATTCCTCCTCCATTTTATGTTGAAATTTTGGCTGATCCATCTGTATATGCATGGGCCCAATTGCTGCTTGGGTAATGTTCTTTTATGTAGTTTAGGGTTACTTTTCTTCTTTCGGTTTCATTCTGTGTGTTCGTTTTCTCAATACTAGGAATGTTTTCTATCATCTCAGGCAGTTGCTGCCGTCTCTAAGCTGGGAACTTGTGTGCATTGTAAATGGGTTTGACCGTTGATATGTTAAATATGGGATCTGCCCTAATCTTTCGTTTTGCAGTTTCTACAAAGTTGCTTCGCTTCTGTCTTGCCATTCCAAAACTATTAAACCTGTTATATATAGGGTGGTCTGTCAATCTTCTAAATTTTTCTGCTTGTTGGGTTCTGCTATCTCATCTATCCTGCATTGGTTGTAAACAAGTGATATTTTCTAATTCATTAATAGGTGTTGCCTTCAGGCTTCCAGTTATGATTCGCATTTCTTGATTTTAGACTTTATTTATTTTGATTATTTGATTGTTTCGGGATTTGAAATTTAAATATTGAGCACAACCCACTACTGGCAACGCCGATCTATTCTGGTATGAACCTAAGGCCTATCCACGTCAATATGGAAGCACTATACTCGAGTTTCGCTCTCGTTTGAGCTCGTCAGTAGTGCATATCCCTGACCGGATCCGGAAACAAGCCCCGGATCACTGGCGTGTGAAGCGGGTGTGTAACCACGCGGCACACACTGGACACAGCCAAATTATCATAACAGAATATTACAACGTTACCCATCGTAGGCTATGCTCAAGATTGCCCAATCGCCGCGACTGACGTCCGTCAATCGATGTGGACCCGAACGATCAGGACTTCTCACTGGCAAGGAACACCAGGCCTCCTAAATCCAGTGAGCAATAATCAAATTGATTATTTGGTTGTTTCGGGATTTGAAATTTAAATATTGAGCACAACCCACTACTGGCAACGCTGATCGTATTCTGGTATGAACCTAAGGCCTATCCACGTCAATATGGAAGCACTATACTCGAGTTTCGCTCTCGTTTGAGCTCGTCAGTAGTGCATATCCCTGACCGGATCCGGAAACAAGCCCCGGATCACTGGCGTGTGAAGCGGGTGTGTAACCACGCGGCACACGCTGGACACGCCAAATTATCATAACAGAATATTACAACGTTACCCATCGTAGGCTATGCTCAAGATTGCCCAATCGCCGCGACTGACGTCCGTCAATCGATGTGGACCCGAACGATCAGGACTTCTCACTGGCAAGGAACACCAGGCCTCCTAAAATCCAGTGAGCAATAATCAAATTGATTATTTGGTTGTTTCGGGATTTGAAATTTAAATATTGAGCACAACCCACTACTGGCAACGCTGATCGTATTCTGGTATGAACCTAAGGCCTATCCACGTCAATATGGAAGCACTATACTCGAGTTTCGCTCTCGTTTGAGCTCGTCAGTAGTGCATATCCCTGACCGGATCCGGAAACAAGCCCCGGATCACTGGCGTGTGAAGCGGGTGTGTAACCACGCGGCACACGCTGGACACGCCAAATTATCATAACAGAATATTACAACGTTACCCATCGTAGGCTATGCTCAAGATTGCCCAATCGCCGCGACTGACGTCCGTCAATCGATGTGGACCCGAACGATCAGGACTTCTCACTGGCAAGGAACACCAGGCCTCCTAAAATCCAGTGAGCAATAATCAAATTGATTATTTGGTTGTTTCGGGATTTGAAATTTAAATATTGAGCACAACCCACTACTGGCAACGCCGATCGTATTCTGGTATGAACCTAAGGCCTATCCACGTCAATATGGAAGCATTATACTCGAGTTTCGCTCTCGTTTGAGCTCATCAGTAGTGCATATCCCTGACCGGATCCGGAATCAAGCCCCGGATCACTGGCGTGTGAAGCGGGTGTGTAACCACGCGGCACACGCTGGACATGCCAAATTATCATAACAGAATATTACAACGTTACCCACCATAGGCTATGCTCAAGATTGCCCAATCGCCGCGACTGACGTCCGTCAATCGATAAGGACCCGAACGATCAGGACTTCTCACTGGCAAGGAACACTAGGCCTCCTAAAATCCAGTGAGCAATAATCATAGCCTACGATGGGTAACAATGTAATATTCTGTTATGATAATTTTTCATGTCCAGCGTATGCCGCATGGTTACACACCCACTTTACACGCCAGTGATCCGGGGCTTGTTTCCGGATCCGGTCAGGGATATGCACTACTGATGAGCTCAAACGAGAGCAAAACTCGAGTATAGTGCTTCCATATTGACGTGGATAGGCCTTAGGTTCATACCAGAATACGATCGGCGTTGCCAGTAGTGGGTTGTGCTCAATATTTACTTATTTTGTTAAAGTTTGACTTAGCTGCTGTTGCCCAATCTGCAATGCCATATTCCAGTACTGGCCTCACCCGTCCAGTATATAACTTCTTGAGAACTTTCTCATCTGCTCCCCACGTTGCACCAGCAAGCTTTTTCATTATTGCCATTCTTTGCCTTGCTCTTGTTCGATTTTTCTCAACCTGTGTCTTCCATGTCAGGCGACGATCAAAGGTGACTCCTAGATAGTTTGTATTTTATTCATGGCGCAATATTTTTCAATTCAATACCAGCTTATGTTACTGAGTTTTATTTGAGAGGGAGAACTCTGTGCATGTTGTTTTCTCCTCACTTATCTTCACTAGCCATGATTTTGACCAGTCCTATAGCTGCTAACGAAGGCTTGCTGTATTCTACTGTTAGCTGTACTAATATATTCTTCAGATGTCCATATGGCTAGGTCATCTGCAAAGGAGGATGTGTGTACTCTGGCTGGAAAATTTTCCATGATGTCATTTATATATGCTAGGAATAATGTTGGTGAAAGAACTCCTGGGGGGGGGGGGGGGGGGGGGGGGCACCTTGATCCAAAAGCATCATTTTGCTTGTTTGTCCTTGTACTTTTGTCCTGGCAGTTCTGTAGTGGCTGATCATTTATACATTTTCCCACAAACATGCATTGTTTGCAGTTTTACTTTCAGTCCTTCCTTCCATACTTTATCAAATGCTTTTTCTAAATCTATCCAGACCGCTAGTGTGTGCTTTTTCTCTTGGAAGGCATCCTCTATTTCCTGAGCTATATAGGTTATTTGATCTTCAGTGGATCTGTACTTTCTGAATCCTGCTTGGTGTGGTGTTAAGAGTTTGTTTCCTTCCAGATGCCATGTTAGCCTGCCATTGATAATGCGTTCCATTAATTTTCCTACACAGCTAAGTAGACTGATAGGTCGATAGCCATTTGGTTCTTCCAGGTCTTTCCTTTCTTTGGGACTGGTATTAGTATAGCTTCCTTCCATGCCTGTGGGATTATTCCCCTCTTCCAGCTGTAATTTAGGACTGCTAGTAGTTTCTTTTTTGCCTTAGTGCCGAGTCCTATTAGCATTTCATTTGTGATTCCATCCTTTCCTGGCGATTTCTTCTTTTTTAGGGTATACATTGCCTGTTCCATTTTTTCCATTGTTAGATTTTCCATCATATATTCTGGTGCTGTCTCTGTATTACTATGATGTATCTGTTTGTCTTTGATTGCTTTCTTCTGTTTGGTTGTAATATCAATGTGGTTTGCACTGGCATAGTGTTCCATTAGTGCATTGACGCCTTTTTTCCCTGTAAGCAAGGTAGTTCTTTGTTTAATTGTTATTTAAATATTGAGCACAACCCACTACTGGCAACGCTGATCGTATTCTGGTATGAACCTAAGGCCTATCCACGTGGATAGGCCTTGGGTTCATACCAGAATACGATCAGCGTTGCCAGTAGTGGGTTGTGCCCAATATTTAGATTTCAAATCCCGAAACAACCAAATAATTAATTGTTATTTGTTTGTTTCTAGGTCCTTCATTGTTCATGGCTTTCACTAGTTTCCATAGTTTGTTTCCATCCTTGTCAAAATTCAGGTTTGCTGTTTTTTCTCTCCAACAATCTCTTGTTGTTTGATTTACTGTTATCTTATATTTTGCTGAGATGGCTTTGAGAGAGATGTTCGCTGCAGTTGTTTGTTATCTCTTTGCTGTCTTCCTGGCATCTTCAACTTTGTCCTCCAAAATTTGTAGTTCTTCAGTCCAGTATGGTTTGTAATTTTTCCTCGCTCCTCTTGGAATAGCCTCCTGAATTATTGCTCTGTTTAGACTTTCCACCATTTGCTTCATGTTACCATATCGTGTATTTATGTTTTCACAATATTTATCTGTTAGTATGGCAAATCTGTCCCAGTCTGCTCGTTTGTAATTCCAGCGAGGAAAAGGCTTTTGCTCCTGTGGAACATACTCCATATTCATTACAAGCTTGATTAGTCTGTGGTCAGCACCTTCTAATTGGTCAAGCACATGGAGATCGATTTTGTGGAGGATGTCTCCTGTGCAGAATGCTAAGTCTGGAGTAGAAGTGGTAAACAATCTTCAGGAGTAGAAGCTCGGTGTGTCATCCGCTTTGTTGAGTAGATGGAGATTTGAGTCTATTTCCCAGTCCTCCATTTCATCTCCTCTTTTGTCAGTGTCTGGGTATCCCCATCTTTCTGAACGGCTATTAAAGTCTCCGACAATAATGCAGTTTGTGTCAGTTATATTCATGTTTGAGAGTGTAAGGTCCTTATCTGCTGGGCTGTACAGATTGTAAATTCTTATATTCACGTCCTTTATCATTATATCAACACCTATAATTTCCGTTTGGTTGTCAGAGATCACAGATACTTTGCTGCAAGGTATTGTATTTCGTGTAAGTATTAGAACTCCTCCTTTGTGTCCTTGGCGGTCGAAACGTATAGCCTGACTGAGAATTTGCGATTGGCGTTGAGGTGTGTCTCTTGAATGCATGCCACATCTATTCTACCTGTATGAATACGCTTTGTTAGGGAGACTTTCTTGTTATAAACTCCTTCGGCATTCCACTGTAGTATGTTGAGTTAGTTAGTTAGTTAGTTAGTCACGGTTTCAACTTCACACAGCAACGGGTTGTCCCCATTATGCTCCGTTCCTGTGCCAGTGAATATCATATAAAACGCTCCCCACTGCCCAATGTGAAAAGTGGAAAAGACAGGAGTCTCGACACACAACAGCCCGCACAGATACACTGTGCATAATGCCGCCGCCAGAATGTCAACACAATAGTCCCTCACAAAACATCCAGTTTATCTCTGATGGAATCGGCAATCATTTTCTCATCTGGATGTTTCCTAGATGTTCACCCACACAGTCCACAAAAATACAGTTCATCGTCGATGGCAGTGGCAGTCAACCAGAAGCCCAGCAGCCACGCATTTCTGCATAAGGCAAAAAACCGGTCAACTCTGGGACATAGCCAGCTGCCATCGCTTCGAACATGCAGTCACGTTCCAAAAAACCTCGGGCAGATTCAAAAGCATTTCACACAAAACTCACACCCCACAGTGTCGCGCCATGCAGTCGTGTTTGGTCAATAGCTCGTAACCTATCCTCTGTGCCTTGACTCCACAGCACAGGGGAAGGTGACCACCAGTAGTCATTGGTGGACCCCCTCAAGGCAGGGGGCCCGGCACTATGATCGCCTGATGGGACTTCGCGGGATTATCACCATAACGATTAATTTTCATCTGTGGCATCATGAAATGATAAAGTTACGTTGCACTGCTCTGTCAAGCCTGTGGCTCAGCACATCTGATTTCGTCAAGCATTTTTCGGGATGCTTTCCCTAGCCTTTGACTGTTCCCAGTCTACCTACAAGGCAGCAGGTTTGTGTGTCTCTTCGTCTGGTCTCTCTCCCTTGACCTGTTCGACATAGGTAACCCTACCAGTAGCTGTGCTACCATCGGCATAGCTCTTGGGGTCATTGGAGCGCCCAAGCCCCTCTACCTCGTCAAGGTGGACACACGGCAGAGGGTTTCGTAGTTCTGTTCCTGGCATTTCTCTTGCAGCTGCCTAGCAGCGAACATCATGCCAACAGTTCCTCGTTCTTTTCTGAAGCCACACTGACTCTCAGGAAGGAGACCTTGGTCGAGATGGGATGGGAGGTGATTCGGAAGAATTCTGGCGAGTATCTTTAATGCAATAGAGAGTAAGGTGTTGTCACAGGATTTGCGGTTTCCTTTACATTTGTAAAGGTGGACTATTGACGCATTCTTAAAATCTTGTGACATGTTCTCATTCACCCATATGCTTGTAAAGACTTGGTGAAGCTGCTCTAATAGGATCGGCCCACCTGCCTTGTATATCTCTGCTGGGATGGAGTCATGACCAGGCGCCTTGACACTGGAAAGTTGCTGGATGGCTTTGTTTACTTCTACTATAGTTGGCAGGTCATCAAGAGTATCATTAGTGGGAACTTGAGGAAGGCAGTTGATGGTTTCATCATCGAAGAAGAAAGTTGCATTTAAGATGTTGCTGAAATGCTCTGCCCAGCGTTGACGGATTTCTTTCTTATCGGTGATCAATGTTCCTCCATCTGCACTAAGGAGGGGAACTATGCTTGGTGATGTAGATCCATAGACCGCTTTCAGTGAGTCGTGGATGTTTTTCATGTCATGTCTGTGAATCTCATCAGCTTTGTTGCTCAGCCAGGAGTCCCGCATGTGCCGAAGTTTCTGCTTTACTACTCTCCGGATGTTATTGAAGGCATCTTTTTTGGATGTTGACTTTGGGTCATTCAAATATGGATTGTGTAGAAGATGTTTCTCCGCCAGTAATTGGTTGATGTCTTCGGAATTTTCATCAAACCAGTCTTTATGCTTTCGGAGGGCTGGACTAAGGATTTCCATAGCAGTGATATAAATTATGTCCTTAGGGCACTCCACTCTGTTTCCGCATCCTGTTTAGCTGCAGCATTGGGCTTGAGGCATATTTTCAAACAGCTGCATGTTTTTGCTGTTTAGGCGGGTGACAATTAGCTTTTTCTGCACTTTTACCCCCTGAGGACGCCGTGGTGGTTTGATGTGTATGTTTATGTTTGAGACAATGAGACGATGGTCTGTCCAACATCCAGCACCACACATGAATTTTGTCACCCGAACGTCTTGTCTGTCACTCCTCCTGACGATGACATAGTCAATGAGGTGCCAGTGTTTCGAGCGAGGGTGCACCCACGATGTCCTATTTCTCATGGGAAGACGGAAAATTGTGTTGGTAATCAAGAGATCGTGTTCGGCACATTTCTGAAGGGGGAGGAGTTAATTGCTGTTACAATTTCCGACTCCGTGCTCTCCAACAATGCCACTCCAAAAGGTGGTGTCCGTGCCTACTCTGGCATTGAAGTCCCCAAGGAGTGTAAGTTTGACTCCTATGGGAACAGATGTTAATACATTGTGCAGGTCCTCATAGAACTTGTTCTTGACGTCATTTTAATTGGTCATTGCTGATGTGTAGACACTCACGATGGTTGTATCCTTCCTTCCGTTCAGCAGGGGAAATTTAATGGTCATAGGCCTGTTGTTTACAGCCTTCGGAAATCCAGCTAGTTTGTCAAACAGGGCCGACTTAATGGCAAATTATACACAGGACTGGCGTCTTTTCTCGCTTTTCCTTCCACTCCAGAAGAATGTGTAGCCGGCACACATTTAACAGATTTGGCCTTCTGTCACAAAATGAAACCGTGTGTTTATCCGGTTGATTATTACGGAGGATTTTCTGATTACGCGGACGATCAGCCAGCGACATCTATTTTTACTAACTGGAAAAACACAGCGGATGTCAAAATCTCAGGACAATATTTGTAGCTGCACGTGTAAATCTCTAACGGATTTTGAAACATTTGGTGGTGATGGAGACAGCGCCGTGACAGTTTGTCAACATTTGAATACAAATGGAAGCAGTGGGGTCAGCCCATATACAAAATTGGTGGTGAGTGAGGAGGAAGTGAGTGCGCTGAATCAAATATCACCTTGACAAGTCATAAAACATATCAGAGGGACAACGGAAGTACTTAGCACGGAAGTGACAGTACATATGTCAATTCTTGGTTTCCGGAGCACCGAGAAGATTGACGGGGTTATTTGCAACTGTTGTTGGGGGTATACAGAAACTTGCTGGCTTGTTTTGAGAATCTAAACTATTGATGACAACTTTGACTGGACTAAAGCCAGGAAAATAGTTCTTGACTGGGGTAGTTTGCCATATAAACTCGAGTTGGGACCAGCTAGGGAGGACTTGAAATTATGCTTTAGTCAGAGTGCCAGGGCACGGCAGCGCCTAGTGGAAATAATATCTACCGTGTGTTAATTAGGGACTTAATTTTACACGTGCCTATAATGGCAGATGTAGATATGATTGATAGGACTGCAGGAGTGCCATTTAAGGTTCCCTACCAGATCCAAGGAAACTCAACAAGTTTTAAAAAAACCCATTCGGAAGAACACCAGTTCAACAATCAATAAAGTTGCATACAGAACGTAACTAAAGCTAGGAGGAAGTTGATTCACCAAAGATAGTGATGATTACTGATGCACCACACAGCATCAGACAGTAGTAACTAAATGAGAACAGTCTAATAGTTACCTAGAGTTATATAATCTCGTGTAATAGAACACATGACAGTATATGTGAGGCTGGATAGACACGAGTGAGGATCAATCCAGTACAGTAACAATTAACATTAGTAAGTAGCCCTTATGAACTGAGTGGTTCGATGTGCAACGAGGATGATCTGTCGACTAACTAACTAACTAACTAACTGCGTACACACTGCAAAAGACTTGTGCAGTTTGTTTAGGAACATTAGGAACGGACATTGTGTAGAGTGCAACCGGTCCCTGATTAACTCTTAATACCACCGGTGTCTATTTCGGATGTTCATGAAATTGGATTACCAGAGGTCTACAGAGGCAAAGCATTATCCGGCAAGATGGTTCCGGCAACGGGTGAGACGTACTTGTTCTGACGTAACGTGCTGTGGTCTATCTTTGCTGTGATCAGCTGACTGAGTTGATGTCTGAGAGACAGAGTCTACACACTTTATAGAACACGTCACACATTTTCTTCGCATACACGTCTCATACACGTTACACTTTTATTTTAATAAATTACTCTTTATTAATTTCTAGAAGCAAGAGTTGTTGAGTATGTTGCGTTGGGGAAGTATGAGAAGGGGGCATAGTACGACAGTGTGAGAGTGATAGGAAAAGGTGTCCATAGGCTGATGGAGTGTGTTGGACGGAAGCTGGTGGATTCTCCAGAATATTGAGGGGAAAAAAAATAATATTATAATGTGGGTGTCGGATCTCCTCACTCCAGGGACGACACTTTAAAGGAGGACACGACATTATTGGGGGCTCGTAAACGTGATATTTGGACAGTGGGATCTCTCGTAAACGGGATCTTTGGACAGCGGGATCTATCGTAAACGTGATCTTTGGACAGCGAGATCTCCCGTAAACGGAATCCTTGGACAGCGAGATCTCCTGCAAGCAGGAACGTTTGACAGTGGGATCTTCTGACAACGGGGTCTTTTGACACGGGATCCTTAGTTATAAGAGGGAGATATCAGTTTGGAGAATCCAGCTAGAGTGAATGTGGATAGGGGTTAGGACTAATATCTTACCTGTTCACACTTCACACGTCTGCATAGGTCTGTGGTCCTGATTCTACTCTTGTCACTGAGTGAATGTACTGTGTGTGGTAATATCTAGATTATAGTACTTGTTTATATATCGGTATAGTAATTTGCAGTTATATTGTACTAGACCTGCTAGCTTACCTCTCTGTATAATGGCCACCCCTAAACTTAGCACGTTAGAATTAAAGGCAAGGGGGGAAGAAATGGGATTGGCTGGGTCTTCTCTAACGGATTACATACAGGAAGTGGAGAGAGAGTATCGTCAAGCGGAAAGGGATGATCGAAAGGCCGAGCTGGAATTGAGAAGGATGGAAGCTGAGCAAGCAGCTAGGAAATTGGAAGCTGAGCAAGCAGCTAGGAAATTTGAAGCTGAGCAAGCAGCTAGGAAATTAGAAGCTGAACAGGAAGCACAGAAAAGGGAGCACGAGTACCGGATGAGGGAACTCGAGTTGAAGAGTCAATCTAATGGAGAAACTGAGGGAGCAGTTGGAGGTTCCTCCATCCCAGGATCAACACCAGTAGGTGGACATGGGTACCATGCTATGAAGTTTCCTTTAGCGGTCTACGAGGAGGACAAAGAGAAGATTGATCAATACCTTCAACGCTTCGAGGCTATGTCAGTTGCTATGGGTCTGGAGCGTAACAAATGGAATCTTAAGCTATCCCAGGGATTACGCGGGACGGGATACGAGGTTTATACTCGCCTGCCACCAGGACATGAGAACAATTATGATGAGTTAAAGACGGCTCTGCTGAAACGATTCGAGGTTACGTCACATACCTACCGGAAAAAATTTCGAGCAGCGAAACGAGAACCGGGAGAGTTGTTTGCCGCCTACAGTTTGCGTCTTAAATCTTATCTCCATAAGTGGATGGATTTGGCTGGGTTCGCACATGACTATGAGAGTCTGGAAGAGCTCATGGTGGTCGACCAGCTGAAGAAGCAAATGTCTAAACCTCTCAGGACGTTCCTGGGAGAACAAGGAGCGGAACGTATTGACCTCGTGACTAAATTAGCAGAACGGTTCGTCGAGGTACATGGGGAGGCAGGGGAAAACCTTTCCACCAACACCAAAAGTCAAGAGAAACATGACAAGAAGAAAGCCAAAAACTCAGGAACAAAAAAGTGGGAACCTTATGTGCAAAAATCAGAGGATAGTTCAGAGAAGAAGAAGGAGGGAAGCAAGAGCACTTCAAGCTCTACACCTAAACGACCGTGGTCGGAGAAGTGGTGTTCAATTTGTAAGTCACCCTCTCACAATACGAGGGACTGCAAATCGAAGGCTAAGAACCCTCACTTTGCAGCATGTCAAGTGACTTCCAAGGAGGTTGTCACGGAAAATGCCAAGGTCAACAAGGAAGCTCGCCACCAGGAGAGCTCATTCAAGTCCGACAATAGAAAATCTAGGACAGGGAAATGGTGCAACCAATGTCAGTCAAACACGCACAATGCTATTGACTGCAGGGGAAAGTCAGGAGACACTCAATTCGTCGTGTGCTCAGGGAAACCTAAGGTGGAGCCCACCGAACAGGTCGAGGCCGAGGAAGAGACTCCAGACCAGGAAAAACCACCTGTAGTGGAATTGGTAGAGGTTAACGGTCGTCAAGTGGAGTGTTTATACGACACAGGACTGGACGGGGAGGCCGTGATTTCTGCGGATCTGGTACATCCAGAACAATTCACAGGTGAAACCTTGGATATACAGCCTGCACAGAAGAGTGCTGTAGTCATGAAGTTGCCCATTGCTAATGTGGAGATTCGGTCAAGGTACGTCACCGGCACCATCAAGGCCGCTGTATTGACCGATCCCATTTTTCCAGTCATCCTAGGTTGCCGGTATGTCTTTCTGGGAATGCCCAGGGAGCCAATTCATATGGGAGCAATGCAGACTCGCTCTCAGACGAAAACGGAAGAGGCAGACGCAATTGTGACTAACCCAATGCCGGGGGAGCTACGAACTGCCCAGAGTGAGGATGATACTTTACGTCCTTGCTACAAAAAGCTGCAGAAAAGTGCTGATCCACCAGGACGGGGGCAGTACTACATGAAGAATAGGATACTCTACAGGAGAGCAGGAAGGGGAGACAACCTATACGGTCAGTTGGTCGTCCCGAAAGCTCATCGGTCCCAGATTCTTCATATGGGGCATACCATCTCCTTTAGTGGACACATGGGTATTGCCGCCACCATGCAGCGGATTTCCTGCCACTACTATTGGCCGGGAATGACAGATGATGTGCGTCGGTATGTGAAGTCATGCCCTGAGTGCCAGAGGGTGGCACCGAAACACTGGACAGCACCGGTGATGTTGGGTGAGATGCCCATCATGAACTCTCCTTTCGAGAGGGTAGCCATCGATATCGTGGGTCCACTTCCCAGGACTAGGAAGAGGAACATGTATATACTCACAATGGTGGATTGCTGTACAATGTGGGGTGAGGCTATACCGTTGACCACGATTGACTCGAAAAGAGTGGCGGACGCACTGATGGAGGCCTTTACCAGATTAGGCTTTCCGGATCAAATTCTGACGGATAATGGATCTCAGTTTTGTGGAAAACTCATGGAGGAGGTATTTAGGGTGTTTCACTCTAACCACATACATACCAGCCCTTACCACCCTCAAGCCAATGGACAAGTAGAGCGTTTCAACGGCACGTTGATGACAATGCTCAGGAAACTAGCGCAGGAAAAACCTGATAGGTGGGATGAATATATCCCAGCAGCACTCTTTGCCTATCGGGAAGTTCCTCATGGCTCAACAGGACTACCACCCGCTACGTTGCTGTTTGGTCGTCCAATCAAAGGACCGTTGGAAGCCATGTTGAGGAGTTGGACTGAAGAGGGGACGTCAGAAGAAGTGATCTCATCCTATCAATACGTGGAGGAACTGAAAGAAAAACTCCACAAGGGATGGACTCTGGCAAATCAAAACTTGAAAAAGGCCAGGAAAAGACATGCGGCTTACTACAACCGTAGGTCTAAAGAAAGATCTCTAGAGGTAGGAGATAAAGTCTTGTTGTTACTCCCAACGGGAAACAACAAACTGGAGATAGGTTGGCAAGGACCATTTCCCGTGGAAAGGGTGATATCCAGAACCAACTATCAAATCCGGATCCGGGGAAAGTCGAAGATTTTCCATATCAATCTCTTGCGGAAATACGAAGAGAGACCCGGAGACAAGGCAGCTCACCTCATGGCAATGGCTGTTGCAGTGGAGACAGAAGTGGGAACCAGCGAGGGCAGGGAATATCCCTTGGTACACCAGGAAACCTATAGGGATGTGCAAGTGAACCCTGATCTGACCTCCCAGGAGAGGGAAAGGATAACCCAGGTTCTCAAGTCTCATAAGGAGATACTGACTGATAAACCAGGACGAACGAGGTTGGTGGAGTTCGAGATGACTTTGACCACACAGGAGCCTGTTCGCCAAAAGGTTTACCCAGTGCCATTCTCTAAAGAAAAGGCCCTGGAGGAGGAAATAAAAAAACTGCTGGAGGATGACGTGATTGCACCATCCACATCCCCATACAATGCGGGGGTAGTTTTGTTACGCAACCCAAGTGGAGAACACCGGTTGTGTATAGATTACCGACTCCTGAACAGTCATACACAGTTTCAGGTGGAACCTTTGCCGAATCCAACTCAGCTATTCGCTAGGCTCCATAAGGCTCGGTACTTTTCAAAGGTGGATCTGAGTCGGGGGTACTATCAGATACCAGTCAAACCGGAGATTCGACCACTGTTAGCTTTCAGTACACCCAGTGGACACTACGAATTCAAGGTCATGCCCTTTGGACTCAGCAATGCACCTAGTGTGTTTACACGCATGATGAGGACTTTACTAGATCCGTTACAGGATCCGTCCATCATCTCATTCATGGATGATATTCTGATTTCCAGTGACAGCTTGGATGACCACTTACAATCCTTGGAGAGAGTGTTTAATAGACTCAAGGAAGCAGGGCTTACTGCTCGTCCAACCAAGTGCATGATTGGTTACCAGACTCTGGAATTTCTAGGTCACACCATCACTCCAGGACACATTGTCCCAGAAGAGAAGAACCTGGAGAAAATCAGAAATGCACCAAGGCCAAAAACGAAGAAGGATGTGCGATCTTTTCTCTCGTTGTGTGGGTTCTACCACAAATTTATCCCACATTTCACTGAACTGGGAGCTCCGTTGACGGAAACCTTGAAAAAGGGATTACCGGATCAAATCATTTGGACACCAGAATGTGAGAATGCCTATAGTCAGTTAAAGGAGGCCTTGGTCAGCAAACCTGTATTACAGCTCCCTGACCTTTCCAAACCATTTGTGTTGAGAACGGATGCAAGTGCGATTGGAATTGGAGCCGCTTTGTTACAGGAAGGAAAAGACGATGCTTCGGTTTTGAAACCTGTGGCATACGCAAGTAAGAAACTTCTACAGGCGGAGAGGAATTATTCAACCGTCGAGAGAGAATGCTTGTCCCTCGTATGGGCAGTGCAAAAATTTCAGCCATATTTGTATGGAGTTAAGTTTCGGGTCCAGTCAGATCATCAGCCCCTGATGTTCCTGGCTACTTCTCAGAAGCTCAACGCACGTTTGATGCGGTGGTCGTTGTTACTTCAACCGTATAATTTCACAGTAGAGTACATTCCTGGGAAGGAAAATGTTGGAGCGGATTTCTTGTCAAGACACCCAGCTCCTGAAGAAGAAGAATGAATCATCTGGATTAAACTCACGGTGGAGAAGAGTGAGATGGACTACTCTCTTAGGAGGGGGCCTATGTCACAAAATGAAACCGTGTGTTTATCCGGTTGATTATTACGGAGGATTTTCTGATTACGCGGACGATCAGCCAGCGACATCTATTTTTACTAACTGGAAAAACACAGCGGATGTCAAAATCTCAGGACAATATTTGTAGCTGCACGTGTAAATCTCTAACGGATTTTGAAACATTTGGTGGTGATGGAGACAGCGCCGTGACAGTTTGTCAACATTTGAATACAAATGGAAGCAGTGGGGTCAGCCCATATACAAAATTGGTGGTGAGTGAGGAGGAAGTGAGTGCGCTGAATCAAATATCACCGTGACAAGTCATGAAACATATCAGAGGGACAACGGAAGTACTTAGCACGGAAGTGACAGTACATATGTCAATTCTTGGTTTCCGGAGCACCGAGAAGATTGACGGGGTTATTTGCAACTGTTGTTGGGGGTATACAGAAACTTGCTGGCTTGTTTTGAGAATCTAAACTATTGATGACAACTTTGACTGGACTAAAGCCAGGAAAATAGTTCTTGACTGGGGTAGTTTGCCATATAAACTCGAGTTGGGACCAGCTAGGGAGGACTTGAAATTATGCTTTAGTCAGAGTGCCAGGGCACGGCAGCGCCTAGTGGAAATAATATCTACCGTGTGTTAATTAGGGACTTAATTTTACACGTGCCTATAATGGCAGATGTAGATATGATTGATAGGACTGCAGGAGTGCCATTTAAGGTTCCCTACCAGATCCAAGGAAACTCAACAAGTTTTAAAAAAAACCCATTCGGAAGAACACCAGTTCAACAATCAATAAAGTTGCATACAGAACGTAACTAAAGCTAGGAGGAAGTTGATTCACCAAAGATAGTGATGATTACTGATGCACCACACAGCATCAGACAGTAGTAACTAAATGAGAACAGTCTAATAGTTACCTAGAGTTATATAATCTCGTGTAATAGAACACATGACAGTATATGTGAGGCTGGATAGACACGAGTGAGGATCAATCCAGTACAGTAACAATTAACATTAGTAAGTAGCCCTTATGAACTGAGTGGTTCGATGTGCAACGAGGATGATCTGTCGACTAACTAACTAACTAACTAACTGCGTACACACTGCAAAAGACTTGTGCAGTTTGTTTAGGAACATTAGGAACGGACATTGTGTAGAGTGCAACCGGTCCCTGATTAACTCTGAATACCACCGGTGTCTATTTCGGATGTTCATGAAATTGGATTACCAGAGGTCTACAGAGGCAAAGCATTATCCGGCAAGATGGTTCCGGCAACGGGTGAGACGTACTTGTTCTGACGTAACGTGCTGTGGTCTATCTTTGCTGTGATCAGCTGACTGAGTTGATGTCTGAGAGACAGAGTCTACACACTTTATAGAACACGTCACACATTTTCTTCACATACACGTCTCATATACGTTACATTTTTATTTTAATAAATTACTCTTTATTAATTTCTAGAAGCAAGAGTTGTTGAGTATGTTGCGTTGGGGAAGTATGAGAAGGGGGCATAGTACGACAGTGTGAGAGTGATAGGAAAAGGTGTCCATAGGCTGATGGAGTGTGTTGGACGGAAGCTGGTGGATTCTCCAGAATATTGAGGGGAAAAAAAATAATATTATAATGTGGGTGTCGGATCTCCTCACTCCAGGGACGACACTTTAAAGGAGGACACGACACCTTCGTCAGCAAGTCGTGTCTCGCTTAAGGCTGCAATGTCGATGTTGTACCTGCCCAGCTCTCTCCCAATCAGTACTGTTCCTCTCTTTGGGCCTGATGCGCCTTCTCTATCGAGTAGTGTGTGTGTACATTCCAAGTTCCGATTGTCAAGGAAATATGGTTTGCTTTTTTAGCTTTGCATGTTTTTACTTTGTTTGTATGTCAACCGCACTATAGGATACCCATCAACCGCGGTTAGCTGGTTAGGTAATGATGGGGCAGACAATGTTTAGGTCACCTTTTCTAGACCTTTCCTCATGCTATGGAGGTGAGTAGTGCCTTCCTATAGAGGGCTGCTCAGTCACTCAGGGGACTGCCGAATCCCGCTGCTGCTCCGGTCAGTAGAAGACGACCATATGGCCTGAGCCGCCTGTGTGCAGGTCTGTGACTATGACTACTAGTGTACCCATGCCTGCCGCTTCGCCGCTCGCCCATCGCCACAGGGCTTGAAAGTCATATATGAAGTTGGATAAAAAATGACTTGCGCGATAAATTGGATTAAAGTGTGGAAGAAATTCGCAATTCGTCGACCTCACTCTCTCGATTGAGTCCATCTGAGTATAGTGGCAAGACAAGTCAAGACGACTAAAGACAAATATAGGTGCAGTGGATGACCAGGGCGCTCTACGTGCCTTGCCGTGCTCTTTACGTTCCACAACGCTTTGCAGGTAAACGCCGTCTTCTCCGTTGAATCATCAGTGATTTTTCCGCGCAGTCTACTGAATCCTGTCTTCACGTGCCGGGTAGGCATACTCTAGTTCACCGATAAGTTTGACACCAAATCGGCTACCCACAACTGGTTTAGCCAGCCTCTCACAGCTGTTGCCGGAGGGGAGGGGGGGGGGGGAGCCACTGTCGCATGCTGACAGCTACTAGGAGCAACAAGCGTGAGCTGGATGTCAGGCTTGGACTAGTGGGGGATGTTCCATGAAAAGAGCGTGACAGTCATCCTTACCAAAGGTACTACCAATGCCTGACACCCTGTACCCCCACATAAACAGCAGAAAGAGGCAGTCAACATTATTTGGCCACATTATGAGAAGACAAAAACTGGAACATGTGACAACCGGACCGATTTGGGAAGACATAGAGGAACACAGCGTGAGAAAATTCTTGACAGTCTTGCGTCATGGCACGAAAGGGAGTCGACACACGAATTGATCCTCGTCGGAATATTTTCCATCCTTTCCATCTGCGTTCGACTGAGAGTCAGGATCACCATCGCATACTCAAAAAAGACCCAGAACCCTGTATAGAAGACATAGATGGCGCTGCTCACAGTTTTTCTCCGCCATGACACCGCACTGTTGCAGCCAAACCCCACTTTTCTTTTCTTTTTTAAAGCCAAACCCCATTTGGTTGTTGTCATCACCTGGTCTGTGTGCTCAGTTTAAGCAAGGCTTCTATCAAATCGTATCCCCAGGTATTTCATTGCATGCCTGGCGGCATATTTATGTTGAATGTTGGACTTAAACACACTCTCAGTTTCGTAATGTTGAATATATTATTTTACTACATCATTCATTTATTTTTTTGTAATTAATTTGGCATGGTTAATGAAGTTAATCACTCGGATGGTAAGTTTAAAGTTAAGTACTTAAGTAGCAATTTTAGTCAATATTTGAAAATTTAGTTTTTAACTTATGAAAAGGGTCTGTAAGGTGTGGAATGCGCCTGGCCCGGCAGCCAGCAGGGTTAGGATCGGCTAGCCTCTCCCAGGAGGGGTGAAGAGCGAAAATTAGTAGCCTGCCGATGACCCGCAGACTACACAAGTCAACCCTCACCTCCACGTGGTGCAGACCGGGCAACCATGACCGCGAGGTCATGGGCTAACGGGGCTATGGCTCGCCATAGGGGATGGACTCCCTGTGGTCAGATTAGTGTCCTAAACCTGCGACTGGCCTAGCAAGCCGGCAGGGGATCTTCATAATGCTCGTAGAAAAACTAAGAAGTATAAACGGACTGAATATGGAGTGAGTACACATCTGACAAACCTATGTAGAAGTTTATACAACAACAGTGAATGCATAGTGAGAGCAACTGGAGAACACTCAGAACCCTTCACCATAAGATCTGGAGTACGACAAGGTTGTGTCCTGTCCCCTCTCTTGTTCATAACATATATAGACAACATATGTAAAGAAACCAGCCAAGCAGAGACAGCAAGAATACCGCACTGACGAGAACACAGAAGAAGAACCATCTGCAAATCTAACCATTAGAGAACTCCTGTTTGCGGACGACCAAGCACTAATAGCAAAATCAGAAGCTGAATTACAAGACCACATGAATAGTCTAAACGAAATGTGTAGGGAACATAACATGAAAATTAGCACAAGCAAAACAGAGGTAATGACTATAACTAAAGAAGAACAAACAGCAACAATTCACCTAAATGAACATCCCTTGAAACAAGTAAAGAGCTTCAAGTACCTAGGAAGTATAATATCATCAAATGGCAGATCAGAAGACTGAGATCGAAAATAGGTGCAATAAGGCAAATCAACTCATTGGACAAATGGCACCAATACTAAAGAACAAACATGTATCAATAACTACTAAGAAAGGCACTTTACAACACAATCTTCCTACCAACTCTGTGCTACCAATGCCAAACCTGGACAATGACAGAAAAAGAGAAAAGAAAAATCACAACAACAGAAATGAGGTTTCTGAGAAGAATACTCAACGTATCAAGAAGAGATAAGATCAGAAATGAAGAAATCAGGACTAAAGTAGGGGTTAAAGCTGCTCTAGATTTTATTAGAAAGCAGCAAGTCAAATGGTTTGGCCATGCAAGTAGGCTAACAGTCAACAGTATGCCACAACAAGCAATGATGTACAGACCAGATGGAAACAGAGGAAGAGGCCGACCACGTAAACGTTGGACGGAGGGAATAACAGAATCCATGGGAATGTCGATATACGAAGCCCATAACCGGGCACTCTCACGAAGTTTATACTTCACCTCGACACTGCAAGGTACAAGAGGAACATGATGAGAGAACTTATGAAACTTTCACAGTTGAAATTGATCAGTATTTCCTATCTTTAGTTTATTGAACACGTGGTATTTTAGCCTGTTATGTCCTGTGCGGGGTCTGAAGATTGCTACTTGTAGGTAGTCCTATCACGATTTTAAATTTGAGTATTTACTAATGAGACCACCACAGTAGATAGGCCTTGAAATTCAAAATCTAATGCCAAATGGTACCTCAATGATGCCTGTATATCACTTCTAAGTGAAGATATTCACATTTTTGTGAAGGTAGGAAGAGTTGCGATTTCTCATGCTATTCACCAGTAATTAGAATTCTCCAGTGTGTCTGATTACCTTCACCAGCAGGTGTGCGCGTCTATGCATGCGAGATAGTCTCAAACGGTCAAATGAAAACTGACTTCAAAAATATGTTCCGTGATATTAAATGATTAAAAAATAGTACAAGTATACAAATAATAATATTAATCTTTAAAATTGTGTTAACTACTTTAACTTTAATAGTTCAAGTTGCACATTTTGAGTGTTACAAAGTGTAGCGCAATCGACATGCGGCAGCCGTCATGACCATAGGTTTCCAATTCACAAAGTCACATCTTCGCAGAAAATATGTTTTTCAACCACAATTCGAGCAAGTTTAGCTATGAAACTATACTGATTCAGGTGCGATATTTTATATGGCAATTAAAATTCACATTAAACAAAGACATCTATTGGATCCATCGATTCCGATACACGATCATTCCGCTGCCTCTGTGGGATGCGCTCCCCAGCAGTCGGCAGCTTGCACAGATCCATAGAGCACACTTTATTCACAAACTTCCAATTTCTTAGTTCTATATAATATTTTACTTCGCAGTGTTTAATAGTTTCTATTATATCACGTAATTTGTGAAAAATAAAAAAACATATATATATATATACCCAGCCAGGAATAGAACCCCGGTCTCCCGCGTGACAGGCGGAATGCTTATGACTACGCTAGCGAGGACACTGATTATTCTACAAAGATTATTTATATAGTCAAGTCGCTGTTTTGGGTTTCATGATCGTAACATCTTTGCTTGTTTTTCAACCACAATTAAAGCAAGTTTAGCGATGAAACTCCAAATTTCTGAAAAATTTGATGCAGAATTCGAAGATCCTTCTACAATTGATGGTTTTCTATTAAAAATGCGAGAAACAAAAATTAATTACGGTTCAGCGTGTCATTTCCATTTTTCTCTGCATGCGAGGTCGCCTCAACCAAACGGGTCATAGGTGGATTATGAAAACTGACTTCAAAAATGTGTTCCGTCATGTTAATTGATTAAAAAAATAGTACAAGTATACAAATAAATTATTAATAATCTTTAAACTTGTGTTCTCTTTAACTTTAGTAGGTGAAAAGTGAAAGTGTATACGCCAATTTGATCGATATGTGCATGCGCAGTCGCCATGGCACATGGTCTTGCGTTTCCCCATTCACAAAGGCACGCTTCGCAGAAAATGTTTTTCATCCACATCGGAAGCAATTACAGTAATGAAACTTTCCAGATATATTTAAAATTGTATGCAGAATTCAAATATACATATATAATTGAAGTAGTTCTATCGACAACGACAAAAAAAATTAATTACGGTAAGTATGAAATATATTCTTATTTATATAAAAGGTTACAATAATTTCAACCAATCGCTGTGCACGGTATATTAGGCAAACCATTCCTGGAAAACCCAGGATGACGTGTGTTATTGTCATGGGAGATTTGAATGAATGGTCTGTACAAAAGATTTCTGGAGACGCTGTGAAAAATCGGGTGGTGACTCCATATATCACTTTTTTTTTCATTTCTGGTAATGGCACGATGGGACTCGCTAGTAATATGCATTATCTCCTATCTTTAGTTTATTGAACAAGTGGTATTTCAGCCTGTTATGTCCTATGCGAAGTCTGAAGATTGCTACTTTTTTCTCTTAGGTCGAGTTTGTAATATGCATCATCTTTCTGGTGGCCTGGATGCTCTGATTCCCATTTGGTTCTATAAGTGCTTTTTATAAACCTCTTTGCCTCATTATAGGTTATGTCTATGTCAGGCTGGGGTAGTCTTCTGCCCTCTTTTGCCAATATGTCGGCCTCTTCATTTCCAGGTATACTGCAATGTTACAGGATCCACTGTATTAGAAGTTGTGTTTAGGTCTGCTAGTTCTGTGCTGTTTTCGCTCTTCAGTATTGAGACAGCTGACTTTGCATCTGTGAAGATAGCTATGTGTTTCTCTTTATTTACCTCCATCAAGGCATGCTGGTGTACAAGGAAATGAGCGGGCTGACAGGCTCGTGGGTAAGGCTACTGTGGAAGGTGGACTTACCATAGACTAGGCTGACATTCTGAATGCTTTGCGGGAAGTAAGTTGTTCGCAAGAACCAAGTGACGACTGTGAATGTACAACCATGGTCAGGATGCAAGATCAGCAAATCAAAAGATGTCGCGAAACAAGAACATTACACAGGAAACCAAAGAAGATTAATAAAACAACATAAAACTGGTGTCATTAGCCGCTACATGCTGCGAGATTTACTGAGGAGGGGATCTGAGCACTTATGGACTGAAGTTCAATGTGCAATGAGGATGATCTGTCAACTAACTAACTAGATCATACATCCACCTCAACGCCAATCACAAATTCTCAGTCAGAGGATATCAGGCCACACGTTTCGACCGGGAAGGACACAAAGGAGGAGTTCTAATACTTACACGAAATACAATACCTTGCAGCGAAGTATCTGTGATCTCTGACAACCAAACGGAAATTATAGGTGTTGATATAATGATAAAGGACATGAAAATAAGAATCTACAATCTGTATAGCCCAGCAGATAAGGACCTTACACTCTCAAACATGAATATAACTGACACAAACTGCATTATTGTCGGAGACTTTAATAGCCGTTCAGAAAGATGGGGATACCCAGATACTGACAAAAGAGGAGATGAATTGGAGGACTGGGAAATAGACTCAAATCTCCATCTACTCAACAAAGCGGATGACACACCGAGCTTCTACTCCAGAAGATGGCTTACCACTTCTACTCCAGACCTAGCTTTCTGCACAGGAGATATCCTCCACAAAATCGATCGCCATGTGCTGGACCAATTAGCAGGTAGTGACCACAGACCAATCAAGCTTGTAATGAATATGGAGTATGTTCCACAGGAGCAAAAGCCCTTGCCCCGATGGAATTACAAACGAGCAGATTGGGACAGATTTGCCATACTAACAGACAAATATTGTGAAAACATAAATACACGATATGGCAACATAAAGCAAATGGTGGAAAGTCTAAACAGAGTGATAATACAGGCAGCCACTGAGTCCATTCCTAGAGGAGCGAGGAAAAATTACAAACCATACTGGACTGAAGAACTACAAAGTTTGGAGGACAAAGTTGAAGATGCCAGGAAGACAGCAGAGAGAGAACAAACAATTGAAGCAAATATCTCTCTCAAAGCCATCTCAGCAAAATATAAAAGAACAGTAAATCAAACAACAAGAGATTGTTGGAGGGAAAAAACAGAAAACCTGAATTTTGACAGGGATGGAAACAAACTATGGAAACTAGTGAAAGCCATGAACAATGAAGGACCTAGAAACAAACAAATAACAATTAAACAAGGAAATGCCTTGCTTACAGGAAAAAAGGCTGCAAATGCACTAATGGAACACTATGCAAATGCAAATCACATTGATATTACAACCGAACAGAAGAAAGCATTCAAAGACAAACAGATACATCATAGAAATACAGAGACAGCAGCAGAATATATGATGGCAAATCTAACAATGGAACAGGCAATGAATACCCTAAAAAAGAAGAAATCACCAGGAAAGGATGGAATCACAAATGAAATGCTAATAGGACTAGGCACCAAGGCAAAGAAGAAACTACTAGCAGTCCTAAACAGCTGGAAGAGAGGAATAGTCCCACAGGCATGGAAGGAAGCTATACATAATACCAGTCCCAAAGAAAGGAAAAGACCTGGAAGAACCAAATGGCTATCGACCTATCAGTCTACTTAGCTGTGTAGGAAAATTAATGGAACGCATTATCAATGGCAGGCTAACATGGCATCTGGAAGGAAACAAACTCTTAACACCACACCAAGCAGGATTCAGAAAGTACAGATCCACTGAAGATCAAATAACCTATATAGCTCAGGAAATAGAGGATGCCTTCCAAGAGAAAAAGCACACACTAGCAGTCTGGATAGATTTAGAAAAAGCATTTGATAAAGTATGGAAGGAAGGACTGAAAGTAAAACTGCAAAACATGCATGTTTGTGGAAAAATGTATAAATGGATCAGCCACTACCTTGAGAACAGAACTGCCAGGACAAAAGTACAAGGACAAACAAGCAAAATAATGCTCCTGGAGCAAGGTGTCCCCCAAGGAGGAGTTCTTTCACCAACATTATTCCTAGCATATATAAATGACATCACAGAAAATTTTCCAGCCAGAGTACACACATCCTCCTTTGCAGATGACCTAGCCATATGGACATCTGAAGAATATATTAGTACAGCTAACAGCAGAATACAGCAAGCCTTATTAGCGCTAGAGGACTGGTCAAAATCATGGCTAGTGAAGATAAGTGAAGAGAAAACAACATGCACAGTGTTCTCCCTCTCAAATAAAACTCAGCAACCTAAGCTGGTAATGAATGGAAAAATATTGCGCCATGAAGAAAATCCAAACTATCTAGGAGTCACCTTTGATCGTCGCCTGACATGGAAAACGCAGGTTGAGAAAAATCGAACAAGAGCAAGGCAGAGAATGGCAATCATGAAAAAGCTTGCTGGTACAACGTGGGGAGCAGATGAGAAAGTTCTCAAGAAGTTATATACTGGACGGGTGAGGCCAGTACTGGAATATGGCATTGCAGCTTGGGCAACAGCAGCTAAGTCAAACTTTAACAAAATAAGTAGAGTCCAAAATCAAGGAATGCGAATCATAACTGGAAGCCTGAAGACAACGCCTATTAATGAACTAGAAAAGATCACTTGTTTACAACCAATGCAGGATAGAAGAGATAGCAGAGCCCAGCAACAAGCAGAAAAATTTAGAAGATTGACAGACCACCCTATGTACAACAGATTTAATGGTTTTGGAAAGGGAAGACTGAAGCGTAGCAACTTTGTAGAAACTGCAAAACGAAGGATTAGGGCAGATCCTATACTTAACATATCAACAGTCAAGCCCATACACAATGCACACAAGTTCCCAGCTTGGAGACAGCAGCAACTGCCTGAGATGATAGAAAACATTCCTGGTATTGAGAAAAAGAACACACAGCATGAAACCGAAAGAAGAGAAATAACCCTAAACTACATAAAAGAACATTACCCAAGCAGGAATTGGACCCATGCATATACAGATGGATCAGCCAAAAGTTCAATAGAGAATGGAGGAGGAGGAATTCTCCTAAATTTAAAAAATGGAGTGAAAAAAACACATTCAATGGCAACTGGAAAATTTTCAAGTAACTTCAAAGCGGAGGTAGAGGCTCTGAAAACTGCAGCAGAAATGCTCCTGATGGAGGAAAATAAAGAGAAGCAAATAGCTATCTTCACAGATGCAAAGTCAGCTGTCTCAATACTGAAGAGCAATAACAGCACAGAACTAACTGACCTAAGAGCAGCACTCCATGGTCTATGCCAGAAATCCAAAAAAGTTGTAATACAGTGGATCCCATCACATTGCAGTATACTTGGAAACGAAGAGGCTGACAGACTGGCAAAAGAGGGCGGACGACTACCACAGCCTGACATAGACATAACCTATAATGAGGCAAAGAGGTTGATAAAAAGCACTTATAGAACTAAATGGGAATCAGAGCATCCAGGCCATCAGAAAGATGATGCATATTACAAACTCGACCGAAGAGAACAAGTAGCAATCTTCAGATTCCGCACAGGACATAACAGGCTGAAATACCACTTGTTCAATAAATTAAAGATAGGAGATACCGATGAATGTAATTGTAGAACTGGAAAAATGACAGCAAAACATTTGCTGCAGGATTGCCCAACGTATGCAGAACAGAGAAAGATATTTTGGCCCACACCTGCTTCATTTGAGGACAAGCTCTATGGAGATATCAACAAGCTAAAGTTGACCGCAGCTTACTTAAACTACATACAGGTTGACATTTAAAGGTGCATGAAGACCCAGAGGCATGAAATGGAATATTGCTTGGATAGTAAATCTATGTGGAAAGTCCATTATGTGGAAAGTCCAAATAGAAAAGCTCGCTGTGTGGGCTTCATAAAAGGTGGAAAAGTGTCCTATTGGCACGAAATGGAATATTGCTTGGATAGCAAATACATTACGTGGAAAGTCCGAATCAAAAGCCCATTGTGTGGGCTTCATTAAAGGTGGAAAAGTGTCCTAGTGGCATGAAATGGAATATTGCTTGGATAGCAAATACATTACGTGGAAAGTCCGAATCAAAAGCTCACTGTGTGGATGTCATCTGCAGACTGCATACTTCTGATTTCCGGAAGAACAGCCTATGGTGAACGGAAGGCCCAATATACGGAAGTGAGGCTAAGCAGCCATGTGCAGGACGTGACGATTCCTTGGGTGAGCCCAGTATCAGAGCGCTATGTATCGGCTCTGCAAGTATGGAAGCCTCCTTGGATGGCGGGGAATGCCCATGGTCTGCCCCTGCCTTCCCTTGAGGGCTGACCAGGAACTTTCGCTGTTCTATATGGGCCAGCTAGGATGGGGGAATAACACCACAACAGTGAGAGTCAAACGTCCTAAGAAACCCCCGGGAAGGTTAACCCGGTCAACAAATGCCCGCAGAAGTCGGATGTGTCGGCCTAATGGCGCAAGAACGCAGCTCTGCTGTAAACAGGCACAACGCAATCACATCCGGAAAAAAAACTCCGGATGAACGAAGAAGAAGAAGAAGATCATACATCAGCTTAAATTGCACATGAACACTTAATCACTCTTCTTCTCCATCTGTCGTTCACTTGACATTGATTGTTTATAGCTGCATTGTTTGCCTGTTTGATTACACATACACATTTGTTCGACACCTTTTATATTCACGAGGCTGTTAATTATTTATTTTGGTGTTTCAGAACCTCACTCATGGTCTCCAAGAAGTCCTTACCTCTCCATACAAGAGCATTCACAAAAGTGGACAAATGACAGCATTGACGTGAAACAAGAATTATCAGATGTTCTGTGTGAGGACAGGAGGCTCAACTTCAGTAAAATGGTAGACGTAGCTGGGGGTAGCAACATTCCAGAAATGGCAGGGGACAGCAACTCAGAATCAAGAATGGTTGAGAACAGTTGTAAGGCATCAGTTAAACATGAAAATTGTTCTCAAATGTCAGAAAATGTGTCTTCTTTTGCTGGGATTGGCATTCTGAAGAAACATAAGCCAACACATACAGGAGAGAAACCTTACATGTGTGATGATTGTGGTGCTTCTTTTATTCAAATTAGCAGTTTGAAGCGTCATATGCTAAGACATACAGGAGAAAAACCTTACATTTGTGATGATTGTTGTGCTTCTTTCCAGCGTGCTAGCAGTCTGAAGGACCATAAGAGAAAACATACAGGAGAGAAACCTTACAAATGTGATTATTGTGGCGCTGCTTTTGCTTATTCTAAAAGTCTGAAGAGCCATAAGAGAACACATTCACGAAAGAAACCTTACAAGTGTGATGAATGTGGTGCTTTGTTTACTCAACCTGGCAGTCTGAAGACCCACAAGAGAACACATACAGGAGAGAAACCTTACAAATGTGATGATTGTGGTGCTTCTTTTACTCAAGCTGGCAATTTGAAGTCCCATAGGAGTACACATACAGGAGTGAAACCTTACAAGTGTGATGATTGTGGTGCTTCTTTTAAGCAAGCCAAAAATCTAAAGGAACATAATAGAACACATACAGGAGAGACACCTTACAAGTGTCATGATTGTGGTGCTTCTTTTACTCAATCTGGCAATCTGAAGATCCATAAGAGAACACATACAAGAGAGAAACCTTACAAGTGTGATGATTGTGGTGCTTCTTTTATTAAATCTAACTGTCTGAAGATCCATAAAAGAACACATACAGGAGAGAAACCTTACAAGTGTGATGACTGTGGTGCTTCTTTTAGTCAAGATGGCAATCTTAAGAGACATAAGAGAACGCATACAGGAGAGAAACCTTACAAGTGTGAAGATTGTGGTGCTTCTTTTACTCATGCTGGCAGTTTGAAGTACCATAGGAGAACACATACAGGAGAGAAACCTTACAAGTGTGATGATTGTGGTGCTTCTTTTACTAAAGCTGGCAATTTGAAGTACCATAGGAGAACACATACAGGAGAGAAACCTTACAAGTGTGATGATTGTGGTGCTTCTTTTACTAAAGCTGGCAATCTGAAGAACCATAAGAAAACACACACAAGAGAGAAACCTTACAAGTGTGATGATTGTGGTGCTTCTTTTACTCAAGCTGGCAGTTTGAAGTACCATTTGAGAACACATACAGGAGAGAAACCTTACAAGTGTGATGATTGTGGTGTTTCTTTTACTCAAGCTGGCACTTTGACGTGCCATAGGAGGACACATATATGAGATAAACTGTACAAGTGTGATGATTGTATTGCTTCTATCATTTTTTATCTAGCCATCTGAAGGACCATAAGATAACACATACAGGAGAGAAACCTTACAGGTGTGATGATTGTGCTGCTTTTTCTACTCGAGCTAGCAGTTTGAAATACCATTAGTGAACACATACAAGAGAGAAACGTTACAAGTGTGATGATGTGGTATTTCATTCACTAACGCTGACAGTTTGAAGTACCACAAGAAAACTCAAAAAGGAGTGAAACCTTACTAGTGTGATTATTGTGGTGCTGCTTTTGCTTATGCTAGCAATCTGACGAACCATACAGGAGAGAAACGTTACAAATGTGATGATTGGAGATGACAGGTTCAGATCTTGGTGTGATTACTATAGCTTTTAATGTTGATGTTGTCTAGTGTGCTGTCTAATCTCTACTTCTGTCTTCTAAGCATATAATCAACATTGACTCCATGAAAATATCAGAGAATGGAGTGCAGAGTCAGGGTCAACAATGTGTTCCAGAGACCAGACACCAGAAGAAACAGAAATCCCTTTTGTGGATGTGGAAGGCAGCAGGAGACACCACATACATTTCCGCAGAAATAATATGTGGACTCTCAAGTTATTGCTCAAGTGGCTCGTACAATACTTGACAATTGAAGGACAGACATATTTACACAATGGACAGAAAACGTTTGCGTCCTTAGTTGACACATGAAATGTTTTATTGCTCAACAGCATTCAGCGTGGCTCTCCCCGCTGCCAACATTTTCGTCGTTATAGCATTCTGCGGGTGAGCCACCCACACCCTGTATTGCATCATCCTTATCTGTTTTCCTAATCTTCAGGAAAGTATCTGCATTGTGTACGTTATCCTAATATCTCTCACAGCTTAACTATTGCGTCTACTCACAAACATAGCCTGTGACCAACAGTCTCTTGTCACTGAGTGCATCGGACCGCCATTCTGGTCAGCGGGGTTGTCAAACAGCGTAGAGCGGCGAACTACTGTTTATTGATGCTCTTGGCTTCATAACCAAGCCAGGGCCTCATAGTTCTGCTGTGGACTAAGTTGATTCCATGAATGGAACATTCGTTGACTTATACAATTCATTATCTGCTGGTGTCATATGCATTTACTTTGCTCAGTTGATGTTTCTGCGCCCACGTCTTGACCTGGAATGTCGAAAACATGTCGGCCATCTTGTCAGCTGGTGCGCAGTCATGTGACCTGCCCTAACTCCGCCCACTGGCTGTGCGTCGCGTTGCTGGTATAATCTCGTTTTTCCGATCGTTTGTGTGAGCTGTTCTTATCTCGTTTCCTAGTTTCGTGCATATACTAGGTTGCTGCTATCCGTCTCATGGCATGGACAGTGATGAAGCTAGATTTATGGCAGGCATTTCTTGAATGAAACCAACTAGCACACTTCCTTTTGATCTGTGGGTGGTGTACCTCGTTCCTTGTCTTCTGAGATAAGGGCACACATTAGAAATTCCCATGACCACAATGGGATTGTTAAAAATAAATCACCAGCTGCAGATCATAAAGTGCTGGCCTTAAAGACCATAGCCCTAGCAATATTTCTAAATGAGACAAATACACACAATATATGAATCCCATAAATGAGCACTCTCTCTCTCTCTGTTTATGCTTCACCTCGACACCACAAGGTACAAGAGAAACAAGATGAGATGAGAGACACACAATAGAGTATACACAGTTTGTCTTCTGGCTATGGGCTCTGCCAGGCATTGGAATTTCCCATAACACACCAGAAGAAACCAAAGATGGAGATAACAGGCGGTTGGTGCATCAGTGACCTTCTGGGTTGTGGAAGAGGATGTTGCTGTAAGTTCATTGAAAAGCTGCAAGGAAAGGAGTTAGTCCCCACTTATCATGAATTGGTAATGTGAACATGACTTAGATTACACTTAGTACAAATCGAGTTTGTAGCTTCAGCAGACTGAAGTAGATAATTTAATATTATATAATCTATATGTATATATATATTTATATAATCTATATATGATAATTTGGCCGTGTCCAGTGTGTGCTGCGTGGTCTAGTGTTTACACACACACTTCACATGCCAGTGATCCAGGGTTTGTTTCCGGGTCAGGTCAAGGATATGCACTACTGACGAGCTCAAACGAGAGCAAAACTCGAGTCTAGTGCTTCCGCATTGACTTGGACAAGAATACGATCAGCGTTGCCAGTAGTGGGTTGTGCTCAATATTTAAATCTAAAATCCTGAAACAATCAAATAAATCAATGTGATTATTGCATGCTGGACTTTAGGCGGCCTGATGTGCCTTGCCAGTGAGAAGACTTGATTGTTCGGGTCCACATCGATTGACGGACGTCAGTTGCGGCGATCGGGCAAATCTTGAGCTACAACCTACAATGGGTGACGTAATATTCTGTTGTGATAATTTGGCTGTGTCCAGCGTGTGCCGCTTGGTCTAGTGTTTACACATCCGCTTCACATGCCAGTGATCCGGGGTTTGTTTCCGGGTCCAGTCAAGGATATGCACTACTGACGAGCTCAAATGAGAGCGAAACTCGAGTCTAGTGCTTCCGCATTGACATGGATAGGCCTTAGGTTCATACCAGAATACGATCTGCGTTGCCAGTAGTGGGTTGTGCTCAATATTTAAATCTAAAATCCTGAAACAACCAAATAAATCAATGTGATTATTACATGCTGGACTTTAGGCGGCCTGATGTGCCTTGCCAGTGAGAAGACCTGATCGTTCGGGTCCACATCGATTGACGGACGTCAGTTGCGGCGATCGGGCAAATCTTGAGCTACAACCTACAATGGGTGACATAATATTCTGTTGTGATAATTTGGCCGTGTCCAGCGTGTGCCGCTTGGTCTAGTGTTTACACACCCGCTTCACATGCCACTGACGAGCTCAAATGAGAGCGAAACTCGAGTCTAGTGCTTCCGCATTGACGTGGATAGGCCTTAGGTTCATACCAGAATACGATCAGCGTTGCTAGTAGTGGGTTGCGCTCAATATTTAGAAGAAGAATAGTTTAAAATGGTTTAATTGAACAGGATGTCCTTATGGGGATTTGTTTTTCTTCATTAAATTTCCTTGCCGGTATGTTATGTCTGAATAGGCCTTGCATTTTTACTTGAAGGTCACTGGAAATTGTATTGTTGAATTCTTTCTGGTGTTGAGAGCTATCCAAATATTAATATGTATGACGTGCGCTTGTTGTTTGGATCAAATTCGGTCAAATAAAATTTAAATTCTGTTTAGTGAAACAAAAATTGTGTGATTCTTTTTAATTCATAAATGCTGAACTATGGAAGGCCCAAATTTTACTCCACTATAGGATCAAAACTGTTTAAGATCAATCTGGAATAGGACGGTCTGTCTGCTGAGGATATTTCAACCTCAAAATGAACCGTCCGCCAATTTGTTGAGAGATTGCGGTCCTATTGCAGGTGACCTTATTTCTGTCTATGACACAAGATTTTGTGAGCCTGATACGGATGGTCTAATTGATGCCGCTACACAACTACTGAGGTATGTCCTGTTACAGTAGCACAGATTTTATATACAAGGGGGCTTCAAATGAAAAAATAAAAAAAAGTGATAGCAATGACAATAACCATGCCATTGTCTTGTAACCTGTCAATATTGTTGTTAAGTGTGATAGCAGTTACAATAACCATGCCATTGTCTTGTAACCTGTCAATATTGTTGTTAAGTGTGATAGCAATGACAATAACCATGCCATTGTCTTGTAACCTGTCAATATTGTTGTTAAGGATGTCAAGAGTGTTAAGCATGTGACAACACAGTGACATCATAAGGACAGTTTAAAAATGACCTCCCCACTTTTGACATGCACTATCTGCCAAGGAGCGGGAGACAGCGGCAGGGTTAATAAAATATATTTATTTATAAATACCTTCCAGTCCTCCTTGTTCTTTAGGTGAACAGTGAAAAGCCAAAATCGGCCACTGAAACTCAAACCTTTTATAAGACGACGCTGGATAGTTTCTTCTCACAAATCCACTTTAATACGACGATTCTGGCAACGCAGTCGCTCCACAGAAATGTTACAACTATACTTCACAACACATTATTCTAAATAAAGCGGCATAGTGTTAGCCGTGCTGTAGTGACAAGAAGCCACGTCTGACCTGGACGCCAGCTCAAGTCTAACTGCCTTTTTCGTGACGTTTTCGTGCTTGCATCAAAACGTCTTGCACACTTATCATTCTTTTGAAACTAATGCCGTGCAAAGTGTGTCTTACAATCCATATCCTGATCCAGGTATATGGCACTCACCCCCTCTACCCTTCAAAATGTTGCAAACATTTTGTTAGTATATTCTGTTTGTTCTACGGAACGAAAAGTGGTGTCATCTGTCTGTCCCACTTAACAAACTTAACTTAATTTAACTCATTACTATCTAATAACTTATTCACATAATAATTATTATTAACAATCTAATAATACCATAGTCAACTAACAATATAATTCATAACAACACAATAGTTCTCTCTGTGTAAACACCGATCAAAAGACGAATCGTATTCTTTTTTCTCCTTTAAGGATAAATCTAATGCTTTTCATTTCTTTCTCCAGCAGGATAAATCTTTTCCTTTACTCAACTGTTGTAATATGGTTCCATTGCCCAATGCTCACACATGTATGCAGAGAAGCTAACTCATAATGCTGATTTTATATAATTATATGACTCGGTATCCATAAAATCATCCTTAACTCTCTAACGGTCATATCTCGGTATCATATAGACTGCCTTCGCGTATCAGCCTAAAGAGAGTTTCCCCAAACCTCTTAGTCGGCACTCTTCCGAATTGCGGTCCCAAATAGTTCCGTAGTGAATACGTGATTTGGTATATCTTACAGAGCCTCAATGGGTCAAAGGCAATGGGTCAAAGGCAAGTCTATGTGAGTCATCGGGACTAACTACATGACATATTTTTGTTAAACTTTTGTCGTGTTCTCAGTGGCATAGCGGTAAGTATCTCCGCCTGTAACGCAGGAGACCGTGGTTCGATTCCCCACCGGCGAAATGTGGTAATTCTTTTTTTTTCAATTTTCATAAATTAATTAAGCGAAAGCGACAAGATAACTATGTACAAAGACAGTTATCCGGCATATTGACAAAATTAGCTAACTTTTGATTGCCATTTTTGTAATCAATTTTATTTTGTATTGTTAGAAGATTTTACTCAATGAAGAGATTCTTTGTATCGTTTTGTTTACGTTACTTTATTTTTTTTTGTCTCTGTGGCGAAGTGATCAAGCCGTTTGACTCGTGCTTCGAAGGTTGTGGGTTCGATTCCGGGCCGCGCCCTTCGGTTTACGAGTTAAATGATTGAGAGACTCCTGTGGGTCGTCGCTAAAAAAAGCTACGGCGTTCGTGCTTTGTGCGACGCTTTCCGCGCTGCGGGAAGAGACCGAGCCATATGGGATAAACCCGGTGCAATGAAGTCGACCTTGTCGACATTTAAGCGACTTTTTTTTAAAGCCTTTTAAACGCTTATTTTGCTGATGATATTCGCTCGACACCACCGCACCAGTCCATCCAACATCATTTCTGTTAGCCTCGATCGTTGGGCGGCGCTTACCAAACCCGACACCCCACATTGTGCCAACGGCTTCGGGCGGAAGAGCGCAATTGGGAGGGTACAAGCCTTACCCTGGTGCGAGGAAATGCAAGCTAAAGACAAAATGTCATGGCAGGGCAGACCAGGCCCTAAGCCTTGGTTGGCAGCTGGTCTAGGATCGTAGCTCCGACAGGCGGACAGTTAGAGCATTGCTTTGCTGATCCGGCAGCTTCTGCAGCTTGTCTTGTTCCAGATGTAGGGGTGTTACCTTTCCTCTGGAGTGAACTAGGCAGGCCGAGAGATGGATCATGCTGCATGGGCAACACATGATCTCTATATTTTAGCCCAGGCGTTGTGCTATGGAACGTGTTCACATGCACCCACTGTGAACGGACATTTGCAGCGCAAATTGGCCTTATCAGTCACATGCGATACAGCCTTAGGTAAAAGTTATTATGCCTTTTTAAAGCACAAACTATCGTCTGTCAAGACGGCAAGGTGCCAATGAGATTATATATGAGCTGACCCGGCCCAGACCCTGGCGGAGATATGTCTGTCTGTCTGTCTGTCTGACCCGGCCCGGCTTCTCCCAGGCCCTGGTGGGGAGCATCTCATTTAATTCATATAAGTAATCATATAAGTTCCCGTTCCCGACTATCTGTCTGTCTGTCTGTCTGTCTGTCTGTCTGTCTGTCTGTCTGTCTGTCTGTCTGTCTGTCTGTCTGTCTGTCTGTCTGCCTGCCTGCCTGTCTGTCTAATCATTTATTGGTTGCAGTTAGAACAACCTTAGGTAAACGAAGACCAACTTACAAAAGTATTAGAAAGAGCACTTGAAAGATCTTTACATCTTCCCCCAACAATTAACTTGGGTAAATGGAGCGGCGGCAGCAGCAGCAGTAGAAGAAGAAAAAGGAGGAGTAGAGGAAGGAGGCGGAAGAGGGAGGTGGAGGAGGGAGGAGGAGGGAAGAAGAGGGAGGCGGAGGGAGGAGGAGGAGACAGGAGTAGGAGGGAGGAGGAGGGATTAGGAGGAGGAGGGGGAGGGGGAGGGAGGAGGGAGGACGATGAGGGAGGAGGAACGAACGAACGAACGAACAAACTTTATTTTAAAAGGGTAACAAATTGGGCACGCAGGCCCGTCTTACATTCGGCCCTTTCAATCACTCATCTTTCATTCATCAAATGTGCATGTTACATTAACATAGGGGAAAAAACATTGTCAAATGGAGTTTGTAAGCATAAACAATGCATATTACGCATAATACATTCACATGAGAAAAAAAAAACATTATCAAATGAAAGTTGTAACCATAAACAGTGCATATTGCCATGTTGTGAGACACATCCCCCATCCACCCTCATATCCCGCAGCCACCAACACATCCCCGACCCACCAAACCTCCCCCACCTACCCACACATACCTCCACACACTCACACAGAACCAGGCGAACATACATGCCGCAACACATCCACTGATCCCCCACCCACACACATTTCCCCAAGAAGAAGAAGAAGAAGAAGAAGAAGAAGAAAGAAGAAGAAGAAGAAGAAGAAGATAGAAGAAGAAGAAGAAGAAGAAGAAGAAGAAGAAGAAGAAGAAGAAGAAGAAGAAGAAGAAGAAGAAGAAGAAGAAGAAGAAGAAGAAACCACACACCATACCCACACATCCTGCACCTATCCACACACATATCCCGCACTCTCACAATTTTCCCCACCCACCCACCCACACACACATCAGCCAACCTACACCCACCCACCGAATATTTGCCATCTCTCAACTACACATCCCCACCTATACACACATCCCCACCCATAAACACATCTCCCCACCTGCCCACACATATCCCCCACCCATAACCCAAAATCACACACCTCCCACTCACACACACCCCGCCACCCACATATACCCCACAAACACACATCCGCCGCTCACACACATCTTCTCACAATTACACACCTCCCCCACCCATACACTCATCTCTCACACACATCCACCCACTCACGTGCACATCCATCAACCACTCACACACACACATCACCCACGTGCCCATCAACACATGCATCTCTCGTCTACCCTCCCACCCATACATACCCCAACCACCCAGCCAAACACACATCCCACATCCTCGCATGCATCCTTCAATCACTTGCACATCCCACATATCCCCCACATCTCCCCTCCCACACAAAACTCCACCCATAAACACATTCCCCCCCCCACACACACATCCCCCACATACATTCCCCATACACATCTACCGCCCACACATCTCACCACCCACTCACACATCCTCCACCTACAAACATCCTCACCTCCCACACATACATCCTGCACCTACTCACATTTACCCCATCCACACTCACACACTCCCACCCACACAGACATATCCCATTCACAGACACCCCTCACACCGATTACACACCCATCCCTCAACCCACACAATCTCCTACACACCCATTCACCCACCCAAACACACACTCCCTACCCACACCCCTCCCAACCCACCAACACACACATACTTCCAACTATCCTCTCAAATATCCCTCCCCCCCCCCCCCCCCACACACACACACATATCCCTCACATACACATACATCCAACACCGACTACAAATCCCTTCACACATCCACACATCACCCATTAACCCATACACATCCCCCACATACAACCCCTCCACACATACATTCCCCACATCCCCACACACACACCCATATCCCTCACATACACACTCATACACACATCCTCACATCTAGACACATACATGATGCCTCACATGATCACTGAAACTAATAAGAACAAACTCCCACACTTTACACACAATTGAGACAATGACGATTGTCGTGAGAATTCTCGCAATTGCAAGAAGTGGAGAAATAATTTTACATATACATTATGTAGCGTAAACTTTAGTGATGCAATTGAACTCTCTCTCTCTCTCTCTCTCTCTCTCTCTCTCTCTCTCTCTCTCTCTCTCTCTCTCTCTCTTGCTCTCTGCTCTCTCTCTCCTCTCTCTCTCTCCACACATGTACATACACACATTCACATACAAAATACACACATATACCCACGCACATACACACACCTACACACATCCATATACTTACGCACACGTACTCACATAACACCCGAAGATACACTCCCTCGCATACACTGCATGCATGCACACTTACACACACAATGTGGTGGATGGGTGGAGGCATGTATGTGTATCTGGGTTGTGTGTGTGGTTGGGTGGGGGAGTTGGGGTGAATGGGGGATGTGTGGGTGGGTGGTGGATGTGTCTCATAACATGGTAATATGTATTGTTTATGTTTACAAAATTCATTTGACAATGTTTTCTAGTTATATTTGGTCTCTGACTCAGATCCCTGGGTTCAACTCCATACTTGTAGGTTAGCATGGCCGAATGGATAAGAACACCTGTTCTTAAACATCCGGTGTGCTAATGCCGAGGTAAGGGGCTCAACCCCTACACCGGGCAGTTTGACCAAAATGCTGACCTATCGTCCTTGCTTGTGATTGAATGTAAATTACAAGTACCCCTGAAGTTGGAGTGCATTCACTTGATGGCAAGGGACACTGTTAATAGGGGAAGCTAATTCACATGCAAAGTTCATTCCAGCATTACTTGAAATAGTGTGTATGGACTACGCTTGAGTTCAAAGCGAGCGAGCGCAAATAAAAAACATGCTTCAGAGAATTTTCAATCAAACCCACAGCAGCCTGATGACAATGCTGATGGAATCTGAGGGCAACAAACAGTTCACAGAGGCACTACCAACAACAAACCCAACCTTGATGTCACCTAACTAGAATGCTCACTTCTCAACTGACAGGCATGTCACACACACACACTCCTCTCCCCCCCCCCCCCCCCAAAAAAAAAAAAAAAAAACTACAAATGACATAGATATCTCAACAAGGAACAATCTACTGTGTTAAATGCCTCACAATATCGTACACAAGAAAATTGGATCCTTTATTTTGGGGGAAAACAAGTTTGTTTTGTTGAGAGAGCACAAACACATATTGTCTTCATATGACAAAGGTCAAGCATGGCTAGCGATTGATATACAGAAAACATGCTTACATTTAGCTTTTTAAAATCGGGAATATGCCATATGAGCATGAGTAATACATGGGTGGCATCCATTTTTGTGAAACAGAGGTGAAAACAGGAGCAAGAACAACTTACTTCTAGTATGGTGATGTGAGGAGAAAAGGACAATAATATACAGACATGTAGCATCAACACAGAAGTTATAATCCAGCAAAACCAAACAGCAAAAACACTATTCCAACAAACAAAATTCCTAAGTGTTGCAAAAACTTCCAGTGCACTAAATTCCAATCAACCAAAAACTAATCCACCAAAAACTTCTAGTATACTAAAAACTACTTTCACCAAAAACTTCTAGTGCACTAAAAACCCAGGAAAATCTCACATCTAAACCTAGAATTCTGGCTTATCCTGTAGATAAAATAAAAACCAATGAAAATACTATTAGGGAAAGACAAGTCAAACATCTCAACATGATGACCCAACAATACAACACCAACACCCAGTCTTTCTACGTAAGACAGACAACACTTTTGTACTTGTGACGAATAGACACAAGATGCAACATCCTGACACTTATTCATTAGATTCACTTACATCACACATCACAAGCAAACACAACATCTCAACACTGATTTGTCTAACATGGAGGATGTCATAGAAGAAACCCCCAAACAGGACATCCTGATTGTGTTAGGAGACTTCAGCGCAAAAATAGGTCGAGAGCAAACTCATTAAAAAGTTGCCGGTATGGAAAGCCTACGTACAACTTCATATGATAATGGATGGAGAGTCATCATCCTGGCAGAAGCCAAAGGACTGCAGATTACCAGTACCAGACTGCAAAGAAAGGATATACACAAACAAACTTGGAAATAATGTGACAAGAGAAACTATAATCAAATACATCATATTTTAATTAACAACAGAAATGCATCAAACATACAAGTTAGAAGCTATAGAGGAGCTGAGTGCCACAGCGACCACTTCCTCGTTGGGGCAAAATTTAAAATAAAACTTAAGAGAGCTTTCTATGCTAAACTACAAAGGTTACACCCAACATATATGTCACCGCCTCACATTTATAGATATTAATTAAAGGGCTGTAACTCCCACCCAAGGGATAGAAGTGAGTCACTCGAAGGCCAGAGTAATCTAGAGCCTTCTCGAAGGACTGGTCATTGAGTCCATGGTCCCGTGGACACTGATGTGGCCCGCCTATTGCGGGGTCCACGAGGAACTCGGACAGAGTTACCACCCGTGTCGGATTGGGACATGTGTGGACCGGCAGAGGACAGACGGACTTCAGAGAGACAACAGGGCCTGCCTTAGAGGGACTCAATAGATATATATATACATAGGCTAGATAGTTTGCTAGAATGTTTATGATAATTATGTGTGATGATGTTCACTATCTGTGATATGCAATCCAGCGCGGGCTTATTAACCCACTGCGCCAACGCACTGTACATTGAAATACAATAAATGTTAGATATTATATTTAACGGAGTTTATTGTTGCCTGTGTGAACCCGAGCTCAGATACCTAGACATGAGCAAGACGATGACAGGCTTTTTGGGGGCTTATTCTCCGGTTTTGGCATAAGATCTAATGTTACACAGCTGTTTATTGCCATGTAAAAACAATAAATTAATAATATCAAATTGATTTCTGTACAACAAATTGATAACTGTACATGTTTAACATAGTTGCAGCTATCTAGCGATAAAGTAGTATTAATCTGAGTCCCTCAGCAGTGTGTCTCTCAGTATTGTGATTACTATAAACTATTTTGACATGACTGTGACATTTTTTGACTGTTACTAATGTTTTCTCATTCTACGAGCAGATTGCTCCGCGAATAGTGGCGCGTGCAACCTATGTAACCTTTCCAACAGTGGCGAGAGTACAAGACAACATCCGCAAGTTCTGGGATTAAAAGCTAAGTTTCATATCATGCCCATTGCAACCCTAAGCGGTACTTCTCACCATCCATCCATATATCATTTTGCTTTGCATTGATTTGTTTGTATATTCATGACCTTGTAACCAACATAACCTTGCATTTGGATTTGCACATGTAATAATTAAGGGAGATAACTAAATTTTCTACTCCCCAACATTTTTCTAAGGGATTTAACTTCATTAAAATTACCTATAAGTAAAAAAACAAAATGTCTACCTTAGATAAATGCATTGAGCAAGGAATAAAATTAGGTTATAAAGAAGATAAACTGTCAGAATGGGCACAGAAGACGCACGCAGAAAACATTGCCCGTGAAGAAAGAGCGATAGAACGAGAAGAAAAACAAAGGCAAATGCAGGCAGAAGAAAAGAAAATGCAAATTGAGGCAGAAGAAAAGAAAATGCAAATTGAGGCAGAAGAAAAAAAGATGCAGATGCAACTACAAGCTGAAGAGAAAAAAATGCAATTGCAGGCTCAAGAAAAACAAATGGAGCTTGAGGCGGCGTCCAAACAAGCCCAATTGAATGCCGATACGCAAATAAAACTAAAACAGATGGAGATTGAGTCCAACGTAGAAATATCTGTGAATAAGCTAAGAAGCAAAGAGGAAGAACAAAAATATAACAAGTATAAAGGCCTCGTGAAGGCATTCTGCTCAGGAGATTCCATCAGTGCCTACTTGGAAAATTTTGAGTGTCTAATGTCCTACCATAAGATCATAAAATCAGATTGGGCATTCATTTTAATGAGAAACTTAGCTCTGGAACCTTTAAAAGTAATAGAGACAGTACCACAGGAAATGCGAAAAGATTATGACTATTTAAAGCAGCGCATTCTCCAACATTTCTCATTAGATACTGCAGGGTACCAACAACAGTTCGCCAAATTATCTCCACAACCAAATCAAACCTTTATAGATTATGTCAGTACAGTACAAGATGTGTGTACAAAGTGGATTAACTCGGCTAAAACTAACAACAGCCATGACAAACTTAAAGAACTTATTATTATTGACAAGATAGTGAGTACAATCCCTACACCTTTTGCTAAGTTTTTAAAACAAATGGACTGTAAAAGTATTCAGGAAATCGAGTCCAAGGGAAATGCATTTTTCACAGCAAACAGAGACATTTTTCATCTAAACATAAGTCAAAACGATACAGCAGCAGCAGTAGTAAACACTAGATACACGAAACCAACAGGAAATAAATTTAAACCGCGCTCAAATGGCAGTAAACCAGTTAAATGCCAATATTGTAGTTTGAATCACGACCAATACGCGATGTGCGATAAATCGCCGAACTACCCACACCACCTCAAAATGATGGTGGAGAAGCAGAAGACTAAGCGCAATGCTTACCAGAGAGCGGTCAAATGTTTTTTTTTTTTTTTGCAGTAGCTTTGGGCACTATAGTCGCTTCTGTGAGGGCCGAAAGTTATTGAAACAGGCCAATGCTGCACTAGTGGAAACGTCATCAGACGAAGAGATTGAATCACTGAATGATTGTGACAATCAAAACGATAATGTAAGTGAGCTTGGAAATGCTGTACAAATTATTGACACCATTACAGACAGTAAGTGTAACACCTGTACGAAGTTCCAACTTGACACAACATTACTATGTGGCCACACTATCCCTATTTCAAATGAAACAGCCAACGCTGCTTTGTCATCTACAGGCAAGCTAGTTTTTTCAACAGGATTTGTAAATAACAAAAAGTGCACATTAATTCGGGATTCCGGCGCAACGCTCTGTGGGATTAAGAAAACATTAATAGACAGTAAAGACTATACAGACAAACATGTGACTTGTCGCACATTCTCAGGCACTATAGAGAAATACCCCCTTGCTCTTGTCGAAATTCGAACCCCGTTCATATCAGGACGAGTATTGTGCGCTGTCCTTGAAAATCCGGTCGCTGATATTATACTTGGGAACCTGCCCAACATACAACCGTGCTCTGAAAAACAAATCAGAGACTGGGAGCATAGAAACGGTATCCACCACCCAAACAGCGATGCTAAACAGAAACACCATTCATGCTTGTCTCAATCTGCCAAAAGACCAAGGGAGACAACCACTGAAGTAATTCAGAAAGAATTCACCGAGGTGTACAATGCAGGGGCGGTCGAATCTGTAAGTGATACGACCAAATTAAAACCTCGAATTGAGGATGCTATCGATCTACCAAGTACCAAGCCTGTAGATGTGCAACAACACACACAACACACAAATGCAATAACACGACAGACAACCCATAAAACCAACACCGACCAACTGCAGGAGTCACTAGAAATTATAGCACCAAACTCTACCAACACTAATTTTGGAAATGAACAGAAAGCAGATCCTACACTTTCACCATATTTTAAGTTAGTAGGACTTAAACCAAAATTAACTAAGAACGCATCGTGGACATTTAGGCTACAGAACAATATCTTAACTAGATTATACACAACAAAGCAGACCACGATACAGCAAGTAGTGTTACCACAAGCACATCGAGACAAAGTTCTAAAGATAGCCCATGACTCACCTTTTGGAGGTCATATGGGGTACGAAAAGACCAGGGCTAGGGTCCTGACCCAGTTTTATTGGCCAAAATTTTGCCAAGATATAAAAACCTTTTGTAGATCTTGTGATATATGTCAGAAACTGGTGAAAAAGGGGAAAAACCCTACGGCAGAAGTCCAATCAACGACAACTGCCTCGAGGCCTTTCCAAATCGTGGCAGTTGACCTAGTAGGTCCGTTGAATCACATTTCAAGTAAAGGGAATAGATATATTTTTACTCTTATTGATATGTGTACGAGATGGCCAGAAATGCTTCCATTAAGATCTATCTCCTCTAAGGATGTGACGGACATATTATTAAATATTTTCTCCCGTTTTGGCTTCCCGGAGAAAATAATTTCTGATAGAGGAACCCAGTTCATATCGAATGCCACTCAATCGGTAACTAAGTTACTAGGCATCAAGCAATGTTTCACCAGTCCCTATCGACCGGCCGCAAATGGTATCTGCGAGAAACTAAATGGGGACCTGAAACATATGCTATCTAAAGTGACAGCTGAAAATCCAGCCGATTGGGACATACTCCTCCCAACGGTGCTGTTCGCATATAGAGAAGTCCCGCAATCAAGCACAGGGTTCTCTCCCTTCGAATTGATGTATGGAGCGAACCCAAGAGGACCTCTCACTATTTACAAAGATATCATATCACAACCTGTAAATATCCAACTACCCATTTCTACCTATGATTTAGTCACTGACACCAGAGACAAAATCATACGTTCCTGTATACTGGCCAGAACATCACTACAGGAGAAAGGTTTTAAGTACAGGCAGTACGCCAACAGAGGTGCAAAAACAATTGTACTAAATCCAGGTCAGGATATTTTACTACTGCTACCTGACAAAAGAGATTTACTATCAACCTCTTGGCAGGGACCTTTTAAGATTATTAGAAGAATTTCGGAAGTTGATTACGAAATCTCTTTAAATGGAAAGTTGAAAATATTCCATGTAAATATGTTGAAACCATACTATGCTAGACAGGACATTGAGACGAGTGAGCAGACGCAGCTAACTAATGACAGAAACGAAACGACAATTACCCAACTGAATGACACCTTGACAAACGAAGCATCGTTAACGACGCACTCTTATGACGACAAAGACGACGAAGACATATGGACTTTACCGACAATATGTGATAACGACAACGACGACCAAGCCTACGACATATTGACAACTATTAATCTTGACGACGACGACAATGACATTGAAGACAATTTACAAACAGTAGCATCTGTGATAAATCAGACAGACGTAGACAATACTGAAATCCCAGTACCAATCATGACTGACGACGGTAGTATAAATGACATACAGATCTCTGACACTTTGACACAACAACAGCGACAAGACATTTTGACTCTCCTTGACGAGTATAAATCTATCTTTTCTAACAAACCTGGACGCACTGACAAAATAACACATTCAATTGTGCTGACAGATCTGACACCGGTCAAATGTAGACCATATTCTATTCCTCTCCATTACAGAGCAAATTTAGACAAAGAAATTTTAGATTTAGAGAAAAATGGAATAATTCAAAAATCTATGTCTCAATATTCTTCACCGATTGTCCTGGTGAAAAAGAAGGACCAGACAATCCGTTTGTGCATCGACTATAGAGTATTAAATACAAGAACCACAACGGATGCAGAGCCAATGAACAGTTGTGAAGATCTCATCTTAAATATGTCTCAATCATCCTTATTTTCTAAGACTGATTTAGCGAAAGGTTATTGGCAAGTGCCACTACACCCTGCTTCTAGACATATAACAGCATTCGCAACACCCCTCGGTTTGTACGAATGGCTATATCTTCCATTTGGTCTCAAGAACGCGCCCGCCACATTTGTTAGATTAACTAGATTACTATTACACGGAATTAAAGATGTTCAAGCTTATATTGATGATATATGCATCCATTCTTCTAATATGACTTCTCACTTACTTACACTCAAACAAGTCTTCAACCAAATCTATCTTTTTGGACTTACTATCAAACCTTCCAAGGTTGAATTAGGCTATAAACAAATAGACTTCCTTGGCCATAGAATTTCTGAAGGCAAATTGTTGACAGATGATAAAATTGTTTCCAAGATTCTTAATCTAGAAGTTCCTACCACAAAGAAACAAATTAGAAGTTTACTAGGTCTTATAAACTATTATTCTAAATTTATCCCAAATTGGGCAGAACTTACCTCAGTCTTTTCTGATATGTTAACTAAAGATCATCCATCAAAAATTTGTAAAAGTACCAGCTTAGACGATGCAATGTGTAGATTGAAACGTATTTTTTCTAATCCACCAGTCTTACGATTACCCAACATAAATTTACCCTTTATTTTGACCACAGATGCGAGTGCTATCGCAATAGGAGGATGTTTAATGCAAGAAGTGGATGGAGTGAGACACCCGATTCTCTACGTAAGCCGTAAACTAAAGAAGGCAGAGATCCGGTATGCTACAGTGGAATTGGAGGCATTAAGTCTATTATTTTGTGTATTAAGATTATCTAAGTTCCTCTTAGGTAGTCACTTTGTTGTGCTCACTGACAATTCGCCATTGTTGGTCCTTAAGCAAGGGTCACCGAAAAACCATCGTTTAAAAAGATGGTGTCTTCTTCTTCAAGATTTCGACTTCGAAATCCGCCATATCAGAGGCACCGACAACATTATTGCTGACCTTTTATCACGGCAAACGAATGCGCCAGTAGAATAACATTTGGCACATCGACCATTCGCCATACTAGAAACTGTGATATTTTAGTCTGTTTCATATAACAGTGTAACTCTACACCTGCTAGAGTACTTTCATTTAGAAGTAATAACACCTCAGTGAATAGGTTACTTACGACACCCACGAACATGAAACTTTAAGAGCTATACTTTAAGAGCTATACTATCAAGTGCCCAAGCTCTAGAACGATCCGAGCGAGAAACGTTAACTGTGTTTCAACCAATGATATCAACCAGTGAACTGACTCTGAATACTGTAAGAACACTTTATACGGGACATTGAGAACAATCCATACTTGCTGTTGCTACGAGACTTTGCAAACAGCCGAAACAGAACTACTTCGACTACAACACTCAAGAGACAGCCATACTAACTTTTAACATTCATGGCACTACACGCGAACAACAGGAGGACAACGCGCACATCATCGTTGGATTTAGTTACTTAATTAATTAATTACTTTAGTATTAACTGTGTATTATATTTGCATTAATTATGTATATAAAATGTGTTAACCTGTAATTTGTACATAGTCTACCATAATATTACAGGTAGTTCCATTAATAGGATAAATAACCGTCCTATACAATTGTCTCTGTGTAAATTATAACCCATTTTTGAGTCATCGTACAAAAAGTACGTATTTTCTTAAAGAGCAAATATCGCCTATTCCATTTTTCTAAGGGCAATAACACTTACCTCAACTTTAATTATATATTTTAACCAAATACTATTTTGAATGAAAGGTGAGTGAATGACAGCGTGAATGGATTAAATGAGAGAACGATATACTGAGCGGACAAATTGTACGCAAAACGTATTTATTTTAATTTGTCTGCGTCTTTCATGTAAATTGCATGACTTGTCTAAATTGTTGATACATGTTTAGTAGTTAGTTTAATATACTTAGTTTAGTAGTTAGGATACATCTAAGCACCACTACTTGGAATGCCTGATCATATATTGCACACATTGGAGTAATTCATGATTGAGGTTATCCCAACTCGTGACGCTTGGAAATAAGCCACACATTCAGCATACACTTTACACAAAACTTAAAACTGAACACTATCAATTTAAAATGCAATCACTTTATTAGAAGCAGCAACTTATTAGTCACCACACTAACAAGCCAACAGGGACACATGTAGTCTGAGGGGATAAAATAACAACGTAACTACATATTTAGCATTATACAACATACGAGAGTAAAAGTGTATTGAAATGCACACACAAATCAAGATTTGAAGGTGTACTTAATTAGCCAGGACTTCGGTCTTGTTAATCCTCTTTAATACAGAGGTTAATTGTCTTGGTATCAGTGGGGTACTATGAGAAGGACGGGTTGTAAAAACAACTACTAAACGTCACGTAACTTCGGTCAGATAAGCATTTTTAAGGACACAGGAGAGAGAGTGATCTCTTCACCAAATCAGAGAAGTGGTGTATGGGAGAATACATGAGTTTTGATGCCAGTATGTAGGTTACCAGGTTACTGTCCACCAAACTACAAACACCGACTTTATGTGATTCGGTGACAGAATTAGACCAGATCTAATTACCCTACAACAAACCATCATATCAGGGGAGAGGGGGGAATCCTGTCACCGCCTCACATTTATAGATATTAATTAAAGGGCTGCAACTCCCGCCCAAGGGATAGAAGTGAGTCACTCGAAGGCCAGAGTAATCTAGAGCCTTCTCGAAGGACTGGTCATTGAGTCCATGGTCCCGTGGACACTGATGTGGCCCGCCTATTGCGGGGTCCACGAGGAACTCGGACAGAGTTACCACCCACAGAGAAAACCTACAAGAAATTACAGTCAAAGAGAAATTTGCAGATGAAATCAAATGTAAACTTGAACTTCTACACAACCCGTTGCAGGAAAGTCTTGACCAAACTTGGTTGAACATTAAGAATACAATTCAATCTACCGCAGAAGAATGTCTCGGTGTGTTAACAAAGGATCGCTTCATTGAGTAAACACTTCTAACTATACAAATAAATTGATTACAAAAACAAAAGCAAACAAAATTTGATTTTGCCAAGGCACCCGCCTGTGCCCACAATCTGAATATATGTTAACGAGCAAGGAATTAGAGAAATGTGACAAAATAAATCTCTGATAGTTAATGGAAGTTCCACGCCCAGTGAAACTCCATGCATGAATATGTATTGTGTATGGACTACACTTGAGTTCAAAGTTCAGTCCAATGCATGAATAATGTATTGTGTATGGACTACACTTGAGTTCAAAGTTCAGTCCAGCACGACTTGAAATATTGTGTATGGACTACACTTGAGTTCAAAGTTCAGTCCAATGCTTGAATATGTATTGTGTATGCACTACACTTGAGTTCAAAGTTCAGTCCAATGCATGAATATGTATTGCGTATATACTACGCTTGAGTTCAAAGCAAGGGAGCAGCCTGGTGACAATGATAATGATCAATCAGACCCACAGCAGCCTGGTGACAATGATAATGATAAATCAGACCCACAGCAGCCTGCTGATAATGATCAATCAGACCCACAGCAGCCTGGTGACAATGATAATGATCAATCAGACCCACAGCAGCCTGCTGACAACGATAATGATCAATCAAACCCACAGCAGCCTGGTGACAATGATAATGATCAATCAGACCCACAGCAGCCTGCTGACAATGATAATGATCAATCAGACCCACAGCAGCCTGCTGACAATGATAATGATCAATCAAACCCACAGCAGCCTGGTGACAATGATAATGATCAATCAGACCCACAGCAGCCTGCTGACAATGATAATGATCAATCAGACCCACAGCAGCCTGCTGACAATGATAATGATCAATCAAACCCACAGCAGCCTGCTGACAATGATAATGATCAATCAAACCCACAGCAGCTTGCTGACAATGCTAATGTTCAATCAACCCACAGCAACTTGGTGACAATGCTAATGGTCAATCAAACCTACAGCAGCCTGCATCAATATATGAAATTATATCTCGAAATTGTGGCACAAAAGTTGTAAATATTGTCCGAAAACATGTACTTTGTGACTGTGGTGCCACTGAAATTCTGCTAAATAAGTGTTAACCACTGTACGACTAGTGCCGCCTTGGTATCTTTGTTTCCTTTTTACTTGCATCCACAACCCTTCAATTGTTTGGGTGTGAATGTCACTGTGTACAGGGTCAACAACTGCATGATCGTAGATGCCATGGTTTAGTTGACCTACCTTGTAGCCTCGCCAGGCATCGGTGACAATGGTCGTTCCTGGTAAGATGTGATCACTTATAATGCGTTCCAGTGTTGTCGCATCTCGTCTTTCCACAACTTCCAACCAGCAACGACCACTACCACGTTCAACCAGGCCAACTACCCATTGACCACGACGAAAGTGACCATGGTGGTACTTTCGGTGGAAAAAGTAGCTCTCGTCAGCTTCAACGACCACTGACTGTCCCTGAGCATCAAATCCTCCCAACAATGGATTGTTACGCAGCATCCAGTTGTAACACTCTACCCGAGCTGATGGTCTGCCTGGCATTATAATATTTCTTTACATCAAGTAGAAACAAGTGTATTGAAAGCCTCTGTATCAGTATCTCCGTATTTATTTATATGTAACTAAGGAAGTAGTCAAAACGGAAGTAATCACACAATGAGGTCCTGTAAGGGATTCTTATTCACTACATTCACTGCAGAACTATTTGGGACCGGAATTCGGAAGAGTGCCTTTTAGTCTAATGACGTTGGTTAGTCCACAGTACACCTCCATATTCGTCTAGAGATGTAACACATATCTTGGTACAATTCTAGTGTACCTTCTTCGTAGGGGAGTTGCTTCTATCCCAGCGCACTGCACCCTCACATTATGTGTGGTTCTCTCTGTACCCTCACTACCTATCGCTGTGATTACCCTTGATAAAACAAATGGCAAACATTTGCGGCTGATCAAGCAGTAATAGTAAAATCGACACTAAATTACAAGACCACATAAATAGTCTAAATGAAATGTGTAGCTAAATATAAAAAAAAATTAGCATAAGTAAAATATATAAATACTTTTAAAATATCCAAGAAAAGAAAAATAATATCTGATATCTAGAGTTATGATATCTATATGTGATATAACACAATGATGTAAGACGATCACGTGTTGGTTTCACATGCGAACAATATTAAATTCCTTTATTTGTGATAAGGAAGTATGTAATGTATTCTAATATATCAGTGTTTATATGAATTTGGAATGAGTTTTGACGAATTGTTCTGGGATCTTGATTCAATTCTCCTAACATATTTTTCCGATAATATTTGTGTATGTATTCCTTTAATTTAACAACGTCGTGTGTTCATAATTTGTCATTGTTAAATGAATTGTTATCCATCGTTGACACAGAAGTTTGTCCTCTATTATCCGATATTGTAATGTAGATAACAACTGAGGTGGAGTTAATGACTGAGTAATTGGACATCCATCTAAAGGAGGTCTCAAACGTTGTATTATCGATTCGGGCGACTGATTGGCCCTGTTTGACAAGTTATAGCTTATCCTGAATACGTTGATCGGAATTTCTTCTGTACTCGACATAAAGGAGCACGGTTGACATCATGGACGTGGATGAGCAATCATCTGTGGGTTTGGTGATTCGATGTTTTTGGGTAAAATATCTTCAAAGTTGCAACATGCATGGACATTCCTCGTATTTGGCAATGTCGTTAAAGAAGTTCGTGCTTTAATAATGCATGATTGAGTATCTCGGCTTTGCCCAACCAGTAAAATCTGCTCACAATTTTAGCATAATATCCATTGAATGTAGATTAGTCAGTGTTGGTTGTATTATGACTTCAGGATGTTTCATGTACGCAATTCACAATCTTAAGCGAAGTATATAAAAGATGTGATTATGATTTTTTTCTTCATGACGTTTAGTGTACGTTTCCATAAGTTCTGTTTCTCAAGTTTGATGTAAAAATTGTTCATCACTGTTATGAAACTCGAATTTCGATGTAATTGATGTGGCTTCGTAACTTAAAAGTACCTGATATTGCTTTAAGTTTTGTGTTGACGTATTTCAAAAAAATTTCTTTTGAATGTTCTCGGTGAGTAGCGTATAAAACTTCCTTTGACAACTGTTGTTTCTCTTTTATGACGTATCATTCTGTGTAATAACAATTATGTTGGCATTGAAGAACATAGGCTCAACCTTTCCAATGACATTAACATTGAGCAAGAACTGAAGAGAAAAAAATGCGAACTTACATATTGAATCCTGACGTGTGGCCTTTACAGTTCAATGTCGTTTTATTAACATCTTTTTACAACGTAAATATCAGATAATCCGTAGTTGCCTCTTTTGGAGTGCCTGTTATACCAGGTCAGCATCCGAACTATCTGAGCACAAACTATGCGAATTTAAATGAATGACATGTAATACTGTTGACCCCAGTCATGATTAACACATACAGTTGATCACATCCTCCCTCTCAACTTGTCTGTCTTTCAGTTATGTTGCCTTTCCATGTCGTTCGTACCCAAGTTTATACCACATACGTCTATTTGAAGTGAGTATTTTGTAACAGTATAGTGTCAATGAACGCCTTCGTCCGAATCAAGACAATTGGGTGTTCGGAAGTTGTGTAAATTCCTCTATTAGTGCTACCAATCTGTTGTTTGTTCGAGTAAATGTATGTAATAAATAATGGTGGACAAATGAATCTTTAATTCCGATACTTCTTATTGGCTGTATGAACGTTCTCAAGTCATTTTCGTCTGCGATTGAATAGTAAATGTATCTTCTCAGGACATTAATGCTGTAAAGAATGTACTCAACGTAGCTCGCCTTCAATCAATGAACAGCGTTTTGGATTAAAACCATAAGAAAAGATGAAATCGAATCGTTGACATGATTGTGTCAGAATTAATCTCTGTTTAATTTGATAAACAACTTATTAGTTGTAGCATATCATTTAACAGTCATCAAATTCTACCGTGTCTGGTGAACTTCCAGGACGGCCGGTAAGTATATATTTGATATCATCTATTAAATGTTAGCTTGACAAACCTTTAAGTGACTGTTCTAGATTCACGATCTATGTCTCTCAATTCATCTTCCCTCCATTCCATAGATCCATCTGTTGCCATTCTGAATTCTCACTAAACAGTTGATTCATTTTCTTCGAACTGTAGACTACAGACTGTTGAATGACTGACTATCGTTTCCCGGATGTGTGTAATACACAACCAAAATAATGACGTCATGTTAATTTTTTAAACGCTTTTGTCCGTGTGTTAGAGATTATTCCACCTATAGTAAATTATATATGATGGCGTCATGATAAAAATCTGCATGTGACCTTGACCTTCACTTGTATTTGGCTCGATCTCTTGAATGATAAATTGTTACTTAATATACTTAGCACAGAATTATATGCTGTTTAAACTGTAATGTTTGGACTCAACTGCAGCTTGTGGCTTCTGGTTTCCTGTTTAGCAGTGGTAGTGCATGGTGTGCATATGAGAATGAGATGCGCAGCTGCATCGGCGTGCAATCGATAATGTAAAATTGAGGCAAATGGCATATTTCCTTTGCGGTGCCTTAAAACTTAGTCCAACGGATTCACTATAACCGGAACATAAGTCCCCATTGCCAAGGAGCGGGAGGTAGCGGCAGGGGTTAATAATATATATTTATTTATAAATACCTTCCAGTCCTCCTTGTTCTTTAGGTGAACAGTGAAAAGCCAAAATCGGCCACTGAAACTCAAACCTTTTATAAGACGACGCTGGATAGTTTCTTCTCACAAATCCACTTTAATACGACGATTCTGACAACGCAGTCGCTCCACAGAAATGTTACAACTATAATTCACAACACATTATTCTAAATAAAGCTGCATAGTGTTAGCCGTGCTGTAGTGACAAGAAGCCACGTCCGACCTGGACGCCAGCTCAAGTCTAACTGCCTTTTTCGTGACGTTTTCGTGCTTGCACCAAAACGTCTTGCACACTTATCATTCTTTTGAAACTAATGCCGTGCAAAGTGTGTCTTACAATCCATATCCTGATCCAGGTATATGGCACTGTCCATTTTTTTATCTGTGATGGCATGAAACCTATAGAAATTCATCAGTGAATGATAGTCATTCCTGTCTACAACTCTGTCCTCATACACCAGCAATGGTAGTCATTGCTGTCTACAACTCTGTCCTCGTACACCAGCAATGGTAATCATTCCTGTCCACAACTCTGTCCTCATACACCAGCAATGGTAGTCATTCCTGTCTACAACTCTGTCCTCAAATACCAACAGTGGTAGTCCAGTCCTGTAATGATAATTGTATTTTAAAAGTTCTACCTTGTCTCATTGACTTGCTATGTGAATTGTCTTCAACATGTTATTCCAGGAGTTAATTACTAGCTGAAGTGCCTTGTTGTGTTCTTTATGTAATCAATGATCATAATTCTGATCACCAAGCTAACCATCCTGCATTGTCTTTCTCTGTCTCTAATAATCTCAAATTTCCTGGTTGTCACTGCATTCTCCAAACCCTTTCTTCTGACAGAATGATCTAAAGTCAATCACTGCCTTGTCTTAATGTCAATAAACACATAGTCGTTGTGACTTTTCCCCCTACAGAAATCTGTGTCTGTAAGACATTTACCTTTTCAGCTGTCCTTGGACACTGAAATGTTTAACTGTCCTTGGACAGTGACATTTTTAACTGTCAAGTGACCTTCTCATCCTTGCCCACATTTCCCTGTATCCAACAAAATGTATCAGATCTTCCCTGGCCACCTTCTGTTAAGTTTACCAGCTGTTACAGTTTTTCTGTTCTTACACTGTGGCCAAAAAATGATGTTTGTAATTGTAGTGTATTAGCCTGTTTCAGAAAACTTCGAGTTCTTAATCTATAATTGTTTGAAATTATGCACAAGCTATGGAGTCATACACTAATAGTCAGTATTAAATATAACGATAGTACAAATATATTTTATACAAACAAATGTATAACTTACAGTTGCTCAAATGACTGGTTGTTAAAGTCTCACCTTGCTGGAGTCATGCTGGCTCAGTGGCTAATTTGCTTTACCTTCTGGCTCAGTGATCATAAGTTCAAATCCAGATCAAGGTTGGGATTTCTTTTGTAACCGGGGTTTCCAGGATTGGCCCTGCCTAAAATGGATACCAGGAAATGGTCAGAAGTAAAGGTGCCGGCATATATTGACCACATCACTCATTGAGTCTGAGTTATTCTATACAAATATGGGGCTAGCACTTCATGGAACGGAGAAGGGTCGTGTACTTATTTGTATACAATCACCTTGAGTGTTGGTGCCTAATTACTAGTTGTTGGATTCATTTTAATAAACTGATCTCAAATTACTAGTTGATGGATTCATTTTAGTAAACTGACCTCACATTACTAATTGTCAATGCCGCCTTTGATTACATGACCTCAAATTACTGGTTAGAGTCAGCTTGATGAACTGACCTCAAATTATTGCTTGTTAGTCACCTTGGGGAACTAACGTCAGATGACTGGTTGTTGAGATTTATTAACTAATCTCAATTTACTACTGCTTACTGTCACCTTTGGTGAACACATGATTGATTGTTAGAGTAACATTGATGAACTGGTTTTGAATTCTCACCTCATCTCATCTCATCATGTTCCTCTTGTACCTTGCGGTGTCGAGGTGAAGTATAAACAGCGGGAGAGTGCCCGCTTTTTGGCTTCGTGTATCTATTCCCATGGAATAGAAAGAAAAAGCAGCGGCTACAGCAGGATATAACAATATTAATTGGAAACAAATAGGTGTATTAAACTCCTTACAAGGAGATCCATCGTATCGCGAAATACAGGTGAAAATCGAAATCAAGGATCTCTTGTAAGGTATGTGCAACGTTGTTGATGTTTAGTACGTTTCTTCTCACAGGAGTTTAATATACCTATTTGTTTCCAGTTCATATTCCCATGGAATCTGTTATTCCCTGCATCCATCGTTTACGTGGTCGGTCTCTTCCTCTGCTTCCCTATGGTCTGTACATCATTGCTTTTTGTGGTATACTGTTAGTTGGTAACCTACTTGCATGGCCAAACCATTTGACTTGCTGCCTTCTAATAAAATCTAGTGCAGCTATAACCCGAACTTTAGTCCTGATTTCTTCATTTCTGATCTTATCTCTTCTTGGTACATTGAGTATTCTTCTCAGGAATCTCATTACTGTTGTGATTTTTCTTTTCTCTTTTTCTATCATTGTAGGAAGATTGTGTTGTTACTTCTTAGTTTTTTCTATGAGCAGTATGAAGAGTTTTGAATTACTACTGTTAAAATGGATTTAATTATCTGATATCAAATTAATAAGTTGCTAAAAATGGGACTTTTATAAATAGCCTGAAATTATTAACCTTGGTCAACTAATTTCAAAATTACTCATTATGACTACCTTGGTGAACTGACCTTACATTGCTGATTTCATGAAAACATTTATTATATAAATGTACTGTGGCTTTTGAAAGTTTGTTGTTTGTATGTGTATGTTTGTTGCATGTGTAAAAAGATAATGTCTCTTGTTGCTGTCACAGAGTTGTGGAGTGCAACTCATGGCAGATGAATGCTGTTATCAGGAAAGTGCTGGTTTTCTGTAGCTGGTCCGGAGACTCATAGAATATATTGGTTGTGTCCTTATGGCAGATTTAGTTGAGAGTATGGGACATTTTTGTGGTTTGTTTCCTGTGTTTGAGAATTGTGTCTGTACATTGAAACAAGCTACTCGAATATTTGGGTACTGTGGTAACAGCACGTGGACATTGGTGTAATGGTTTGTTGTTTCCTTTGTTTGAGAATTGTGTCTGTACATGTATTGAAACAAGTTAATGTATTTAGTTACTGTGATAACAGCAGGTGCACATTGGTGGCATGTACATGGTCAGATGTTGTTCCATGCCTACATGTAGCAGTCGCTGTGTAAGTGAAAGACCGGCCATATATTCTTCCATGGACTTTGGCCTAAACTTGGTGAGTGTCCTGGCAAGTTACATAGCCACACCAGCTCCTGCTACATGACCTGTCTATAACAGCAGGTGTGAGATGTCATAAAGTAGTTCAATGTTGAACAACCCAAGCTATGGTACCTGTCTATAACAGCAGGTGGAAGATGTCATAAAGTAGTTCAATCTTGAACAGCCCAAGCTACTGGTACCTGTCTATAACAGCAGGTGGGAGATGTCATAAAGTAGTTCAATCTTGAACAGCCCAAGCTACGGTACCTGTCTATAACAGCAGGTGGGAGATGTCATAAAGTAGTTCAATCTTGAACAGCCCAAGCTACGGTACCTGTCTATAACAGCAGGTGGGAGATGTCATAAAGTAGTTCAATCTTGAACAGCCCAAGCTACTGGTACCTGTCTATAACAGCAGGTGGGAGATTGTCACGGATTTGCAGCCTTTACTTCCCAGAACAATTTTCGGCTCACTTTTGATGGGCCATGTAGAGAATCAACAGACGAACAAAACTGTTTTCTCTATATTCAAGGCTATATAGTCTTGATGTAAGCTTGCAAAGCCTGCAAGTAAACAAATCACCACAGATGGCTTTCTATTTGGGAAGTTAATTTGACACCAGTACCTGTCACCCCCAGAGGTTATCAATCCAGCCAGACTGGAGGGCAGACTCAGGGGACTGAATGGTAATTAAAACCAACCAGGCATGACGCAAGCAAACCTGGTTTACCAACAGAGTTATAAACTGGCAGCTGACCATGAGAACCTAATTGTTCCCTTGACATGACACCTGATAAGCATAGCTAGGAAATCACCCAACCGCGATGGCTGACCTCAATCTGAAACAGACTAGAGGTACAAGGTGTGAAATCACTGATAAGACTCAGAAGAATAAAAATTGTCAGACTCACAGGTGTGAGGGCTAGTGTGCATGCAGAAAGATTTATGACTGACATGTTGGGAGATAATGTGGCTGCCCTGTAGAAATGTGTGAAACAGATCTGATAAAGCAATTAGAACAGTACTGAAGGAATGTTAATTGCTTTGGGATACTAGTTAAATAGGCTGTTAGCTCTGGTCATGTTAGAAATGAAAAAAATCTCTGAACAGGTAGGCAGCCAGCTCAATGTTTGTGGTCATATGTATGATTCTTATGTTGCTAGATTTCACTAGGAGAATTATTTCTTAGTAACTATCTAAGTCTTGTAGATGTATGTACTGATTTTTAGTCTATATCTGACATAGGTTATTTCAATAAATATCATTGTCTAAGTATACTTTTAGGGGTCTTGGTAGATGCTTGTCATTTCTTTGTACACTATCCTAGTTGCCTTTTGGTGTGTGCATTTGTTGTACAGAATATAGTCAACTGACTATTTCTTTAATTCTTACCACAGCAGTAACTAAGTGGTGACTAAACCGGACAGATCAGCAATATGGCTGGTCTGTGTGGTCACTTAAATTAGACTTGTTGTATATCTCATTTTGTAGGTATACAATATTATTACTCATTAATAATACCTATGCTATTATGTTGAGTATCATTATATGTCTATCTTGAAGTAATATATTGTATGTATATCGGAGGTTGATTTAGTTGAATTGCCATATGCATAATTTGTGTATTTGTTCTGTAACGTATATGGAAACTATGTTTCCCAGTTTTTTGTAGACAAGGATATTACTTCCCTTTTGCATTCATATTTCGTATGTAAGTATAATCTTATATGCCATTTTGTATTCGCATACCTTAGGTTTATTTGATGTGATTTGTTATATGGTAACTCACTAAGAATAAATTGTTGTTGTGCTATTGTGTTCGCATGGACACACTGGCCATCGATTGTGTTGGAAACGGAGGTGTAATGGTACAGACATTACCCACAATTGTTATGGAGTATATGGTGCTAAACCTTTTTCATCGTATGGTGGACGGTAATTCACGGAAGTCTGGCACAGATACTGGTCACGGCTTGTAAGCCCGGATGATCAGGCATTAGAATAATACCATTACCGACCCTGTGAGCTGCTAAACCAACTTGGGATGGAGCGGCTGTACGACACAGAATTTCTGTATTAGTGACATGGACATGGGGCGGCAGAAATGTAATAATTACAGGCGTGTGAGACAATTGAAAAGCCCGTCCCAGACTAAGAAAGTAGGAGAGAGATATGTAGGGAGAAGGAGGATGGTGAACGCAGTAGAGCTGGAAGAGAAACTTGGCCAGACTGGTCATTGTATATGTATGTGTTAGTATTACTTAGGATTGTGCTGATGTAGAACTAGATATAACACATTCTTGACTTTCTTTCAAGCTCTCACAAGGAGCACCTATGTTATAGATCTCAAGAACGAGTGACGACTAGGTAGTGTCAGGACTGACAGGAATAGTCAGAATACCGGCAAGCTGTTTCTGTGTCTACTGGAGAGTGGGGATCTGGACCACAGATCCAGATAGTTCAAGTAACAAGTTATGTAATGTTTGTCATCAATAACAATATGTTATATGATTTCATCATCATCATCGTACAAACCATCATATGTCTATTTTTATGATTAGTAAATAAATGTTGTAGTATTGTAACTCATAGTTCTGTCATTATATTTTTTCCAATTGTGCATACGTGTGTTGTGTACATTGGTGGGGGTTCACTTAGACACCAAGGAAGGGAGCAGTCAGGGAGAAAAACCTGTACTGAGATAGTTGTCAATACTCTTATATTTAAGACTTAAATATCTATCTTAGCTAACCTTCTCTTTCCCATTCCTTGGCGAATATTCAGCACAGTTCATTTCATTTTGTAACGAGCCACTTAGAGCTGTACGTTGGATATTCATGGGCCTAATCTATAGTTCAGCCATATAGATTTTGTCCCTAGTCAGTTTCTGACTATTTGGGGTTGCTCGCCAGTGAATAATACATTCATCTGGCCGGTGGGGCACCCCGACTTCTGACAGAGATGTCATAAAGTAGTTCAATCTTGAACAGCCCAAGCTACGGTACCTGTCTATAACAGCAGGTGGGAGATGTCATAAAGTAGTTCAATCTTGAACAGCCCAAGCTACGGTACCTGTCTATAACAGCAGGTGGGAGATGTCATAAAGTAGTTCAATCTTGAACAGCCCAAGCTACGGTACCTGTCTATAAAGCAGGTGGGAGATGTCATAAAGTAGTTCAATCTTGAACAGCCCAAGCTACTGGTACCTGTCTATAACAGCAGGTGGGAGATGTCATAAAGTAGTTCAATCTTAAACAGCCCAAGCTACGGTACCTGTCTATAACAGCAGGTGGGAGATGTCATAAAGTAGTTCAGTCTTGAACAACTCATGGCAAAAGCAGCATTTCACAAGATGAAGAATTTTCTCTGCAATTTATCTGTTTTAATCAACTTGAGAAATAGAATTCGTAAGAGCTATGTCGAGTTAATCCTTATGTACGGAAGTGAATTAGGGATAATTAGCAGATTTGTGAGGAGTTATAAGGAAACTGCAGAGATGTGGTTGTGTAGAAGGATGAGAACACATGGATAGATACAAGAGTAATGAAGGTATCCTGAAAGAAGTTCACCTCACAAAGTACTTGCATCAGCAGAGGACAGCCCACATTGCCTGGGCATGTCACGAGAAAAGGAAAGCTGGAAAAAGTAGTCACAACGGGAAAGCTGGAGAAAGTAGTCACAAGGGGAACGCTGGAGAGGGGAGACAGAGAAGTTGCAGGATAGTTTGACGTCATAGCATGGAGGAACATTGACATCAAAAATGATTAGCAACACAGGAGATTGGAACAGACATGTTCACAAACAGCACACCACATGGACTATGAAACAAGAATGATTGAGGTTTCAACATACTGGTAGTATCTTACAACCAGCCCCCCCCCCCCCCTGTGTTTCCAGTTATGGAGGGGATGCTCATCATATAGCATGTCCTTTACATAACGTTTTTGTCATCACAGCCCACCGAAGAGTGTCTTGATCTCATGCTGTTTCTCCTACTGCACACACCCCTCCTGCCCTGGTGTCTTGATCTCATGCTGTTTCTCCTGCTGCACACACCCCTCCTGCCCCATGTGTCTTGATCTCATGCTGTTTCTCCTGCTGCACGCACCCTCCTGCCCCAGGTGTCTTGATGTCCTGCTGCACGCACCCTCCTGCCCCAGGTGTCTTGATCTCATGCTGTTTCTCCTCCTGCACGCACCCTCCTGCCCCAGGTGCCTTGATCTCATGCTGTTTCTCCTGCTGCACGCACCCTCCTGCCCCAGGTATCCCTATATCATGCTGTTTCTCCTTCTGCACGCACCCTCCTGCCCCAGGTGTCTTGATCTTATGCTGTTTCTCCTGCTGTACGCACCCTCCTGCCCCCACTGTCTTGATCTCATGCTGTTTCTCCTGCTGCACGCACCCTCCTGCCCCAGGTGTCTTGATCTCATGCTGTTTCTCCTGCTGCACGCACCCTCCTACCCCAGGTGTCTTGATCTCATGCTGTTTCTCCTGCTGCACACACCCTCCTGCCCCAGGTGTCTTGATCTCATGCTGTTTCTCCTGCTGCACGCACCCTCCTGCCCCAGGTGTCTTGATCTCATGCTGTTTCTCCTGCTGCACACACCCTCCTGCCCCAGGTGTCTTGATCTCATGCTGTTTCTCCTGCTGCACGCACCCTCCTGCCCCAGGTGTCTTGATCTTATGCTGTTTCTCCTGCTGCACACACCCTCCTGCCCCAGGTGTCTTGATCTCATGCTGTTTCTCCTGCTGCACACACCCTTCCTGCCCTAGGTGTCTTGATCTCATGCTGTTTCTCCTACTGCACACACCCCTCCTGCCCATGGTGTCTTGATCTTATGCTGTTTCTCCTGCTGCACACACCCTCCTGCCCCCAGGTGTCTTGATCTCATGCTGTTTCTCCTGCTGCACACACCCTCCTGCCCAGGTGTCTTGATCTCATGCTGTTTCTCCTGCTGCACGCACCCTCCTGCCCCAGCTGTCTTGATCTCATGCTGTTTCTCCTGCTGCACGCACCCTCCTGCCCCAGGTGTCTTGATCTCATGCTGTTTCTCCTGCTGCACACACCCTCCTGCCCCAGGTGTCTTGATCTCATGCTGTTTCTCCTGCTGCACACACCCTCCTGCCCCAGGTGCCTTGATCTCATGCTGTTTCTCCTGCTGCACACACCCTCCTGCCCCAGGTGTCTTGATCTCATGCTGTTTCTCCTGCTGCACGCACCCTCCTGCCCCAGGTGTCTTGATCTCATGCTGTTTCTCCTGCTGCACGCACCCTCCTGCCCCAGGTGTCCTTGATCTCATGCTGTTTCTCCTGCTGCACAGCACCCTCCTGCCCCAGGTGTCTTGATCTCATGCTGTTTCTCCTGCTGCACGCACCCTCCTGCCCCAGGTGTCTTGATCTCATGCTGTTTCTCCTGCTGCACGCACCCTCCTGCCCCAGGTGTCTTGATCTCATGCTGTTTCTCCTGCTGCACGCACCCTCCTGCCCCAGGTGTCTTGATCTCATGCTGTTTCTCCTGCTGCACGCACCCTCCTGCCCCAGGTGTCTTGATCTCATGCTGTTTCTCCTGCTGCACGCACCCTCCTGCCCCAGGTGTCTTGATCTCATGCTGTTTCTCCTGCTGCACGCACCCTCCTGCCCCAGTGTCTTGATCTCATGCTGTTTCTCCTGCTGCACAGCACCCTCCTGCCCCAGGTGTCTTGATCTCATGCTGTTTCTCCTGCTGCACGCACCCTCCTGCCCCAGGTGTCTTGATCTCATGCTGTTTCTCCTGCTGCACACACCCTCCTGCCCCAGGTGTCTTGATCTCATGCTGTTTCTCCTGCTGCACGCACCTTCTTGCCCCAGGTGTCTTGATCTCATGCTGCTTCTCCTGCTGCACGCACCCTCCTGCCCCAGGTGTCTTGATCTCATGCTGTTTCTCCTGCTGCACGCACCCTCCTGCCCCAGGTGTCTTGATCTCATGCTGTTTCTCCTGCTGCACGCACCCTCCTGCCCCAGGTGTCTTGATCTCATGCTGTTTCTCCTGCTGCACGCACCCTCCTGCCCCAGGTGTCTTGATCTCATGCTGTTTCTCCTGCTGCACGCACCCTCCTGCCCCAGGTGTCTTGATCTCATGCTGTTTCTCCTGCTGCACGCACCCTCCTGCCCCAGGTGTCTTGATCTCATGCTGTTTCTCCTGCTGCACGCACCCTCCTGCCCCAGGTGTCTTGATCTCATGCTGTTTCTCCTGCTGCACAGCACCCTCCTGCCCCAGGTGTCTTGATCTCATGCTGTTTCTCCTGCTGCACGCACCCTCCTGCCCCAGGTGTCTTGATCTCATGCTGTTTCTCCTGCTGCACACACCCTCCTGCCCCAGGTGTCTTGATCTCATGCTGTTTCTCCTGCTGCACGCACCCTCCTGCCCCAGGTGTCTTGATCTCATGCTGTTTCTCCTGCTGCACACACCCTCCTGCCCCAGGTGTCTTGATCTCATGCTGTTTCTCCTGCTGCACACACCCTCCTGCCCCAGGTGTCTTGATCTTATGCTGTTTCTCCTGCTGCACACACCCTCCTGCCCTGGTGTCTTGATCTTATGCTGTTTCTCCTGCTGCACACACCTTCCTGCCCTGGTGTCTTGATCTTATGCTGTTTCTCCTACTGCACACACCCCTCCTGCCCTGGTGTCTTGATCTTATGCTGTTTCTCCTCCTGCACACACCCTCCTCCCCCAGGTGTCTTGATCTCATGCTGTTTCTCCTGCTGCACACACCCTCCTGCCCAGGTGTCTTGATCTCATGCTGTTTCTCCTGCTGCACGCACCCTCCTGCCCCACTGTCTTGATCTCATGCTGTTTCTCCTGCTGCACGCACCCTCCTACCCCAGGTGTCTTGATCTCATGCTGTTTCTCCTGCTGCACACACCCTCCTGCCCCAGGTGTCTTGATCTCATGCTGTTTCTCCTGCTGCACGCACCCTCCTGCCCCACTGTCTTGATCTCATGCTGTTTCTCCTGCTGCGCGCACCCTCCTACCCCAGGTGTCTTGATCTCATGCTGTTTCTCCTGTTGCACACACCCTCCTGCCCCAGGTGTCTTGATCTCATGCTGTTTCTCCTGCTGCACACACCCTCCTGCCCTAGGTGTCTTGATCTCATGCTGTTTCTCCTGCTGCACGCACCCTCCTGCCCCAGGTGTCTTGATCTTATGCTGTTTCTCCTGCTGCACGCACCCTACTGTCCCAGGTATCCCTATATCATGCTGTTTCTCCTGCTGCACGCACCCTTCTACCCCAGGTGTCTTGATCTTATGCTGTTTCTCCTGCTGCACACACCCGCCTGCCCCAGGTGTCTTGATCTTATGCTGTTTCTCCTGCTGCACGCACCCTCCTGCCCCAGGTATCCCTATATCATGCTGTTTCTCCTGCTGCACGCACCCTCCTGCCCCATGTGTCTTGATCTTATGCTGTTTCTCCTGCTGCACACACCCGCCTGCCCCAGGTGTCTTGATCTTATGCTGTTTCTCCTGCTGCACACACCCTCCTGCCCCAGGTATCCCTATATCATGCTGTTTCTCCTGCTGCACACACCCTCCTGCCCCAGGTGTCTTGATCTCATGCTGTTTCTCCTGCTGCACGCACCCTCCTGCCCCAGGTGTCTTGATCTTATGCTGTTTCTCCTGCTGCACACACCCGCCTGCCCCAGGTGTCTTGATCTTATGCTGTTTCTCCTGCTGCACACACCCGCCTGCCCCAGGTGTCTTGATCTTATGCTGTTTCTCCTGCTGCACACACCCTCCTGCCCCAGGTATCCCTATATCATGCTGTTTCTCCTGCTGCACGCACCCTCCTGCCCCAGGTGTCTTGATCTTATGCTGTTTCTCCTGCTGCACGCACCCTCCTGCCCCAGGTATCCCTATATCATGCTGTTTCTCCTGCTGCACACACCCTCCTGCCCCAGGTGTCTTGATCTCATGCTGTTTCTCCTGCTGCACGCACCCTCCTGCCCCAGGTGTCTTGATCTTATGCTGTTTCTCCTGCTGCACACACCCGCCTGCCCCAGGTGTCTTGATCTTATGCTGTTTCTCCTGCTGCACACACCCTCCTGCCCCAGGTATTCCGATATCATGCTGTTTCTCCTGCTGCACGCACCCTCCTTGTCAAAGACTTAGGTAATTATGAATGAAGACCACCCTGAAAGAGTGGTCTACCTCGAGTAGAATAGAGGTAACATAGTGCCCCTATATGTGGGCAGGGTAGGTGTAGGGAATAAATAGAAAGGGGACTATTAAATAGTTCTCTCATGGGACACGGAGGTGTCAACCAGAGAGTTAGCACTCTGGTCACGGCATGTTCACGCCAACGTGATAAGACACGTAGAACAAACTAGAACTCAAGTGAGGCCACTACTCTAGCGTGCTAGATGATGTCGCACACAAAAAGCCGTAGTGCGCCCCAAGTCCTTCCGCGTACTGTGTAAACAGCACACGGAGATAATTCAGACGGGACACAGACTTCATAGTGAGAGCATCGCTCAGAGTCGATGCTTAGTTCGTTAGCCGAGTAGATAGATTAGCAATAGGGTTAGGAAACGACTAGTGATAGGGGAATTCTGTGTATTTATTCTTGTGTGATTTGTTAGCGACTGTTTGTTGTACATTGATGTGATGCAAAGAGCCAGTGGCAATAAAATGTGTATTCCTCTCGTACGACTAACAAGTCTTTTTGTGTGGTGTGAGAGAAGTTATCCCGGGATGCCTGTTACATCGGTTGTTGACAGGCTAGGATAAAGTGGTGTCAGAAGTGTAGCTTGGACAATTGTTCAAGCTAAAACACTCACCCACGGCTCTAAAATAGAATTACAGCTAGATAATCACAGGGTTTAATTTGTGCTAGTAAATTATGGTGTGTGCAGACAGAACAAAGTGAGAGCTGTGCCCATCGTGACCAATTTACATTTATTTATGCTTATTTAATTATTTTGTGCTTATGAACATGTTTTCTTCTGATTTGTAAGTATTATTATTATAGTTTTGTAACATTTATTTCTATAATTACTTATTTATTTACGAGTATTTGTCAAATATGATTCACGGCGGAGCGATACACAGAAACGAGCCAAGAAAAATATCGATTTTTCCAAGCTAAAAATAGCGCTGCGCCTCTGACGTATCGTGACTGACAAACAGCTGCGTTACGCCATTTGCAGTCAGCGACTGATTGTTGACAAATCGCAAAGCGGCTGCTCGCCTGAATCGTTGGCTTATACCAAATATTATTTGTTTATATTAGTTATTTATTGAATATATTTACTTATTTGAACAATATTATTACTTTTATATTTATTTTAAAGCTTTTATTTAATTATTTTCATACTTTTTCTATTTGTTACCGTCGCGATGGCACTACTTTCGCTGCGCAAAGAAGACGCAGTCTGCACAGCACTTCCATAGATTAAACAGATAGAGATAGGGAAGGCATAAGACGTTAGAACGAAGACAGGACAGTGACATTTATTGTTAATTAATCCACATTTTTTTTGTCCGGGGGCTTGTGATTATACAAAATTGTCTAAAGTTATATATCATTTGCAACTGGTTAATTATTGATGCTCTTGATAACCAGGGAGAACAACAGCCGGTCATTAGCATAAAGTGTGTGTCATAATGCGAAACGATTGGACCTGAGATGCCAAACGAGTGTACATGATTGATCTGGAATGTTAAGATGAGTATACTCAAAGTATTTTGCATGCAATATGATTAATAATGCATCTCTTTTTCAGCGTGTGATGTATTAGCATAATTTTTGTGTGATCATTTTTTCAAGGTGTAATAGGAGAGTATATCTTCTGTACACATTGATTTGAAAACTTAACATATATAATAAGAATAAGTGAGTAAATAGTTAAGCGCCTATCAAATCTAGCTAATTACCCAACAACATGGCAACTTTAGCTGATTTCATAAAAGCAGGCAAAGAATTAGAATACACAGGAAAGGAATTAGAACAATATGCTGATCAAAAATTTAGAGAAGCAAAAGATGCTGAGAGAGATGAACGTGCACGAGAAAGACAACATCAGAAGGAGATTGTAGAACTAGCCGAGATAATTAAACAAAAAGAAGTAGAATTAAAACAAAAAGAAATAGATGAAATGGCAAGGGTAAAAGAAAAGCAAATACAAGTTGAATCAGAGACACAGTTAAAGATGAAAGGTATGGATGTAGACTCACACTTAGAGATCTCTGCTACAAAACTAAAAAGTCAGCAAGAAGAAAATAAATTTAATAAGTACAAAAATATTATTAAACCATTCTGTAAAGATGATTCCATATCAGCCTGGACAGAAAATGTCGAATATCAGTTTAAATACCACCAAGTACCAATCGATATGTGGGCTATGATTTATATGAAGAACCTGAGTAGTGAGCTCCTTAAAGTGATAGAATCAATACCAACTGATCTTAGATCTAACTATCAGTACATCCATGATAGGATAATGCAACATTTCTTACTTGATGCCCCTGGGTATCAAGTACAGTTTTCCAATTAAAAACCTAAGCCAAGAGAGACCTTTATCGACTATGTCTCAAATGTCCAAAGCGTACTAAATAGATGGCTTAGTGCATCAAAAATAGGAAAGGACTTTGAAAAACTTAAAAATTTGATAGGCATGGATAAAGTCATATCCACAATACCATCTCCTTTCGCTAAATTTCTACAGCAGGCAGACATAGAGACCATAGAACAATTTGAGAAGAAAGGCTCAGCATATTTTTCCTCAAATAGAGATATTTTTAAAACACCAAATAGCGAATCTGAAATAGTCTCTTTTGTTAAGGACCAACCTAAAAGCTATCAGACCAATAAGAAACCATTTCATAGAGTCGACAAGAAAGATAAAAAAAAATAGCTAAATGTGTCTATTGCCAACTTTTGCATGATACTTATGCTATGTGTGATAAATCACCAAACTATCCAACACATCTTGAGATGGTCATTAAGAAACAACAAAACAAGAGAACTGCATACAGGCGTGCAGTCAAATGCTTCTTCTGTTCCAGCTACGGGCATTATTCCAATAAGTGACTAGGCCGCCAAAGAATGAAGGCCAATAATGCAGTTTTGATTGATACATCTTCTGATAGTGGTAGTGAGACTGAGTGTGAGGTCGAGAATGAATTACATTTTAACCAGTCTGAAGATGTGTGTTGTGTAAACGATATATTATGCTTTGACAATTGTGAGCGATGTCACCAATTTCATGCAGACGGCAAACTTACATGTGGGCATAATGTAACATCCTCCGTGGAGAATGCAAATACAGCTGTAGCCTCCAGAGGCAATCTAATGTTTCACTCTGCAATGGTCAATGAGAAGCCATGCCGATGTTTGCTTGACAGTGGAAGCTCTATTATTGGTGTTAAAAAGGAACTTATTAATCCAAGGGATTATACTGGTGACTCTGTAAAATGCCGTACTTTTTCTGGTAACATAGAAACCTATCCTCTGGCAAGAGCCCGTATAAACACCCCGTTCCTTTCTGGGACCTTTACGTGTGCAATACTGGACAACCCTTGTACTGATTTAATTCTTGGATGTCTACCCCAGCTAAAGCACTGCACAGATGAAGAAATATCCGCCTGGGAGGAGGAAAATGGAGTAACTCCAGTGAACAGTGCAGATATCCGCAAACATCACAGCCCCAACAAAGGTGCTAGACCCATTAATCTTGAACCAGATCAAGACATATTGCTTTTACTTCCAGACAAACAGAATGTATTATTGACCTCATGGCAAGGGCCATTCAAAGTCATACGAAAAATTTCGGATGTCGATTATGAAATATCGATAAACGGACACTTAAAGATATTTCATATCAACATGTTGAAACCCTACTTTTCACGACAAGAGACAGAATTAGAGACAGACGAACACAATGCACCCACACCTATGGATGAGACGTCAGACATACACAACGCAACTACACTAGTTAGCGAGACTGGCAAATCCGACGAAATGCATACACTTAGTGAGTTTACAGAAAACGCACTTAGCACCACCACCGTACTGAATCAGGTAGACGACGACGGGATGGAACTACCTGTTCCAATCGTAGACAAGACTGCGACATTAGATTGTATACGTTTAGAACAGGGACTAACAGACGTACAACGACGACAGATAACAGAATTAGTGACTGAATATAAGGACATATTTTCCGACATTCCAGGTAGGACGGACAGGATCGAACACTCCATCCTTCTTTCGGACTCTAAGCCTATCAAATGCAGGCCGTACTCTATCCCACTTAGCTATAGAGAAAGTCTAAATAAGGAAATTCTTAATTTAGAAGCTAGTGGGATCATTCAGAAATCTACATCTGAGTACTCCTTTCCAATCGTCCTGGTCAAGAAAAAAGACTCCACAATTCGTCTTTGTGTGGACTATAGAAAGCTCAATAATGTCACCAAGATCGACGCAGAACCAATTCCTTCCTGCGAAGATCTTATTCTTGATATGTCCACCTCCAAAATCTTCTCTAAACTAGACCTTACTAAGGGATATTGGCAGGTCCCTATGCAGACTCAATCTATCCATCTTACTGCATTCTCAACACCTCTAGGTCTTTACGAGTGGCGATTTCTTCCTTTCGGACTTCATAATGCTCCTGCCACTTTCGTACGCTTAACTAGAGATCTACTTCATGGAGTGACGAATACTGTGACTTATATAGATGATATTTGTGTCCATACAGATGACTGGACAACACACTTACTGAAACTCAGACATGTCTTCGATAGGTTGCGACTCTTCGGTCTCACTGTCAAACCGAGCAAAGTCGAATTGGGCCTACAAGAAATTGAATTTTTGGGTCATGTCATTTCACAAGGACAACTAAAAACTGACAATAGAATTATTACAAAAATTATGAACCTGACCATGCCTACAACAAAGAAGCAGGTCAGGAGCCTTTTGGGTTTAGTAAATTATTACAGCAAGTTCATACCGAACTTAGCTGAAATTACAAGTGTATTTTCAAATGTTTTAAAAGCATCAGTAAAATTGGATGTCAAAGATGCATTATTAATTTCTGCATTGTCAAAATTGAAAATTCTATTTAGTAATGTACCAATCCTCCGCTTGCCTAATCCTAGGATCGTTTATTATCTTAGGACAGATGCCAGTAAGATTTCCATCGCTGCAGTACTAGGCCAGTTTTATGATGGCATCTTCCATCCGATTTGCTACATGAGCCGCAAGATCACACCGGCTGAGTCCAGATATTCCATATCAGAGTTGGAAGCCCTAAGCGTCATCTATTCGGTGAGGAAGTTGCATCGATTCCTGGCGGGTAATCACTTCGTAGTCCAGACCGACAACTCCCCGATCACGGTCATACAAAGTGGGGTGCATCGCAACGACCGTATCTACAGGTGGTCTTTAATATTACAGAATTATACTTTTAGTATAGAGCATATTAAGGGTAGAGACAACATTCTTGCTGATACCCTTAGTCGACCATCTGAGGTAGAAATACCTGATATTCCACACGAATAGGTAGTTTAAGAAATGTTTACTTAGTACACTTAGTAAAAATATCCTGTGTAGAGTATACTATTTAATACATAGACATCAGGATCAGGACTGTGTGCTAAGAACAGTGAACTACCATATGTCCGTAGACAGCAGAATAAGAACTGTGCGCCAAGAACAAGGATATCACCGTGTGTACATAGACAGCTCGTTACTTACTATGCTCTAGTTGTGCTCCGGTGAATCACCTGTGTTAATCACGTAAGAACAGTGTCAGAACATTGCTTAAATAACAGACACAACGATACTTGTCTACGACAGCAGCGGATTCGACGAGTGGAATAAGACCCATAAGACACAAGTATGACTGTGTAGTGTATTCAGTATACCCAGGGCAATTGAATATATGTAAACCCCCGGGAAGGTTAACCCGGTCAACAAATGCCCGCAGAAGTCGGGTGTGTCGGCCTAACGGCGCAAGAACGCAGCTCTGCTGTAAACAGGCACAACGCAATCACATCCGGAAAAAAAACTCCGGATGAACGAAGAAGAAGAAGAAGAATATATGTACACTATGCCAAGGAAAGCAATTTCTATAAATTATGGCAACCACGAACCTGAGGTAAATAAATACAATGTAGATATATTTATTTAATGTGATATGTAATATAACGTTTTTAAGATAGTCATAAATTATAGTTAGATTAGTTACTTTAATATAGAGTTATATTAGATTTAGGAAATATAATATATTTTTTTTTTGTAGTTTAGATAAATTATTAATTCACCGACTTACTTAGCATAAAAGTAGAGTAGGATAGTACTTTAAACTTAATAATAGCGAATTAAAGATTAGGATAAAAAGCTTAGATAGGAACAGCACCATTTAGTTATTTAAGTTCATTTTATTTCATTCCATCTTTATGAACACGTTAACAACATCATCATTTAGAACTAAAATTAGGTTATACTTTTTAGGATAAAAGGATCATACAGATGAACATACATCATTTACACCATGTAGATTAACAATATCCATTATATTTGGTCATTTAAAACATTAAAACATTATTTAGAATTGTGTTACATTTCACATTACCCATTTCAGAAGGTACATAACTCATCTCACATCATTTTCATTTTTTTTTAGATAGTTAGATTACTTCCCTTAAATTAGATTAATTTTGTACAACAAAGTAGAATATATAGAATTAGTATTAGTATTTCAATAGAATATAGTGTGTAATAATAGCAGGGTACAATCAACCCTATTTCATCCATGTAAATATTTTGTAAATACATGACTCGTGCAGTAAGTTACGCACAGTCATTAAGCTCAACGTTTTTTCAAACTGAGCTAAACCTGTACAGTGTCACTTCAAGGTTTTTAAATAATTGTGAGAATAAAAGATGTGTGACAGAAGTGTGAAAGTGAGAGAAAATGGTAAATATACAATTGAGAGTGAAGGCAGCCAGCGGATTTTTTCTGCCGCTGAACGCGACTTTTTATTATTTGTCTGCGTCAAGTGTTTGCTTTCGGTGTTGAAATGTGCTGTCTAAAAGGTATTTTGTGTAGTTTAGTGTAGATCTTAGATAAAGTATTTTAAGTCTCATAAGACGGAAACGTAGTCACGAATTAGTGTTATACACTTGTTTGTGGCCACATTTAACCCAATTATGGCACTTGAAAACTAACTTACATACATATTTATAGACAGACACACATGTTAGAAGTTAAATTATATAGTTAGTTAGATCCAAACACACAAACAACCAGAAAAACAAACATGTAAATTACATACATTGGTTAGAACAAAGGAGATAACTCCGGGTCAGGGGACACAATAGACAACGAAACACTAACTTAACAGTGAAAGATAACTTTACACGCGGAAGCGAGATAGGTAAAGCCTGTCGCACACAGCTTGTGCAAGGGTTGTTTTAATATTATATGGGGGACATGAAGCAATTCATGTGTTGACCCTAAGAAAGTCAACTTTGTATGGGTAGTGAGTTAATTTACTATTTGAGGGCAGGTCTTATAAGACAAGGGTCCGGTTCAGACAAACCTCTAATTATATAATATTGCGATTGAGAAGAGGGCTCACGCCAACCAGACAAGTTTGTGGCGATCACCAGTAGCCAAGTAAAGTGATACTACACTGTGACAATAGTCAGTACAGGTCTATTGAGGGACCCAGAACCAAATTATCAGTAGTCTTTGACAAAAATTAGATACACTAATGTTTTAGAAACCTCTTGCGTCACAACCATGAGTCAAAGTTTGTAACGCAACACAGGAGGGGAGGGTGTGTGTCAAAGACTTAGATAATTATGAATGAAGACCACCCTGAAAGAGTGGTCTACCTCGAGTAGAATAGAGGTAACCTAGTGCCCCTATATGAGGGCAGGGTAGGTGTAGGGAATAAATAGAAAGGGGACTATTAAATAGTTCTCTCATGGGACACGGAGGTGTCAACCAGAGAGTTAGCACTCTGGTCACGGCATGTTCACGCCAACGTGATAAGACACGTAGAACAAACTAGAACTCAAGTGAGGCCACTACTCTAGCGTGCTAGATGATGTCGCACGCAAAAAGCCGTAGTGCGCCCCAAGTCCTTCCGCGTACTGTGTAAACAGCACGCGGAGATAATTCAGACGGGACACAGACTTCATAGTGAGAGCATCGCTCAGAGTCGATGCTTAGTTCGTTAGCCGAGTAGATAGATTAGCAATAGGGTTAGGAAACGACTAGTGATAGGGGAATTCTGTGTATTTATTCTTGTGTGATTTGTTAGCGACTGTTTGTTGTACATTGATGTGATGCAAAGAGCCAGTGGCAATAAAATGTGTATTCCTCTCGTACGACTAACAAGTCTTTTTGTGTGGTGCGAGAGAAATTATCCCGGGATGCCTGTTACATCGGTTGTTGACACTCCTGCCCCAGGTGTCTTGATCTTATGCTGTTTCTCCTGCTGGACACACCCTCCTGCCCCAGGTATCCCTATATCATGCTGTTTCTCCTGCTGCACGCACCCTCCTGCCCCAGGTGTCTTGATCTTATGCTGTTTCTCCTGCTGCACACACCCTCCTGCCCCAGGTGTCTTGATCTCACGCTGTTTCTCCTGCTGCACGCACCCTCCTACCCCAGGTGTCTTGATCTTATGCTGTTTCTCCTGCTGCACACACCCTCCTGTCCCAGGTATCCCTATATCATGCTGTTTCTCCTGCTGCACGCACCCTCCTGCCCCAGGTGTCTTGATCTTATGCTGTTTCTCCTGCTGCACACACCCTCCTGCCCCAGGTATCCCTATATCATGCTGTTTCTCCTGCTGCACGCACCCTCCTGCCCCAGGTGTCTTGATCTTATGCTGTTTCTCCTGCTGCACACACCCTCCTGCCCCAGGTGTCTTGATCTCACGCTGTTTCTCCTGCTGCACACACCCTCCTGCCCCAGGTATCCCTATATCATGCTGTTTCTCCTGCTGCACGCACCCTCCTGCCCCAGGTATCCCTATATCATGCTGTTTCTCCTGCTGCACGCACCCTCCTGCCCCAGGTGTCTTGATCTTATGCTGTTTCTCCTGCTGCACACACCCTCCTGCCACAGGTATCCCTATATCATGCTGTTTCTCCTGCTGCACGCACCTTCCTGCCCCAGGTATCCCTATATCATGCTGTTTCTCCTGCTGCACACACCCTCCTGCCCCAGGTATCCCTATATCATGCTGTTTCTTCTGCTGCACGCACCCTCCTACCCCAGGTGTCTTGATCTCATGCTGTTTCTCCTGCTGCACACACCCTCCTGCCCCACTGTCTTGATCTCATGCTGTTTCTCCTGCTGCACACACCCTCCTGCCCCAGGTATCCCTATATCATGCTGTTTCTCCTGCTGCACGCATCCTCCTGCCCCAGGTGTCTTGATCTTATGCTGTTTCTCCTGCTGCACGCACCCTCCTACCCCAGGTGTCTTGATCTCATGCTGTTTCTCCTGCTGCACGCACCCTCCTGCCCCAGATGTCTTGATCTTATGGTGTTTCTCCTGCTGTACGCACCCTCCTACCCCAGGTCTCTTGATCTCATGCTGTTTCTCCTGCTGCACGCACCCTCCTGCCCCAGGTGTCTTGATCTTATGCTGTTTCTCCTGCTGCACACACCCTCCTGCCCCAGGTATCCCTATATCATGCTGTTTCTCCTGCTGCACACACCCTCCTGCCCCAGGTATCCCTATATCACGCTGTTTCTCCTGCTGCACGCACCATCCTACCCCAGGTGTAGTGATCTCATGCTGTTTCTCCTGCTGCACACACTCTCCTGCCCCACTGTCTTGATCTCATGCTGTTTCTCCTGCTGCACGCACCCTCCTGCCCCAGGTGTCTTGATCTCACGCTGTTTCTCCTGCTGCACGCACCCTCCTACCCCAGGTGTCTTGATCTCATGCTGTTTCTCCTGTTGCACGCACCCTCCTGCCCCAGGTGTCTTGATCTTATGCTGTTTCTCCTGCTGCACGCACCCTCCTACCCCAGTTGTCTTGATCTCATGCTGTTTCTCCTGCTGCACGCACCCTCCTGCCCCAGGTATCCCTATATCATGCTGTTTCACCTGCTGCACACATCCCTCCTGCCCCCGGTGTCTTGATCTCATGCTGTTTCTCCTGCTGCACGCATCCTCCTGCCCCAAGTGTCTTAATCTCATGCTGTTTCTCCTGCTGCACGCACCCTCCTGCCCCAGGCGTCTTGATCTCATGCTGTTTCTCCTGCTGCACGCACCCTCCTGCCCCAGGTGTCTTGATCTCACGCTGTTTCTCCTGCTGCACGCACCCTCTTGCCCCAGGAGTCTAGATGTCATGCTGTTTCTCCTGCTGCACGCACCCTCCTGTCCCAGGTGTCTTGATCTCATGCTGTTTCTCCTACTGCACACACCCTCCTACCCCAGGTGTCTTGATCTCATGCTGTTTCTCCTGCTGCGCGCACCCTCCTGCCCCAGGTGTCTTGATCTCATGCTGATTCTCCCGCTGCACCCACCCTCCTGCCCCAGGTGTCTTGATCTCATGCTGTTTCTCCTGCTGCACGCACCCTCCTGCCCCACTATCTTGATCGCATGCTGTTTCTCCTGCTGCACGCACCCTCCTGCCCCAGGTGTCTTGATCTCATGCTGTTTCTCCTGCTGCACACACCCTCCTGCCCCAGGTGTCTTGATCTCATGCTGTTTATCCTGCTGCACGCACCCTCCTGCCCCAGGTGTCTTGATCTCACGCTGTTTCTCCTGCTGCACGCACCCTCCTGCCCCAGGTGTCTTGATCTCACGCTGTTTCTCCTGCTGCACGCACCCTCCTTCCCCAGGTGTCTTGATCTCACGCTGTTTCTCCTGCTGCACGCACCCTCCTGCCCCAGGTGTCTTGATCTCACGCTGTTTCTCCTGCTGCACGCACCCTCCTGCCCCAGGTGTCTTGATCTCATGCTGTTTCTCCTGCTGCACGCACCCTCCTGCCCCAGGTGTCTTGATCTTATGCTGTTTCTCCTGCTGCACACACCCTCCTGCCCCAGGTGTCTTAATCTCACGCTGTTTCTCCTGCTGCACACACCCTCCTGCCCCAGGTATCCCTATATCATGCTGTTTCTCCTGCTGCACGCACCCTCCTGCCCCAGGTATCCCTATATCATGCTGTTTCTCCTGCTGCACGCACCCTCCTGCCCCAGGTGTCTTGATCTTATGCTGTTTCTCCTGCTGCACACACCCTCCTGCCCCAGGTATACCTATATCATGCTGTTTCTCCTGCTGCACGCACCCTCCTGCCCCAGGTGTCTTGATCTTATGCTGTTTCTCCTGCTGCACACACCCTCCTGCCTTAGGTATCCCTACATCATGCTGTTTCTCCTGCTGCACGCACCCTCCTGCCCCAGGTATCCCTATATCATGCTGTTTCTCCTGCTGCACGCACCCTCCTGCCCCAGGTATCCCTATATCATGTTGTTTCTCCTGCTGCACACACCCTCCTGCCCCAGATATCCCTATATCATGCTGTTTCTTCTGCTGCACGCACTTTCCTACCCCAGGTGTCTTGATCTCATGCTGTTTCTCCTGCTGCACACACCCTCCTGCCCCCACTGTCTTGATCTCATTCTGTTTCTCCTGCTGCAGGCACCCTCCTGCCCCAGGTGTCTTGATCTTATGCTGTTTCTCTTGCTGCACACACCCTCCTGCCCCAGAAATCCCTATATCATGCTGTTTCTCCTGCTGCACGCATCCTCCTGCCCCAGGTGTCTTGATCTTATGCTGTTTCTCCTGCTGCACGCACCCTCCTACCCCAGGTGTCTTGATCTCATGCTGTTTCTCCTGCTGCACGCACCCTCCTACCCCAGGTGTCTTGATCTTATGCTGTTTCTCCTGCTGCACACACCCTCCTGTCCCAGGTATCCCTATATCATGCTGTTTCTCCTGCTGCACGCACCCTCCTGCCCCAGGTGTCTTGATCTTATGCTGTTTCTCCTGCTGCACACACCCTCCTGCCCCAGGTATCCTATATCATGCTGTTTCTCCTGCTGCACGCACCCTCCTGCCCCAGGTGTCTTGATCTTATGCTGTTTCTCCTGCTGCACACACCCTCCTGCCCCAGGTGTCTTGATCTCACGCTGTTTCTCCTGCTGCACACACCCTCCTGCCCCAGGTATCCCTATATCATGCTGTTTCTCCTGCTGCACGCACCCTCCTGCCCCAGGTATCCCTATATCATGCTGTTTCTCCTGCTGCACGCACCCTCCTGCCCCAGGTGTCTTGATCTTATGCTGTTTCTCCTGCTGCACACACCCTCCTGCCACAGGTATCCCTATATCATGCTGTTTCTCCTGCTGCACGCACCTTCCTGCCCCAGGTATCCCTATATCATGCTGTTTCTCCTGCTGCACACACCCTCCTGCCCCAGGTATCCCTATATCATGCTGTTTCTTCTGCTGCACGCACCCTCCTACCCCAGGTGTCTTGATCTCATGCTGTTTCTCCTGCTGCACACACCCTCCTGCCCCACTGTCTTGATCTCATGCTGTTTCTCCTGCTGCACACACCCTCCTGCCCCAGGTATCCCTATATCATGCTGTTTCTCCTGCTGCACGCATCCTCCTGCCCCAGGTGTCTTGATCTTATGCTGTTTCTCCTGCTGCACGCACCCTCCTACCCCAGGTGTCTTGATCTCATGCTGTTTCTCCTGCTGCACGCACCCTCCTGCCCCAGATGTCTTGATCTTATGGTGTTTCTCCTGCTGTACGCACCCTCCTACCCCAGGTCTCTTGATCTCATGCTGTTTCTCCTGCTGCACGCACCCTCCTGCCCCAGGTGTCTTGATCTTATGCTGTTTCTCCTGCTGCACACACCCTCCTGCCCCAGGTATCCCTATATCATGCTGTTTCTCCTGCTGCACACACCCTCCTGCCCCAGGTATCCCTATATCACGCTGTTTCTCCTGCTGCACGCACCATCCTACCCCAGGTGTAGTGATCTCATGCTGTTTCTCCTGCTGCACACACTCTCCTGCCCCACTGTCTTGATCTCATGCTGTTTCTCCTGCTGCACGCACCCTCCTGCCCCAGGTGTCTTGATCTCACGCTGTTTCTCCTGCTGCACGCACCCTCCTACCCCAGGTGTCTTGATCTCATGCTGTTTCTCCTGTTGCACGCACCCTCCTGCCCCAGGTGTCTTGATCTTATGCTGTTTCTCCTGCTGCACGCACCCTCCTACCCCAGTTGTCTTGATCTCATGCTGTTTCTCCTGCTGCACGCACCCTCCTGCCCCAGGTATCCCTATATCATGCTGTTTCACCTGCTGCACACATCCCTCCTGCCCCCGGTGTCTTGATCTCATGCTGTTTCTCCTGCTGCACGCATCCTCCTGCCCCAAGTGTCTTAATCTCATGCTGTTTCTCCTGCTGCACGCACCCTCCTGCCCCAGGCGTCTTGATCTCATGCTGTTTCTCCTGCTGCACGCACCCTCCTGCCCCAGGTGTCTTGATCTCACGCTGTTTCTCCTGCTGCACGCACCCTCTTGCCCAGGAGTCTAGATGTCATGCTGTTTCTCCTGCTGCACGCACCCTCCTGTCCCAGGTGTCTTGATCTCATGCTGTTTCTCCTACTGCACACACCCTCCTACCCCAGGTGTCTTGATCTCATGCTGTTTCTCCTGCTGCGCGCACCCTCCTGCCCCAGGTGTCTTGATCTCATGCTGATTCTCCCGCTGCACCCACCCTCCTGCCCCAGGTGTCTTGATCTCATGCTGTTTCTCCTGCTGCACGCACCCTCCTGCCCCACTGTCTTGATCTCATGCTGTTTCTCCTGCTGCACGCACCCTCCTGCCCCAGGTGTCTTGATCTCATGCTGTTTCTCCTGCTGCACACACCCTCCTGCCCCAGGTGTCTTGATCTCATGCTGTTTATCCTGCTGCACGCACCCTCCTGCCCCAGGTGTCTTGATCTCACGCTGTTTCTCCTGCTGCACGCACCCTCCTGCCCCAGGTGTCTTGATCTCAAGCTGTTTCTCCTGCTGCACGCACCCTCCTTCCCCAGGTGTCTTGATCTCATGCTGTTTCTCCTGCTGCACGCACCCTCCTGCCCCAGGTGTCTTGATCTCACGCTGTTTCTCCTGCTGCACGCACCCTCCTGCCCCAGGTGTCTTGATCTCATGCTGTTTCTCCTGCTGCACGCACCCTCCTGCCCCAGGTGTCTTGATCTTATGCTGTTTCTCCTGCTGCACACACCCTCCTGCCCCAGGTGTCTTAATCTCACGCTGTTTCTCCTGCTGCACACACCCTCCTGCCCCAGGTATCCCTATATCATGCTGTTTCTCCTGCTGCACGCACCCTCCTGCCCCAGGTATCCCTATATCATGCTGTTTCTCCTGCTGCACGCACCCTCCTGCCCCAGGTGTCTTGATCTTATGCTGTTTCTCCTGCTGCACACACCCTCCTGCCCCAGGTATCCCTATATCATGCTGTTTCTCCTGCTGCACGCACCCTCCTGCCCCAGGTGTCTTGATCTTATGCTGTTTCTCCTGCTGCACACACCCTCCTGCCTTAGGTATCCCTACATCATGCTGTTTCTCCTGCTGCACGCACCCTCCTGCCCCAGGTATCCCTATATCATGCTGTTTCTCCTGCTGCACGCACCCTCCTGCCCCAGGTATCCCTATATCATGTTGTTTCTCCTGCTGCACACACCCTCCTGCCCCAGATATCCCTATATCATGCTGTTTCTTCTGCTGCACGCACTTTCCTACCCCAGGTGTCTTGATCTCATGCTGTTTCTCCTGCTGCACACACCCTCCTGCCCCACTGTCTTGATCTCATTCTGTTTCTCCTGCTGCAGGCACCCTCCTGCCCCAGGTGTCTTGATCTTATGCTGTTTCTCTTGCTGCACACACCCTCCTGCCCCAGAAATCCCTATATCATGCTGTTTCTCCTGCTGCACGCATCCTCCTGCCCCAGGTGTCTTGATCTTATGCTGTTTCTCCTGCTGCACGCACCCTCCTACCCCAGGTGTCTTGATCTCATGCTGTTTCTCCTGCTGCACGCACCCTCCTGCCCCAGATGTCTTGATCTCATGGTGTTTCTCCTGCACGCACCCTCCTACCCCAGGTGTCTTGATCTCATGCTGTTTCTCCTGCTGCACGCACCCTCCTGCCCCAGGTGTCTTGATCTCAAGCTGTTTCTCCTGCTGCACGCACCCTCCTGCCCCAGGAGTCTTGATGTCATGCTGTTTCTCCTGCTGCACGCACCCTCCTGCCCCAGGTGTCTTGATCTCATGCTGTTTCTCCTGCTGCACGCACCCTCCTGCCCCAGGCGTCTTGATCTCATGCTGTTTCTCCTGCTGCACGCACCCTCCTGCCCCAGGTGTCTTGATCTTAGTGCTGTTTCTCCTGCTGCACGCACCCTCCTGCCCCAGCTGTCTTGATCTCATGCTGTTTCTCCTGCTGCACGCACCCTCCTGCCCCAGGTGTCTTGATCTCACGCTATTTCTCCTGCTGCACGCACCCTCCTGCCCCAGGTGTCTTGATCTCACGCTGTTTCTCCTGCTGCACGCACCCTCCTGCCCCAGGAGTCTTGATGTCATGCTGTTTCTCCTGCTGCACGCACCCTCCTGCCCCAGGTGTCTTGATCTCATGCTGTTTCTCCTGCTGCACACACCCTCCTACCCCAGGTGTCTTGATCTCATGCTGTTTCTCCTGCTGCGACGCACCCTCCTGCCCCAGGTGTCTTGATCTCATGCTGTTCTCCCGCTGCACCCACCCTCCTGCCCCAGGTGTCTTGATCTCATGCTGTTTTCTCCTGCTGCACGCACCCTCCTGCCCCAGGCTATCTTGATCGCATGCTGTTTCTCCTGCAGCACGCACCCTCCTGCCCCAGGTGTCTTGATCTCATGCTGTTTCTCTTGCTGCACGCACCCTCCTGCCCCAGGTGTCTTGATCTCACGCTGTTTCTCCTGCTGCACGCACCCTCCTGCCCCAGGTGTCTTGATCTCACGCTGTTTCTCCTGCTGCACGCACCCTCCTACCCCAGGTGTCTTGATCTCACGCTGTTTCTCCTGCTGCACGCACCCTCCTGCCCCAGGTGTCTTGATCTCACGGTGTTTCTCCTGCTGCACGCACCCTCCTGCCCCAGGTGTCTTGATCTCACGCTGTTTCTCCTGCTGCACGCACCCTCCTGCCCCAGGTGTCTTGATCTCACGCTGTTTCTCCTGCTGCACGCACCCTCCTGCCCCAGGTGTCTTGATCTCACGCTGTTTCTCCTGCTGCACACACCCTCCTGCCCCAGGTATCCCTATATCATGCTGTTTCTCCTGCTGCACGCACCCTCCTGCCCTAGGTGTCTTGATCTCATGCTGTTTCTCCTGCTGCACGCACCCTCCTGCCCCAGGTGTCTTGATCTCATGCTATTTCTCCTGCTGCAGGCACCCTCCTGCCCCAGGTGTCTTGATCTTATGCTGTTTCTCCTGCTGCACACACCCTCCTGCCCCAGGTATCCCTATATCATGCTGTTTCTCCTGCTGCACGCATCCTCCTGCCCCAGGTGTCTTGATCTTATGCTGTTTCTCCTGCTGCACGCACCCTCCTACCCCAGGTGTCTTGATCTCATGCTGTTTCTCCTGCTGCACGCACCCTCCTGCCCCACTGTCTTGATCTCATGCTGTTTCTCCTGCTGCAGGCACCCTCCTGCCCCAGGTGTCTTGATCTTATGCTGTTTCTCCTGCTGCACACACCCTCCTGCCCCAGGTATCCCTATATCACGCTGTTTCTCCTGCTGCACGCATCCACCTGCCCCAGGTGTCTTGATCTTATGCTGTTTCTCCTGCTGCACGCACCCTCCTACCCCAGGTGTCTTGATCTCATGCTGTTTCTCCTGCTGCACGCACCCTCCTGCCCCAGATGTCTTGATCTTATGGTGTTTCTCCTGCTGCACGCACCCTCCTACCCCAGGTGTCTTGATCTCATGCTGTTTCTCCTGCTGCACGCACCCTCCTGCCCCACGTGTCTTGATCTTATGCTGTTTCTCCTGCTGCACACACCCTCCTGCCCCAGGTATCCCTATATCATGCTGTTTCTCCTGCTGCACACACCCTCCTGCCCCAGGTATCCCTATATCATGCTGTTTCTTCTGCTGCACGCACCTTCCTACCCCAGGTGTCTTGATCTCATGCTGTTTCTCCTGCTGCACACACCCTCCTGCCCCACTGTCTTGATCTCATGCTGTTTCTCCTGCTGCACGCACCCTCCTGCCCCAGATGTCTTGATCTTATGGTGTTTCTCCTGCTGCACGCACCCTCCTACCCCAGGTGTCTTGATCTCATGCTGTTTTTCCTGCTGCACGCACCCTCCTGCCCCAGGTGTCTTGATCTTATGCTGTTTCTCCTGCTGCATGCACCCTCCTACCACCCCAGTTGTCTTGATCTCATTCTGTTTCTCCTGCTGCACGCACCCTCCTGCCCCAGGTATCCCTATATCATGCTGTTTCACCTGCTGCACACATCCCTCCTGCCCCCGGTGTCTTGATCTCATGCTGTTTCTCCGGCTGCACGCACCCTCCTGCCCCAAGTGTCTTAATCTCATGCTGTTTCTCCTGCTGCACGCACCCTCCTGCCCCAGGCGTCTTGATCTCATGCTGTTTCTCCTGCTGCACGCACCCTCCTGCCCCAGGTGTCTTGATCTCGTGCTGTTTCTTCTGCTGCACGCACCCTCCTGCCCCACTATCTTGATCTCATGCTGTTTCTCCTGCTGCACGCACCCTCCTGCCCCAGGTGTCTTGATCTCACGCTATTTCTCCTGCTGCACGCACCCTCCTGCCCCAGGTGTCTTGATCTCACGCTGTTTCTCTTGCTGCACGCACCCTCCTGCCCCAGGAGTCTTGATGTCATGCTGTTTCTCCTGCTGCACGCACCCTCCTGCCCCAGGTGTCTTGATCTCATGCTGTTTCTCCTCCTGCGCGCACCCTCCTGCCCTAGGTGTCTTGATCTCATGCTGATTCTCCCGCTGCACCCACCCTCCTGCCCCAGGTGTCTTGATCTCATACTGTTTCTCCTGCTGCACGCACCCTCCTGCCCCACTAGCTTGATCGCATGCTGTTTCTCCTGCTGCACGCACCCTCCTGCCCCAGGTGTCTTGATCTCATGCTGTTTCTCCTGCTGCACGCACCCTCCTGCCCCAGGTGTCTTGATCTCACGCTGTTACTCATGCTGCACGCACCCTCCTGCCCCAGGTGTCTTGATCTCAAGCTGTTTCTCCTGCTGCACGCACCCTCCTGCCCCAGGTGTCTTGATCTCACGCTGTTTCTCCTGCTGCACACACCCTCCTGCCCCAGGTATCCCTATATCATGCTGTTTCTCCTGCTGCACGCACCCTCCTGCCCTAGGTGTCTTGATCTCAAGCTGTTTCTCCTGCTGCACGCACCCTCCTGCCCCAGGTGTCTTGATCTCATGCTATTTCTCCTGCTGCAGGCACCCTCCTGCCCCAGGTGTCTTGATCTTATGCTGTTTCTCCTGCTGCACACACCCTCCTGCCCCAGGTATCCCTATATCATGCTGTTTCTCCTGCTGCACGCACCCTCCTGCCCCAGGTGTCTTGATCTTATGCTGTTTCTCCTGCTGCACGCACCCTCCTACCCCAGGTGTCTTGATCTCATGCTGTTTCTCCTGCTGCACGCACCCTCCTGCCCCACTGTCTTGATCTCATGCTGTTTCTCCTGCTGCAGGCACCCTCCTGCCCCAGGTGTCTTGATCTTATGCTGTTTCTCCTGCTGCACACACCCTCCTGCCCCAGGTATCCCTATATCACGCTGTTTCTCCTGCTGCACGCATCCACCTGCCCCAGGTGTCTTGATCTTATGCTGTTTCTCCTGCTGCACGCACCCTCCTACCCCAGGTGTCTTGATCTCATGCTGTTTCTCCTGCTGCACGCACCCTCCTGCCCCAGATGTCTTGATCTTATGGTGTTTCTCCTGCTGCACGCACCCTCCTACCCCAGGTGTCTTGATCTCATGCTGTTTCTCCTGCTGCACGCACCCTCCTGCCCACGTGTCTTGATCTTATGCTGTTTCTCCTGCTGCACACACCCTCCTGCCCCAGGTATCCCTATATCATGCTGTTTCTCCTGCTGCACACACCCTCCTGCCCCAGGTATCCCTATATCATGCTGTTTCTTCTGCTGCACGCACCTTCCTACCCCAGGTGTCTTGATCTCATGCTGTTTCTCCTGCTGCACACACCCTCCTGCCCCACTGTCTTGATCTCATGCTGTTTCTCCTGCTGCACGCACCCTCCTGCCCCAGATGTCTTGATCTTATGGTGTTTCTCCTGCTGCACGCACCCTCCTACCCCAGGTGTCTTGATCTCATGCTGTTTTTCCTGCTGCACGCACCCTCCTGCCCCAGGTGTCTTGATCTTATGCTGTTTCTCCTGCTGCATGCACCCTCCTACCACCCAGTTGTCTTGATCTCATTCTGTTTCTCCTGCTGCACGCACCCTCCTGCCCCAGGTATCCCTATATCATGCTGTTTCACCTGCTGCACACATCCCTCCTGCCCCCGGTGTCTTGATCTCATGCTGTTTCTCCGGCTGCACGCACCCTCCTGCCCCAAGTGTCTTAATCTCATGCTGTTTCTCCTGCTGCACGCACCCTCCTGCCCCAGGCGTCTTGATCTCATGCTGTTTCTCCTGCTGCACGCACCCTCCTGCCCCAGGTGTCTTGATCTCGTGCTGTTTCTTCTGCTGCACGCACCCTCCTGCCCCACTATCTTGATCTCATGCTGTTTCTCCTGCTGCACGCACCCTCCTGCCCCAGGTGTCTTGATCTCACGCTATTTCTCCTGCTGCCACGCACCCTCCTGCCCAGGTGTCTTGATCTCACGCTGTTTCTCCTGCTGCACGCACCCTCCTGCCCCAGGAGTCTTGATGTCATGCTGTTTCTCCTGCTGCACGCACCCTCCTGCCCCAGGTGTCTTGATCTCATGCTGTTTCTCCTCCTGCGCGCACCCTCCTGCCCTAGGTGTCTTGATCTCATGCTGATTCTCCCGCTGCACCCACCCTCCTGCCCCAGGTGTCTTGATCTCATGCTGTTTTCTCCTGCTGCACGCACCCTCCTGCCCCACTAGCTTGATCGCATGCTGTTTCTCCTGCTGCACGCACCCTCCTGCCCCAGGTGTCTTGATCTCATGCTGTTTCTCCTGCTGCACGCACCCTCCTGCCCCAGGTGTCTTGATCTCACGCTGTTACTCATGCTGCACGCACCCTCCTGCCCCAGGTGTCTTGATCTCACGCTGTTTCTCCTGCTGCACGCACCCTCCTGCCCCAGGTGTCTTGATCTCACGCTGTTTCTCCTGCTGCACGCACCCTCCTGCCCCAGGTGTCTTGATCTCACGCTGTTTCTCCTGCTGCACGCACCCTCCTGCCCCAGGTGTCTTGATCTCACGCTGTTTCTCCTGCTGCACGCTCCCTCCTGCCCCAGGTGTCTTGATCTCAAGCTGTTTCTCCTGCTGCACGTACCCTCCTGCCCCAGGAGTCTTGATGTCATGCTGTTTCTCCTGCTGCACGCACCCTCCTGCCCCAGGTGTCTTGATCTTATGGTGTTTCTCCTGCTGCACGCACCCTCCTACCCCAGGTGTCTTGATCTCATTCTGTTTTTTCTGCTGCACGCACCCTCCTGCCCCAGGTGTCTTGATCTTATGCTGTTTCTCCTGCTGCATGCACCCTCCTACCACCCCAGTTGTCTTGATCTCATTCTGTTTCTCCTGCTGCACGCACCCTCCTGCCCCAGGTATCCCTATATCATGCTGTTTCACCTGCTGCACACATCCCTCCTGCCCCCGGTGTCTTGATCTCATGCTGTTTCTCCGGCTGCACGCACCTTCCTGCCCCAAGTGTCTTAATCTCATGCTGTTTCTCCTGCTGCACGCACCCTCCTGCCCCAGGCGTCTTGATCTCATGCTGTTTCTCCTGCTGCACGCACCCTCCTGCCCCAGGTGTCTTGATCTCGTGCTGTTTCTTCTGCTGCACGCACCCTCCTGCCCCACTATCTTGATCTCATGCTGTTTCTCCTGCTGCACGCACCCTCCTGCCCCAGGTGTCTTGATCTCACGCTATTTCTCCTGCTGCACGCACCCTCCTGCCCCAGGTGTCTTGATCTCACGCTGTTTCTCCTGCTGCACGCACCCTCCTGCCCCAGGAGTCTTGATGTCATGCTGTTTCTCCTGCTGCACGCACCCTCCTGCCCCAGGTGTCTTGATCTCATGCTGTTTCTCCTCCTGCGCGCACCCTCCTGCCCTAGGTGTCTTGATCTCATGCTGATTCTCCCGCTGCACCCACCCTCCTGCCCCAGGTTTCTTGATCTCATGCTGTTTCTCCTGCTGCACGCACCCTCCTGCCCCACTAGCTTGATCGCATGCTGTTTCTCCTGCTGCACGCACCCTCCTGCCCCAGGTGTCTTGATCTCATGCTGTTTCTCCTGCTGCACGCACCCTCCTGCCCCAGGTGTCTTGATCTCATGCTGTTTCTCCTGCTGCACGCACCCTCCTGCCCCAGGTGTCTTGATCTCACGCTGTTACTCATGCTGCACGCACCCTCCTGCCCAGGTGTCTTGATCTCACGCTGTTTCTCCTGCTGCACGCACCCTCCTGCCCCAGGTGTCTTGATCTCACGCTGTTTCTCCTGCTGCAACGCACCCTCCTGCCCCAGGTGTCTTGATCTCACGCTGTTTCTCCTGCTGCACGCACCCTCCTGCCCCAGGTGTCTTGATCTCACGCTGTTTCTCCTGCTGCACGCTCCCTCCTGCCCCAGGTGTCTTGATCTCAAGCTGTTTCTCCTGCTGCACGCACCCTCCTGCCCCAGGAGTCTTGATGTCATGCTGTTTCTCCTGCTGCACGCACCCTCCTGCCCCAGGTGTCTTGATCTCATGCTGTTTCTCCTGCTGCACGCACCCTCCTGCCCCAGGTGTCTTGATCTCAAGCTGTTTCTCCTGCTGCACGCACCCTCCTGCCCCAGGAGTCTTGATGTCATGCTGTTTCTCCTGCTGCACGCACCCTCCTGCCCCAGGTGTCTTGATCTCATGCTGTTTCTCCTGCTGCACACACCCTCCTACCCCAGGTGTCTTGATCTCATGCTGTTTCTCCTGCTGCGCGCACCCTCCTGCCCCAGGTGTCTTGATCTCATGCTGATTCTCCCGCTGCACGCACCCTCCTGCCCCAGGTGTCTTGATCTCAAGCTGTTTCTCCTGCTGCACGCACCCTCCTGCCCCAGGTGTCTTAATCTCATGCTGTTTCTCCTGCTGCACGCACCCTCCTGCCCCAGGTGTTTTCAGTATCCTGTGTCCATCCATGTGCTGGTTGACCCCTGCCTAGACTTCCAGGAACCTTGCCCCCCCCCCCCCCTCACTGTTCTCTGCCACCCACTGTGAGGTTTAACATGACCAAAGAATTTCAGTGTCTGAGACATGACGCTGTGCATGAGACATAACGCTGTACATGAACCGGTTGTCTTAGATGTTCAGATCTTGTAGAATCTCAGAATTGTTCTTCTCCTTGGTCCACGGTACTTTTCAGTAACGTTTAAACTCTACAGCCTCAATTTTCTTGTTTGGTGGTGGCAAAATAGTCCGTGACTCGCATCCATATATTACCACAGGAGAGATGCGTGTTCTCAACAATTGTACTTGAACCTGTCTGCTGGCGTTGTGCCACAGGTTCTTAGTACTGTTGAACCTCCGCGTTGCTATGGCCAACCTGCGTCTGACTACTTTTGAACACTCCCCATTGTCGAAGAAGGGGAGGAGTTATCTTTTGCGTGCTAACCACTGCTCTACTGTGGCTCCCATTGTGTATGGGCAGCTGGTGAATGGTGGCCACCTGGGCGTCTTGACAGACGATAGTTTGTTACATTGTGCTTCAGAAAAAGGCATAATCACCTTTCCATAGCACAAAGACTGGGCTGAATTGTAGAGACCATGTGTTACCCATGCAGCATGCCCTGTTTCGGCTTACCTAGTTTACTCCACAGGAAAGGTGACACCAATACATTAGGAACAAGACAAGTTACCGGATCAGCAAAGCAATGCTCTAACTCTCCTCCTGTGGGAGCTTCAATCCTAAACCAGTTGATGATCGAGGCTTAGGGCCTAGTCTGCCGTGATGTTTAGTCTTTAGGTTGCATTTCCTCGCACCAGGATAAGGCTTGTACCCTCCCAATTGCGCTCCTTTACCCGTAGCCGTTAATACAATGTGTGGTGTGGGTTTGGTGGGCACTAACAGAAAGTAGGTAGTACCTGTACCGTCAACTGCCATACGGTAGCTCAGTCAGACCTGACTAAGGCACAAACAGAAAATTCGAAACAACAATTTCAGGATACATGCAAGAAAGAGATGAACATGGACACGACAGATTGGGAGGAAGCGGCCACTGATTCTCTCTCTCTCTCTCTCTCTCTCTCTCTCTCTCTCTCCTCTCTCTCTCTCTCTATATATATATATATATATATATATATATATATATATATATATATATATATATATATATCACTCTCACACACACACGTGGACACATCACACACACACACGCATATACATATTATAACTACGAGTTTTGTTGTTTCTTTTTATATGCGTTGTTGTGCCGTCTATATGTCCTTATTGTTTTCACTCTCATGTTTGTTCATCATCATCATCATCATCATCTTCCACTTCTGCCGTCAAGCGTCGTGGGGAGGAATAATTTGCGTTCCAGCGCCCGGTGGACGGCACTGGATAGTGTCATTCCGTGTGGTTGTACAATGTCTCTGATGTCGTCAATCCATTTTCTTCTTGGACGTCCTCGTGGTCTTGTCGCAGATGATCTTTGATGTAAGGCCAGTGATGGTAGTTGCTAAAGTTGCATTCTAACGACATGGCCAAACCACTTGATCTTTTGTCTGTTAGTAAATGTGGCACAAGGTGTTGATCCCACAGTCTGTCTGATAACAGCATTTCTTACTCGGTCTCGGATTGTTAAGTTGGCAGCTCTCCTCAGGCATCTCATTTCGCAGGTGTTGTTTGTTTGTTGTTTCTTTTTATATGTCGTTATTGTTTTCACCGTCTTGTTTGTTGTTTCTATGGCCAGAGTATAATGCTAATGTTTATACACTAAACCACACTCACAGAAAGAAAAACAAATAACAAAATTAAAGGTTCATACAATAGTTTGTCTCCCCCCCCCCCCCCCCCCCCCCCCCCCCAAATCCCCAGTTTTTAAATTTAATTTTTGGGGATGCAGTATGTGACTTCAGCGGGGTCAGCTTACAATACGTATGTAAGAATAAATCCTATCGATTCCTGAGCCTCGGAGCCTCAAAGTCGCGTCGAAAACGCCATACTACGACTGCCCTGTGTTTTCTTTTTATTGCGCATTCCACTCTGCACGTATCACACGTGTCTTCACCCTGATCGGCATGCTTTATCATTATGAGTCCGTTACCATCACGATGTATGTGGGATGTTTATCTTTCATTCAGCGGAACGCCGCAATGACTTCCACCATCTACATTCTCAGACTAGACGTTGTGGTATCATATGGCAGACCTTCCTGCACTAAACTCTGTCCATTAACCTTGGCTTTGATTCCCTAGGCACATATTTTGTCTCTTAGCACAGAGCCATCCGTGTAAACGATTACATCACCTGGGCACGAAGACGAAGAAGCGGCAACAGCAGCAGAAGGCGAAGAAGAAGAACCAAGTAAACGTCAAAGCATCCAGCACACCAGAAAGATTACGCATATTACCAACTTGACCGACGGAAACAAGTAACACACACGCACGTAACTCTCTTTCCTACATTCATTGATAGTTACTTATTGCATAAGATACTCTTCATTTTCTGAAATGCGGCTTTTGCCTGCATAATTCTGCACTTAATCTCTGTTTTACATCTTCCATCTGATGTTATAAATACCCCTAAATAGAACTACAAAGGTTAGATTTTTAAGAGCATGCATGTTTCCTATATTGCAACATACGCCCGTGAGACCTGGACACTTATTAAACAAACTGAACAGCGCATAAATGCCTTTGAATAAAATGTTATAGGCGAGGTTTAAGAATATTTTGGATAAAGAAAAGAACAAATGAATCAATACTTTAAGAGCTGAATATTGAAGAAGGTTGGCTATTAAAGATGATAAAACAAAGAAAATTGAAATATTTTGGTCACTTGAAGACAGAAGATCAAGTGGTTTGGCAATGTCGTTAGAATGCAACATCAACAACTACCATCACTGGCCTTACATCAAAGATCATCTGCTACGAGACCAAGAGGATGTCCAAGAAGAAAATGGATTGACGACATCAAAGACATTGTACAACCACACGGAATGACACTATCTAGTGCTGCCCACCGGGCGCTGGAACGCAAATTATACCTCCCCACGACGCTTGACGGCAGAAGTGGAAAATGATGATGATGATGATGATGATGACTTGAAACATCACGAACCTTTGGAGAGAACAATCATGGAGGGATATTTGCCTGGAAAGTGAGGAAGAGGAAGGCCAAAGAAAAGCTGGGTGCAGGATGTGGCGGGTGATCTCCATTTGGGTGCATGGGACACGGGGCATCTTGCTTACGATCGAGAGGTTTTCCGGAAGGTTGTTATTGGAGCAAGGTTCTGCAAAGGACATGCTACTGAACGAATGAAAGAATATCACCGACATTCCCATTTTTAAGAATGACGAACAGGAACCATAGAATATTTTACCAATTTCAGTTGTGTGCTTTCCTTACAATAAAGAGGAAAAGAGGGCGGGGAAGGGCGATGGAAAAGGGGGGGGGGGCATTAATGCACAGAAGAATTCCTGCGACCTGGTGTACATATATGTCTGCTTCTGATTGGATGTATTCGAAAACAACGGCTCACACATCGGGGGAAACAACTCTAACAGTTACAATTGTCGTCTGCTGAAAGACTGCTTGCCTTTGTCGCCTACAACTTTCGTATCTGCGAAGTTATTTTAATCTTTTTGGCTTACAGTAAACTAAACGTGTTTTAACTCCTGTTTCTTTTTTCTCTCTTGTTGCATTTTAATAAGTCTGCGTTCAATTTTACATATATTTCGAGTGTTTCAACAATACCATGAGAACGAGATCAGATACAACCACAATACAAAATTCAAAATGGCGGCTCCCATGTTATACTAAAATGGCCCTCTATTTTATTTTATAATGTTTGTTTTTCGCATATCCTTTACAGGATATTAAGTCCGCACCAGCATTTTTCAGCAGCTGTTGATGTCTTGGCAAGTTTTACGTGCCGAATCTCGCGCAGGTGTGTTTCGTACTACATGGGTTTGCGAAATTACGCACAACGCCCTGCAATTCAATACATCATTTCTAACTAAACAAGGGAGCCAGAGAGAATGGCATTTTATAATTAGAACTGGCAATTTATCTACTAAAATTAAGCAGAATACAAGTTTTATTTGTAGCAGTAATTGCTTGCTTGCTTGTGTTCGTTGGCTTGAGCTCCAACGCGAAGTGAAGACATCCTGTTGTCCAACATCAGTCTGTGTGATGTCATACACATACAGGACCTGAGGTTTGCATGAGTATCCGTTGTCCCATGTCTGGCTTATTGGTGTGCAGACTGGTGGGTCCTCGCCGTACAGGCAGACTTTCTCTGTCTTCGGAGGAATCGGCGATCCTACTGACTTTAGCCAGGACACCGAAGGGACCTGTTGCCCAGGACGCTCGACGAGGACGCGTCAATAGGTCTTGGCCAGTATATAACCCGGCCCTGGTGCCTTGGAAACACCTCTGCGTCCCTAGCAGTAATTTATCTGTGTACTTTTATATTTATAATGTTTATCAAATTGGGTATTTACTGTCACTAATGAGACCACCACACTGATCACTGATAGATAGGCCTTGAGAAACCAAATCCAACAGTCCAGTATCTCAGTGAAGCCTTATACTTATATCAATTGTAAGTGGAGATAATAACATTTGACTGTCCGGATCTTGAACAAAGAAATACTCAAAATTCCTCTCACTGAGCAGCTTTGCTTCGTGTCTCTGTCATAGTCAGAGCTGAAATGATCAAAATTTGACTTCTTACTACTATAACTTTTTTTTTTTCTAAACGAACATCTTAGCAACCATAATTCATTGTGATTGGGGCAGCGAAGCCTAACTGCTCATGTCATCTATTTTTAGATATAATGCGTCACAACCTAATTAGCAATTAAACATGGCCGCTAATTAATTATTCTATCCATTAATTATTTATTTGGTTGTTTCAGGATTTCAGATTTAAATATTGAGCACAACCCACCACTTGTGACGCTGATCGTATTCTAGTATGAACCTATCCATTATTAATGTCAGCTTAGAAACCTAGCAAGATGTATATTTTATTATGCCGCGTTATGCTACGGACCCAATGGTTACTTTCCTTTTTCAGTAGGATGTGCTACGATCTAATTAGCAATTAAAAATTACCGCCAATTAATTAGTCATTAATTACTAATTATAGATGACATGAGTGGTTAGGTCTCGCTACCCCGATCGCAGTGATATATGGTTGCTAAGATATACGTTTAACCCTTTGAACTCTGCCAGTACCCAAGGGTAACTGTCCTGTACCCCGGTGTTCCCGGGTCATTACCCGTTTTTTGGCATTCTAATTTCAATATTTCAACTTTTTTAAAAAAACATTATTTCTGGAAAAATCATTGGTGAACAGCAAGAAACATAGGCAATGTTTCTAAGTGAGAAAAAAAAACACGTTTCTAAGTAATTAAAAAAAATCATATTTATGCAATTTTGGGGAAAAGTGTAAATTTGCCATTGTTGTTGCCGATTTTTCCAAAAATTAACTCAAAAAATTATTTTTGCCAATTGCCAGGGGCACCTTCATCATCACTTTTCATATTAAAATCGTCCTCATTGCCGTAATCATCGGCATCTAAATTCTCCTCACTATCAGATTACCTTTCCTGTCCATTACCTGACTTGTGGTAAACTTTTTTGCCATTTTCACAGCTTACTTTGGCCAAAAACCCAGTAGTGAACTATCAAAAAACATTTTGAATCTTCGGCATGAGAGCGACCTCAAACATGTTAGCCATGTCTAGATGTAAGCTGGATGCTTATTGGTAGGCTAGTTGCCGATTAACAGTGAGATGTAAACAGGAAACATGTGGAAGCTGGTATACCAGCTTGTAGGGTCTCTGATACAGAGTACGTCAAGCCGGTATACTGACGCGTCAGGTTCTAAAGGTTTTTTTAAAAAGTTATAGTCTCAAGAAGCTCAGTGAGCAGATTCCTGAGTATTTCTTCATTCAAGAACACAACACTCAATATCTCCGCTTAGAATTGAAATACAGGCTTCACTGAGGTACTGTTGGATTTGGTTTCGCAAGGCACATGTAGCTGTGGTGGTACTTATTATTAGTAAATACCCAATTTGACAAACATGATCAAAGTAAGCAACATTTAAAAATTGTCTTCAAAAATGATCGGGCATGATGTCGCCATGTCAGTTCCATTTTCTAAGTATGTTGGGTCCATGTAGAAAAATGTCTTTATCAGACACTACCATTGATGAGCAATAAAGAGAGATGCAAAAATACAAGACAAAGTCCAGATCATTGAGCTTCAGTGAAGAGACAACGTTGGGACTATATTTGCCTAATTGTCAAATGTAGGCATGCTCACAACTTTCCCTGTTAGACGCTCACACAGTAGAATTCTTGCACATAAGCAACAGTTTAGAAGGAACATTTGTGATCAGAGTTTCTTATGTTTCTCTTCAATTGAAGACTTGCTATTGTATGTATGGAAGGGAGAACAAGATACAACAAGAATGGCTGCTGTTATAAGTATTGCATTAACTTTAATGTTTGTATGATGTGTGACACAAGTAATAGAGATTTTCTCCAAAGCTGTCATGTATTGTTATGTTATTGTTGTCATGATACACCAATATCATTACAGTATGATTGACTGCCAAACTCCAATTCTTAAAGGGAACTTGAGGATCAACATATCAGAAATCATAATACATTTCATATCATTAATCATAAATAGATATTATCTTGAAAAACAAAAAATCCAATTCATTTATATAGTTTATTGTTGCATACATATGTAAACTATAAATGAAATCCTTTCAGATTGAAAGATGGAGAGTAAACTATCATCAAATGTCAAGGTAGAACAACCTGAAGTCTTTGTAGGTCAAGGTAAGATTAAATGCAATATAACGTAACAGTTAGTTGAATATCCTTTACAAGATGTTGCAGTCAACCCCAGCATTTACTGACTGTTTTTGATTTACTAGATAATGTTACTCTATCTGGATACTTGACACATGGAGATTTAAATGCAAAACAGGAAAGGAATGAATGGAAGATTTAGTTGGTGATTATGGTTTAGGAACTAAAAAATGAAAAAGGATAAAAACTGATGGAAAGCACAAAACTAAATAGTATGATTGGAAACAAATGGTTTGAACACTGTAATAGACAACTGTACACTGGGAAAAGCCCCAATAAAACATATACAAAAAGATTGACTGCATACTGGTCAATGAGAGGTTTAGAAATGCTTTAATAAATAAATAAATAAAGACAATGCCTGTGTTAACAAGTGCATAAAGGAAAAGAAAATTGGTTAAACAAGCAGTGCAGCAAAAGCATAAGAATAAAGGGAAAACAGCTGGGATCATGTCGGAATCATAATAGAAGAATTAGAAATACTGGGAGAATTTGGAGTAGAAATATTAGCTGAAATGGTGAATATTTACAACAGTGGATACATACCTAGTGATATTCTAAAATCATATTTATAGCTCTGCTGAGAAGACCAGGAGCTATTTAATATCAAGAATTTTGTACACTCAACCTCATAAACCATGTCACCAAACATCTACTCAGAATTAGTGAGAACAAGAATGAAAATAATGATGGAAACTGGTGAAGAACAGCATGGATATGTCAAAGGAAAAGTTACAAATAATGCAATATACACATTATAGACACTAATATGTTGATACACAGAAAGACATACATGTGCTGTATAGATTATACCAAGGTATTTGATAAAGTGAAGCATGACGAAATGATCAAAATGTTGGAAATATTAATGATGAGAAAGATCTTGGAATAAAAATAATATTTACTGGACACAAGCAGCAGCAATTAAAATAGGAAATAAAGATCACAGTTATGAACAGATGAAGTAAGGAGTAAGACAAGGAAGTGTTTTGTCACCACATCTCATCCATTTCTTTATATAAAAGTAATAAAGCGAGAGATCAATGAGGGGCATTTGTTGACCAGGTTAACCTTCCCAGGTGTTTCGTAGGATGTTCGACTCTCACTATTGTGGTGTTATCTCCATCCCAGCTGGCCCATTTAGAACAGCTGAAGACATCCCGGTCAGCCCTCAAGAGAAGGGAGGGGCAGACCATAGGCATTCCCCACCATCCAAGGAGGCTTGCCATAATTCCAGAGCCGACACGTAGCACTCTGGTACAGGGCTCACCTAAAGAATCGTCACGTCCTGCACATGGCTGCTTAGCCTCACTTCCGTATATTGGGCCTTCTGTTCACCACAGGCTTGTCCTCCGGAAACCAGAAGAATGCGGTCTGCAGAAAGCATCCACACAGTGAGCTTTCGATTTGGGCTTTCCATCTAGTGGGTTTGCTAGCTAAGCAATATCCCATTTAATACCACTGGGACAGTTTTGCCACCTTTATTGCCCACACAATGAGTTTTTGTTTTGGACTTCCACGTAATGGATTTGCTGACCAAGCAATATTCCATTTCATGCCACGTGGCGCTTTTGCCACCAACATACCTGAGGTATGAAGTGTGGCAGGCTAGGAACTTCTTCATGCCCCTTACGATGCCAACCTGTGTGGGCCTGTGGAACTTTCTCTGTTCTGCATATATTGGGCACTCCTGCAGCAAATGTCTGGCTACCATTTTACCAGTTCCACAATTACATTCATCAGCATCTCCTATCTTTAGTTTATTGAACAAGTGGTATTTCAGCCTGTTATGTCCTGTGTGGAGTCTGAAGATTGCTGCTTGTTCACTTTGGTCGAGTTGGTAATATGCCTCATCTTTATAGTGGCCTGAATGCTTTGATTCTCACTTGGTTCTATAAGTTCTTTTATAAACCTCTTTGCCTCATAGGTTATGCCTATGTCAGGCTGCGGTAGTCGTCCGCCCTCTTTTGCGAATCTGTCAGCCTCTTCATTTCCAGGTATACTGCAATGTGACAGGATTAAGTTGTATTACAACTTTTTTAAATTTCTGACATAGTCCATGGAGTGCTGCTCTTAGGTCGGCTAGTTCTGTGCTGTTTTTGCTCTTCAGTATTGAGAAAGCTGATTTTGCATCTGTGAAGATAGCTATGTGTTTCTCTTTATTTTCCTCCATCAAGAGTATTTCTGCTGCCAGGGCATGCGGGTGTACAAGGAAATGGGCGGGCTGACAAGCTCGCAGGTAAGGCTGCTGTGGAAGGTAGACTTACCATAGATTAGGCTGACATTCTGAATGCTTTGCGAGAAGTAAGTCGTTCACAAGAACCAAGTGATGACTGTGAAATTACAACCATGGTCAGGATGCAAGATCAGCAAATTAAAATATGTGTGGCCAAACAAGAACACTACACAGGAAGCCAAAGAAGATTGATAAACCAACACAGAACTGGCGTCGTTAGCCGCTACACGCTGCGGGATTTGCTGAGGAGGGGATCCGAGCACTTATGGACTGAATGGTTCGATGTACAATGAGGATGATCTGTCAACTAACTAACTAGATCATACATCGGTTTAGATTGCACATGGACACTTAATCATTCTTCTTCTCCATCTGTCGTTCACTTCTTCTTCTTTCATTCGCTTGAAATATGTCTATAACTGCAATGTTGTCTCTTGTATGAATCTAACAGTCTTTTTTTAGTTCACTCAGTGGTCCATAGAGTTTTATCTTCCCCTGTTGTCTCTCTAGGCCAGAAGGTTCGTCTGGATGCCGTTCACTTGAAATTGATTGTTTATAGCTCCAATGTTTGCCTGTTTTATTACACATACACATTTTTTCGATACCTTTTATATTCATGAGGCTGTTAATTATTTACTTTGGTGTGTTTCAGAAACTCACTCATGGTCTCCAAGGAGACCTTACCTCTCCATACAAGAGCATTCACAAAAGTGGACAAATGACAGAATTGATGTGAAGGTTGTGAAACAAGAATTACCGGATGTTCTGTGTGAGGACAGGAGTCACAGCTTCAATGAAATGGTAGATGTAGTTGGGGGTAGCAACATTCAAGAAATGGCAGGGGACAGCAACTCAGAATCAAGAATGATTGAGAACAGTTGTAAGGCATCAGTAAAACATGAAAATTGTTCTCAAATGTCAGAAAATATGTCTTCTTTTGCTGGGATTGGCAGTCTGAAGAAACATAAGCGAACATATACAAGAGAGAAACCTTACATGTGTGATGATTGTGGTGCTTCTTTTATTCAAATCAGCAGTTTGAAACATCATATGCTAAGACATACAGGAGAGAAACCTTACTTTTGTGATGATTGTTGTGCTTCTTTCAAGCATGCTAGCAGTCTGAAGGACCATAAGAGAACACATACAGGAGAGAAACCTTACAAGTGTGATTATTGTGATGCTGCTTTTGCTTATTCTAGCAGTCTGAAGAGACATAAGAGAACACATACAGGAGAGAAACCTTACAAGTGTGATGATTGTGATGTTTCTTTTACTTACGCTGGCAGTTTGAAGTACCATAGGAGAACACATACAGGAGAGAAACCTTACAAGTGTGATGATTGTGGTGCTTCTTTTAATGATGCTAGCAAGCTGAAGAACCATAAGAGAACACATACAGGAGAGAAACCTTACAAGTGTGATGATTGTGGTCCTTCTTTTAAGAATACTAGAAATCTGAAGTACCATATGGTAACACATACAGGAGAGAAACCTTACAAGTGTGATGATTGTGGTGCTTCTTTTATTAACTCTAGCCATCTGAAGGTTCATAAGAGAATACATACAGGAGAGAAACCTTACAAATGTGATGATTGTGGTGCTTCATTTACTCAATCTGGCAGTCTGAAGAGCCATAAGAGAACACATAAAGGAGGGAAACCTTACAAGTGTGATAATTGTGGTGCTTCTTTTACTCAATCTGGTAATCTGAAAAAACATAAGAGAACACATACAGGAGAGAAACCTTACAAGTGTGATGATTGTGGTGGTGCTTTTATTACATCTAGACATCTGAAGGTCCATAAGAGAACACATACAGGAGAGAAACCTTACAAGTGTGATGATTGTGGTGCTTCTTTTACACATGCTAGCAGTTTGAAGAAACATAAGAGAACACATACAGGAGAGAAACCTTACAAGTGTGATGATTGTGGTGCTTCTTTTAAGCATACTGAAGGTCTGAAGTACCATATGGGAATACATACAGGAAACAAACCTTACAAGTGTGATATCTGTGGCGTTTCCTTTGTTATACCTAGCCTTCTGAAGATGCATAGGAGAACACATACAGGAGAGACACCTTACAAGTGTGATGATTGTGGTGCTTCTTTTAATGATGCTAGCAAGCTGAAGAACCATAAGAGAACACATACAGGAGAGAAACCTTACAAGTGTGATGATTGTGGTGCTTCTTTTAAGAATACTGGAAATCTGAAGTACCATATGGTAACACATACAGGAGAGAAACCTTACAAGTGTGATGATTGTGGTGCTTCTTTTATTAAATCTAGCCATCTGAAGGTTCATAAGAGAATACATACAGGAGAGAAACCTTACAAATGTGATAATTGTGGTGCTTCTTTTACTCAATCTGGTAATCTGAAAAACCATAAGAGAACACATACAGGAGAGAAACCTTACAAGTGTGATGATTGTGGTGGTGCTTTTAAGCGTGCCAGAAGTTTAAAGCACCATAAGAGAACACATACACGAGAGAAACCTTACAAGTGTGATGATTGTGGTGCTTCTTTTAAAAATACTAGTAATCTGAAGTACCATATGGGAAAACATACCGGACAGAAACTTTGCAAGTGTAATGATTATGGTGCTTCATTTATTCAAGCTTTTAGTTTGAAGTACCATTTGAGAACACATACAGGAGAGAAGCCTTACAAGTGTGATGCTTGTGGTGCTTCTTTCATTCAATCCAGCCATCTGAAGGACCATAAGAGAACACATACATGAGAGAAACCTTACTAGTGTGATGATTGTTGTGTTTCTTTTACTCAAGCTGGCAATTTGAAGTACCATAGGAGAACACATACATGAGATAAACTATACAAGTGTGATGATTGTAGTACTTGTATGTTTTTTAACCTAGCCATCTGATGCTAGCAAGCTGAAGAACCATAAGAGAACACATACAGGAGAGAAACCTTACAAGTGGTGATGATTGTGGTGCTTCTTTAAAAATACTGGAAATCTGAAGTACCATATGGTAACACATACAGGAGAGAAACCTTACAAGGTGATGATTGTGGTGCTTCTTTATTAAATCTAGCCATCTGAAGTTCATAAGAGAATACATACAGGAGAGAAACCTTACAAATGTGATAATTCGGTGCTTCTTTTACTCAATCTGGTAATCTGAAAAACCATAAGAGAACACATACAGGAGAGAAACCTACAAGTGTGATGATTGTGGATGGTTGCTTTAATTACCTCTAGACAATCTGAAGGTCCATAAGAGAACACATACAGGAGAGACACCTTACAAGTGTGATGATTGTGGTGCTTCTTTTAAGCTGTGCCAGAAGTCTAAAGCACCATAAGAGAACACATACAGGAGAGAAACCTTACAAGTGTGATGATTGTGGTGCTTCTTTTATAAATACTAGTAAGTCTGAAGTACCATATGGGAAAACATACAGGACAGAAGCCTTTACAAGTGTGATGATTGTGGTGCTTCTTTTACTCAAGCTTGATAGTTTGAAGTACCATTTGAGAACACATACAGAAGATAAGCCTTACAAGTGTGATGCTTGTGGTGCTTCTTTCATTCAATCCAGCCATCTGAAGGACCATAAGAGAACACATACATGAGAGAAACCTTACTAGTGTGATGATTGTTGTGTTTCTTTTACTCAAGCTGGCAATTTGAAGTACCATAGGAGAACACATACATGAGATAAACTATACAAGTGTGATGATTGTAGTACTTCTATGTTTTTTAATCTAGCCATCTGAAGGACCATAAGAAAACACAAACAGGAGAGAAACCTTACAAGTGTGATGATGATATGTTTCATTCACTAACGCTGACAATTTGAAGCACCAGAAGAAAACTCAAAAAGAAGAAAAACCTTACAAGTGTGATTGTTGTGGTGCTGCTTTTGCTTATGCTAGCAATCTGAAGAACCATACAGGAGAGAAAACTTACAAGTGTGATGATTGGAGGTGACAGGTTCAAATCTTGGTGTGATAACTATAGCTTTCAATGTCTGTGTTGTCTAGTGTGCCCTCTAATCTCTACTTCTTTCTTCTAAGCATATAATCAACATTGACTCCAGTAAAATATCAGAGAATGGAGTGCAGAGTCAGGGTCAACAGTGTGTGCCAGAGACCAGACACCAGAAGAAACAGAAATCCCTTTGGTGGATGTGGAAGGCAGCAGGAGACACCACATACATTCCCCCAGAGATAATCTGTGGACAGTGATGAAGCTAGATTTATGGCAGGCAATTCTTGAATGAAACCAACTAGCACACTTCCTTTTGATCTGTGGGTGGTGTGCCTCGTTCCTTGTCTTCTGAGATAAGGGCACACATTAGAAAGTCCCATGACCACACTGGGATTGTTAAACATCAATCACCAGCTGCAGATCATAAAGTGTAGGCCTTAAAGACCACAGCCCTAGCAATATTTCTAAATGAGACAACTACACATAATATATGAAGCCCATAAACGGGCACTCTCCCTGCTGTTTATGCTTCACCTCGACACCAAGGTACAGGAGGGATGAGATGAGAGACACACAATATAGATATACAAGTTTGTCTTCTGGCTATGGGCTCTGCCAGGCATTGGAATTTCCCATAACACACCAGAAGAAACCAGAGATGGAGATAATGGGCGGTTGGTGCCTCAGTGACCTTCTGGGTTGTGGAAGAGGCCAGCCAGTCAGATATTGCTGTAAGTTCATTGAAAAGCTGCAAGGAAAGGAGTTAGTCCCCGCTTATCATGAAGTGGTAACGTGAAAATGACTTAGTACACTTGGTACAAATAGAGTTTGTAGCTTCAGCAGTCTGAAGTAGAACTTGTTTAATTTGTACCGCAGCTTTGCTAGGACCAGGAATGTCTTTCTCTGAAGTCGTGAAGTCGCTGGATCCCCTAGTTTTAGTGGCCACATCTCGAGATTCTGGTGATGTAAGTGTTGGTATTCTCTGGACCCTAGAGATCGCAGGACCAGGACAAACCACCGGTCAGGATCTTGAAGCACATCTTCCAGGTATAGACTGTCTACAGACTTGGTCCTGGGTGTGACTAAAGTTCTCAGGATTGTCATGGCTCGCCACACATGAGGGGCTCCAGCATCAGTCTACCATACCCCACTGGTTCCTGCACTTGGAGAGGGGGATGAGAGAGCTCAGCAGAAAGCCTTGAGTCCCTCCAGAGATGGTACCAGGTCAGGGGGAAAGTGTCTAACCAGCTTTACCATGATAGAAGCAAGCCCTTTTCAGGTGTTTAGCAACCTGAACCTCAGTAAAATGGACTGAATAGCTGGAATTCTCAGAACCTCAGTAAAATGGACTGAAGAGCTGGAATTCATAGAACCTCAGTACAGTGGACTCCAGAGCTTTAACTCACAATCTTCCAGAAGTAATCCAGCCAGTCATACAGCCAGCAGTATTTTCTTTGTGTGTGTATTGTCTGTGAGGTTCTGCATTTCTGTATAAAAGTATTTTTGAAGTTACAAATATTGAGGAAACAAATATGTAACAGCTGATACAAACAGAGCACTATTCATAATGGACTTCCTATCAACATGATGGCTCCAGTGTCACAGTTGCACTCTAATCTGATCAGTCTGATAAACATGAGCTCACGTGACAAGGTTGTGCACATTGAAAATACCATAGCAGCTGGAAATAATGTGACAGAATCCTGGCGATGGGTTAAAGAAGGGGATTTACATTTGGACAGAAAACACCCTTAGAAAAATCGCCTTCCTTGTACAAGGGTGCACTAAACAAAAATATTATTTTGATGTAGAGAATTTATGTGTGGTCTCGAAGGATGACAACATTAGATGACAGGGGATCAGTAAGATTGACAACACAACAGTGAGACGCGGGATAAAATCTGGAAAGGAAGGTCAAACAACAGTGGAAGACAGGATACCAACTGGAATGTTTGAAACATCGGAGCGGATCAGAGATGATTTCACCCAGTTTAAAATGGTTTCATTGATCAGGATGTCTGTATGGGGATTTGTTTTTCTTCATTAGATTTCCTTGCTGTGTATGTCATTGGAAATTGTATTGTTGAATTCTTCCTGGTGTTAAGAGCTATCCAAATATTAATATGTACGACATGCGCTTGTTGTTTGGATCAAATTCTGTCAAATAAAATTGAAATTCTGTTTGGTGAAACAAAAATTGTGTGATTCTTTTTAATTCATAAATACTGAAGTATGGAAGGCCAAAATTTTACTCCACTATACGATCAAAACTGTTTAAGGTCAATCTGCAATAGAACGGTCTGTCTGCTGCAGATTTTCCCAACATCAATTTTTCAGCCTCACATTGAACCGGCCACCAGTTTGTTGAGAGACTGCGGTCCTGTTGCATGTGACCTTATTTGGGTCCGTGACACAGGATTTTGTGAGCCTGATACAGGTGGTTTAATTGGTGCCGCTACACAATTGCTGAGAGATGTCCTGTTACAATAGCACAGATTTTATATACGAGCAGGCTTCAAATGAAAACCATTTTTAAAACAGTATTAGCAATTATAATAACCATGCCATTGTCTTGTAACCTGTCAATATTGTTGTTTTCATATAGCTGTAACAAGAACCCCCGGAGCTTGGACAGGTCTGTTACTATAGTTAATATCCCCAGCCTTTGCTCCGACCACCCCAATAGGAATTTACATCTACAGGGCCCCACACAAGCCGGGACAGCTGACCTTCCCGTCCCCACCTATGGATTTCTACCCACAGGGGGCTCGGACAAGACAACAGTCATACTAGTACTCAAAGCCATGGCTAACAAAGTAAAATTTTATTTCTGAATATGTCAACTGAACTAAGAGAGGGATGGCTGAAAAGCCTGGATAGAAGACAATGTGTACAATGGCTGTTGGAGAGCAGCTAGAATATCTACAGATGATCAGTCTTCATCATGGAGCATGTGACTTCAGTTCGTGCTGTCGTCCCGTCGTAGTTAACGACTCACCCGAGGAACCTCCAGTGCAAAGTAACTCCAAGGCAAAGACCCTTCTGAAGTTCTCCTTCCACTGTTGAGTAAGATCTCGGTCTGGTCAGGCGAATGACTAATGCCTGACTGTCACTTTACCAAAGTTCACTGGTCATCCCTCGATGACGTTCTAACTCACAAGTTCTACTCCGCTGAGGACATATGGGCAGACTCTAGAATTCTAGATGTCCCCGACTGATGATAAGACTGGTGGCACAATACACTAATACATAAGAGCCTGGTTGCTCTTCGGCTTCTCAACTTAATGGGAAAATTTAACAGTGTCAAAATGAAGTAACAAGACTTGATCTGGACTAAAACTTTATACTTTATTCTCAAGATGACAAGCCGTGTCTTCTCAGCTGGACTGTCGGATGTTCACTAACCTTAACAACATAATACGTCACGATTGAGCATCTCCCACCCCTTTCAGTCTCAATGCTCAATCGTGCTGTATCTGTGTTTCCCACTAGATCCTAATAATACCCAATACTGTTACACCTCCCCATGTTAATTAAAGAATTTTCCTTTTAAAGGAAAAATCTTTACTCTAAATCCCCATACTCTATTCCCTCTTTGTCTTCTAATCTTCCTAAAATCAACTCTAACTTAAATGAATATTCAATTTCTTTACTTTTTCCCTTTTTATATAGTCAACCCACTTCTTCTTCGTTTCCGGCCCTTCAACCAACCATAACATATTTACATATCTTTAATAACATTTCAATTTCAACTATATACAATAACATCATAACACGTCTTCTTAAATACTCCTTCCTCATAAGCAATCTGCTTAAAATTTCAAACTCAACTCTAACCAACTCCTTATTTTATCACCAACGCTACAAATCCCCCACTTTCAACTAAGCTGAAATTACTTTCACACGATAGGAAGACAAAGAATCGGTGGCCACCGGAATTTAAAAGAAGAAATAGAACTCTTTCAAAAAAAACAACATTCACCTAAACCACACACCCCTTTACACCCCTTTGTTCTTTGAGACTTTATGTAATAAAGTCTATTATATCTCCCACAGTACCACTCATTATGGTAACAGTTTACGCTGCTATCTACAGCATCAAATATCAACCATCATCCAAAAATATTCTTCACTTCTAAGTGTCTTTATAACATACACTACCTACCCTCAACCTCACATTGTAATGTAAACCATAAAACACATCCCGAAGACACAATTAAAAAGGTCTATTATCCCTTAAGACCTCCTCCAACACAACACCTCACATAACCTCATCACCTCGTATAACTAATCTTCTCCAATACCTCAGGTTCTCTCTTAATGTCCATTTCTTATGGGCATATCTACTAAAATGCTCCACTTATGCCGTTATCAACAGCAACCTAGTAACCTTGAAATCTCCCCTTAAATATTAACCATCAAACACAACATTGTAATCTGACCCACTTATAAACATTTACATCCTGCCCAGGCTATGTAACCCAATGTCTCTCTAAAATCTTCCACCTCTCAATTCATAATTCATGCCGTAATCTACAGCAGCAAAAATAACCACTCATGTCTGTGACTGCTTGTAATCAACTTTAATCTCAGTCCCTTTATTACGGACCCACAAACACCCCATGTCCCTATGTCTCCCCTTATGTTCATTTCTCATTTACACACTTTACCCTTTTCTATTATACAGTTATCCACAGTGTCTAGTCAAACATGGATCCAATTCATGTTTACTCTTCATTTGGGGTAATTTTCTTATTCTTCTATAACCCAGCAATCTCGTGTATATCATGGCTCTTCTGACCCCCCCCGGAAACCATGTTCAAAACTTTCCCCTCTTTTTTTCTACTACTATATTCATTAATCTTTTCTCCTCCCATGTGGCTTCTAATCCCATATATTTCTAATGAATGCTTACTTTAGTGTATCTCTAAAGTTTCCCATAACTATTTTACTTGTGTAGTAACCCCGTCTACAGTTCATAGCCACTTTAACCTTTCTACGCTGATAATCAAAGCATCAAAATATCTATGAACTTCTTCTTCACAAAGAGAATGTGTCTCTCTATTAGTTCTCCGTAGTTTTATGAACTCTTTTCTGAACGAAGGGTCATAATTAAAGCCCCCTGTATTGTCTTTACGAAAACCTTGTAAATTAAACATAACTTAATTAACTACTATTTAACACACAAAACAGTGAAATAAAATCACAACAGGACATCAAATCCCCCCCAAATTTTTGTAACACTCATTTATGTTTCCCCGCAATTCAACTAAAAGTATGATGATGATAGTGATGATGATGGTGACGATGATTAAAATAATACAACATACATCCTAATCTATTTTTTTCTACTACTACTGGTCTCTTTTACGGACCAGTAGTTTACACATAAAGGTCTACGAAGACAATAACCTATTCTAAAATAATAACAATCATTTTACAGGACCAAATCAAGCAAAAAAAACTTTATACATGAGGCAATAAAACAAAGATAAGGTTTTCAAAAAAAATACAACTCCCTTCAAATTACTACGTAAAGTGACCCAGCAACATTGGCCTCCTTTTCTAACCAATGTAACACCTATCTATTTAGCCAAGTCATGTATAACAAAACAACTCCATACCAAGCATTAATGCCAAAATACGTATATACATATATACAAATATCCCTCTGTTATCTACAGATTATCTTAATGCGGAACCATACTTGTTCCCCTCAACCAAAACCATTACTCAACAAGTGACCGTTCCTTTTTCTGGAAGTCAAACATTGATTATCTCCCCTCACAATTTTCTATCTTTTTCCATCCTAACTCCTAATACATCATAACATCCAAAATATCCTCATAAGCAAGCACAGTTATTCCAATATCATCTCAATGTACCAGCCACCATCTACTTATCAATTAACCTGTGGCTCGGCACACCAACTGTCTCCCATGGCTTTGTACCAACCATCACCACCACTTCCCAATCCTTACCGTCAACCACAGTATCTCCACCCTCCTACAACCAACAAAACTTTGTCTATTTACTATAGACCTCTCACCAAAACAACTAACTCTATTTCCACCTTCTCGTCTACCCTACGCAATTAATATTTCATTCTTTTGCATCAGTACTTTCTGTATCTCAGCACCATTACCTCAAGTCTCTCCTATCCTTTTCACATCGTGACGACAATCCAACCAATCACTTTTATCGGAACACTTTTTCTAACGTTCATTTACCTCATCTTGTTTACCTTCGTATCTTTCACTCCTATTTATCGGGATTCTTTCAGAACAGCAACTCACGTTAGTATATACAACGGACCTCATTTTTCTCGTTTCTCCGTATTAGGCACTCCTGCTTTGACATGTTCCTGTCAAGAATACTAAAGATGTTTTATGAAACGTCAATCAGAATATTAACTCTCTTTCCGTCAACCTGTTATACAACTTTCATAATTTCTTTCCAAGATCACACATTCTAAACAAAAGATATCTCCCTTTAGCACAAACAAAAAAACAGAGGCGACGACTATAACTAAAGAAGAACAACCAACAACCACTTAGCTAATCTAAAACGCAACAATTGATATTGACAACAGGTGTAACAAGGCTATTCAATTCTCTGGACTTATCAAGCACTCTTCTCATATTTACAGACAACTACACACAACACGACAACCTAACGTGTCCCTACTATTTTTATTTAAAAAAACACCTCAGACGCCACTTCAACATTCCAGCGATCATTCAGCACAATCTACACGTATTGATCTCCTCTACACACGTTGACACAAGACATATCAACACCACTCTTATATTTTATCTATGTATTTCACTTAGACGACGTCATCACACCTCTTTCCTACTTCCTTCATCACGACGAACACCTGTCTGAGTACAGTTATACTCACGTACGAACAACGCACAACCAAACGAATTATTCCAGAGGACTTTCTCAATTCACTGTTTTCTTATATCTCTACTTTACTCAATCACTCACTCCTATACGAAGGTCAGACCCTATACACTACCTCTCGCAACTGAAATTACTTTCACAGTACTATCTACTATCTCTTCAAAACAAACCTCATTCTGGTGAACCACCCCTAACTTCGTAACTATCATTCTATACTTCTCTACACAACCACTTTCTTCTTTCTCCGCAAGCACGACGTAACTCGTATTTTTCAAGCATTCACTTCTACATTCTATTACTCTTTTTTTTTCTCACGTTCAACTGGCTATTTTACACACAGGATACTCAGTACCTCCTCAACCCATATCTCCACAGCAGACCGTCTCGGTTCACCTGTCAACAATACTATTCTTTCTTCCCAAACCAACAAACAAAACTATCTTCGGACACCACGTCATAGCTCTGAGTCAAACTATTTCTAATACTTAGTTTATTTCTCACCCTCTACTAATTCTCTCCTGAATCTACCCTATTTTACTTAATATACTCTCTCTACCTCGTAACCAAACAGACGATATTCTGTATTACGTAATCCACGTGGAATATCATTTGCCGTACTTCCTTATCTTCAACACCACTATCACCTATCCTGTACCATTCTACCCCAAAAATTTCATCTGTCTATTTTAGACAGCTCATACACCTATACTCTCAAACCGGAGTTCTTCTCATAAGCCAAAACTATTTCATTTTCCTTCTTCACCCAAGGAATTTTAACCGTTATATAGTGTCTCCAAATTAAACACTTCACTGTCTTTCAATATCCTAACCTGTCTTTCACTTATAATGTCATCATCACTATCTGTTGTCAACCTGTTAAAGAAGTCAGGTCTTAAGGTCATAAGGTCTTCTATTTTACTTAAGTCACTTTCTGTCGTTGAATAAATTCCCGCTAACTGTCTACCACTATTCTTCTTCTTAAATGAGTTCCTTCTATTTCCTATATTTTCGTCAGTCTGCTCACTGTTTCCTGTGTACCTTACGTAACGTTTATACCTTCCCATCTCATCTTCAGATGACACGCTAATAATAGTTCCATCATCAGATTCGTTATAGTTTACTGCAAACACGTCGGCCCTATTCCCATAGTCACCTTTAAAACGTCTGGCTTTCTTTCTCTTTCTCGGTCTTCGTCCCTTAGCCTTCCCTACATAGTCACTAACTAAAACTCTATCCGTCTGTCCACCAGTCACTATTCCGTATGAGGGAACAACACTCTTCAATTCAGGATCTGCTCGTAGTGTAACACTCTCATTCTCCGAATCATCTGTAATAATATCTGATTCAGCATCACTATAATATTCAGCTGTGGGAATATCTTCTCCGTAGCTTGAACTCTGACAGCTAATATTCCTACACCATCTGGGAACTAGTTTCTTGTCTATGTCTGAATAACTTGACATGGCACTACCTCTATTTACAACCATACTAACACTTTTCTTTATTGACTTCCTTTCGTCCTTGGTCCTTGTCTGTCCATCTTTCCTAACTTCAACCTTGTCTCTCTTAGTCAAATGAGTTGGTTTTGACTGAGTCTCTATTACATCCGTTTGAGTTCCCTTTGTTATCTTGCTGACTGATTGTACCTGAGTCTGCGTACTACTTTCTATCGTATTACCTGCTTGTGTCTGTGTCTCTCTATTTCTTTTCTTTACTAACCCCGTCGTCTTCTTTTCCTGTCCACTAGTCACATTCGCAACTATTTTAGGATTAGTCTGTATTTTATTTACAGGTTCAACTCTGTCTCTTACACCTGAGTTTAGATATTGTCTTTGTCTTTGCTCCAACCAGTCGTCACGTCTTTTTCTAGCAGTTGCACTGTGAGAGGGCCAGTTCCATGATTTCCTTGAAAAGTTTCTCTCACGCCCATTTTTGTTTTTATAACTACTATACCAGTCCGACCTTTCACTATTTCGTCTGTTCTCACTGTCATAACCATATTGTCTTCTGTCTTTATTAAGCAACGGCTGTCTCCTGTTATTCTTTTCTACTCTATTACCGTCTACCACAATTCTATAAGGGTCTTGTCTAATCGTTTTTTTCTTCAATATTTTCAGAAAATTCTCTACTTCCGTAATTGACATCTTTAATTCTCCTAACCATGTGCTAACCCGTTGTAACTCCCCGCACAAGAAATTCATATTCAGTTCCTTTGAAATATCTATCCAGCTGAAACAATATTCTTCTGTATACTTCTTTGGTACCTGGAAAAAAACTTATCCTGAGTTCAGCTGAAATATGTGCTGTGCTGAGTCTTCTAAGCTGCAATATTTATACAAGTAACCAATTTCATTTTTGTAATTTCTTAATGTAACGTCAACACTTGTGCTCAGGTGTTCTGTTCCGCCATGCTGAAAAATACAGAAACAAAGCAAGCAACCAATCACACAATTACAATTTCCCAAATCCCAAACAGCACAATTCAGTTGGTTATAATATTGTAAGATATTACATTAATCAGAAGAAGCACCAACGATATCCTGTCTGAGCATAGGAAGAATGAACCCTGTCCTCAATAAAAAACTCAAATTTGTGGCAATCAGAAGGTTCCTTGTAGATATTTGTTTCTTAAACCACAATAATGTCCTGTACTCCACTCTAATTAAGAAATTCGGAACCTCACGGGAGACCTCGAAATACACAACTTTTACTCTGAGTCTATTTCCTTAATTAATCCGTTACCTTCTTTTACCAGCTGACGGATTCAGTTCAACCAACCAACCAGAGCCCGCATCAAGTGAAATTTAGTCTCGGAATTCAGGTGGCGGAGTTTCAGATATCACTTCTCTTCCCTCAGGTAATTTCGTCCTTCTCGTGGGCTGCCAGAAAATTTTCAACCCCTGGTTGGGTCACATCTCATGGGCTGCCAGACAATCTTCGACCCCTGGTTGGGTCCCTTCCTTGATTCTCAAGTGGGTACTTCATCGTCGTATGGAATGGGTCATAGGAATAACGAGGCCCACAAATGGATTAGGTGTGTTTGGGTCATAGGAATGACGAGGCCCAAAAATGGATTAGGTGTGTTTGGGTCATAGGAATGACGAGGCCCAAAAATGGATTAGTATCAGCCAACGGCTAGTGATGACCTGACCTTGAACGAGTTCTGACTTCCGATAAAATCTTGAACTTAAATTGGAGGCAAGTCCCTTGAAAGTGGCAAGGTTCAGGCAGCGGCCAGGTTAGGCCCCTTGTAAATGATACAATTCAAATGTTCGGCCACGGCTCCAGGAGGCCCTTCTTGTCCTGGCAGTTTTGTCTGGATTCTTTAGTACTTCGCGTGGTAGGCCATTATCTTCATAATTTGTCTTACAGCATGCCGCCAGTGGATAGTTGTTGTTGGCCGGCCCAGATCAACCTCAGATTCTCGGTCCACGGCACCATTTATTACTCCTTTAACAGTGTCAAAATGAAGTAACAAGACTTGATCTGGACTAAAACTTTATACTTTATTCTCAAGATGACAAGCCGTGTCTTCTCAGCTGGACTGTCGGATGTTCACTAACCTTAACAACATAATACGTCACGATTGAGCATCTCCCACCCCTTTCAGTCTCAATGCTCAATCGTGCTGTATCTGTGTTTCCCACTAGATCCTAATAATACCCAATACTGTTACAAAAACTGCCTGCAGCCTAGAACTGGAGCGCTGCCTCCATATAACCACAATGTCACTTGGAATGTTCCTACAAGGGAATGCAAGGACTCAACATATTCACAGGTCACTATGCTACACAGTCCCATAGGTATCTAATACCTTCACAGCTTTCAATGGCATTGTCCAACAACACCTAGGAATGGGATAGATCCCTACCCAAACAAGAATGTCACTCCGGTGTTCACAAGACTAGTAAATCACTGTTATAGGTCACTTGACACCGTTCAGGCTTCAGTAAGGATCACAACTGTAGATTCACACCATAGTTGACATGTCGTATACAATGTGTCCCATTACGACCCAGCCGGGCCGGAAACATAATAAACTGGCCACTGTCGTGACTAATAAACAGTTCAATCTCCTCAACACAACTGGAACGAATGTTCTTGAGTGTTCCACAAGTCACTAAAGTTTTACCTGTAAGTTTGCTTCATAATTGACCAGCACCTTACTGGCATGAATCAGTAGACGTATCAGTCCTAGATCCAACCTGGATCTCTTGACTAACCCTCGTCGGACTCGTCACGGCAGTCTCAGCTTAGACTCAACATGATCTAAACTTACAAGTTCTTTCAAGTGGTGACTCAGGCAGATTCGATTGACCGTTCCCAGTATTGCCTCAAACACCTTGACTGGCACTGGAGTGAGCTGGTCCCACAGAGCTTATGGTGTAACTCTCTCGAATCTCCATCATATATATAACAGATCCTGAAACATGGAGGGTGGTGTGATTACTCAGCTACAACTAGGACTAACCTGCATCTCAACCATGACACATGCATCAGAGGTATATACATATATCATATATGTTATATGAGATCATCAAAATCATAGATCAACTCTTAAATACAAGGTAAAGGCATGAGAGTGCAAGAGAAAGCAATAGTATGCTAGTGTATAGTCAAGTAACTTGTCTGGGCAACAGATAGCCCGATAGCACCAGAGTAGACTGTTTGACTCTGTCAAAGGCTCCGACTACCTGGTGTTATTCCACTCCTGTTTCTTCACCAACCACAACCATAACATACACCTACTTATCTTTCAGTGTAGCGGTTACTTTATCTAGGAGGTGTCCAGCCGGACATATCCTCCTCACTCATAACTCAACAATTAATTCATCACTTAACCCATTGATCAATTAATTTAGACATAACTCATTAATGACTATCTCACATTAAGAAATTATAAACTTGAATTGTTAATTACTAATTAAACAACTCTAACACAGCCACGGCTTTCTCGTCCTGGGATCTCTGTCCCAGAACAGATTTGACCTTTATTAATTTACCTTCACCCATGCCGGCCAAGTCTGTGCAGGTCTATCACAGATATGGTGGCAATCCACCCAGTAATCTTGCCCACAGCTGCTGTGGCAAAAGAGAACATTGTTCCGTGGCGAGTTAGGCCACGTCATCCCATTTAGAGTGGCACCCAGCCCCTCATCCACTAAATCTCCAGTCCCCCCTCAAATGCGGCCTAAATGGCTTTGATATAACTACCACTTCCTATTGGTTAAGTTATCCCACCAACAGAGTCAGGGTTATATAAGAGAAGAACTGTAGAGACAATGTTCTGTTCGAAGTTCGGATCGTCATTAACGCAACGGCCTCGATTACAGAGCGTCGCATCGCTCTCGGTCGGGTATGTTAATTCAACCATCGGTTACGCACAATCATTTTGGTCGGATAGGCAAATCCATAGTCGGTCGTACCGGCCGCATATTATCAACACGATCAGGCACGCAGATTCCCTCAGCCGTACAGCCAAATAAACAGTCGGTCTGACATACTTAATAAGCACGATCAGGCATGCCTATTCAATCATGCGGGTAGCATATAAACTAATAATGATATAAGAAATCCACTGGTAATTCCTATCTACCTCTATCAAATAAATATAAGACATTTCTACATAAAGGTGGAATAGCACTGGCATCTTTACTCAGCAAATACTTACCTTCATATCCCAATGAAAACACAAACACCTTGATTCCAGGAATTAAGAAACCCCACGTACTAAGGCATACATTATAGCATTTACTAACTAAGCAGACAATACATTACTCGCTAGCTCAAGTTAATAACTTATCACTAGTACTAGTACTGCCTTTAGCATCACACTCTAACTAGTGTCAAAATTCCTCACCGTCCTAAAAATGTATTCACTAAACAAAGTAGTTAACACACTTGCTTCAAAGCGATTAAATTACCCAAACTTACTTACACATAGCAGTGATAACATCATCATACATTTCACTAACAATGCATATAATGTTAATATAACACATTTAATTATATCTGCTAAAATAACATCAATCTTACACTGCTAATCAGATGTAACACATTAAACATGCCTGATGTTTATGAGCACACAGCGATTCCTAGCCGATCGATAGCTGCTACTTAGAAATGCAGACACGCGCAGGAAAATTTACTCACTTCGCGGAGACAATTATTATATGTTCAGCGCTTAAGGTATTTTGACTGGCGGCGTTTTTTTTACCAACCGCAGCTAACTAATATTGTAGAAAGACAATACCTTAGATTCTCAATCACCACATTCCTTGACTGCAGTTGTCCCGCTTGGCTGACGGTAGTAAAGACATCAAATTTCGAGCAGCCAGTGAATCGCGGCTGTCTTTGACAAAATCTGAAAGGCGACTAACCGCGGATAGCTCAGTGCGCAGTCACAATTACATCTTGGGCCTAGTGAATCCCATGGGTCACAGAGAAATTCAGAATCCCGTGGTCCCCGATGTACTTGTGGGTCCAACGTGACAACAACATCACGTACGCACATTGCCTAGTATCTTCTAGGATGTTCTAGAATTCACTCGAATTCTCCCGAATGATGACATCAGGGACTAATTTAGCCAGGGATTTCCCTAGCTATGGTCCTAATTTCAAGGGAGACAATTCGGCTTATCCGAACCAAAGGGAAATAATGCAGAGTACGGACAGAATCTAGTCCGTTTCGTCACACATGCCCAACAGTGTTAAGCATGTGACAACACAGTGACATCATAAGGACAGTTTAAAGATGACCTCCCCACTTTTGACATGCACCATCCATTTTTTGATCAGTGATGGCATGAAACCTATAGAATTTCATCGGTGATTTTGTAGTCAGTCCTGTCTACAACTATGTCCTCATTTACCAGCAATGGTAGACAGTCCTGTCTACAACTCTGTCCTCATACACCAGCAGTGGTAGTCATTCCTGTAATGGTAATTGTATTGTAAAAGTTCTGCCTTGTCTCATTGACTTGCTATGTGATTGTCTTCAACATGTTAACCCAGGAGTTAATTACTAGCTGAAGTGCCTTGTTGTGTTCTTTATATAATCAATGATCATCTGTCTTATCAGTACCAAACTAAACCATCCAGCATTGTCTTCCTCTGTCTCTAATAATCTCAAATTTCCTGGTTGTCACAGCATTCTCCAAACCGTTTTTTCTGACAGTATGATCTAAAGTCGATCACTGTCTTGTCTTAATGTCAATAAACACATGTCTTTGTGACTTTTCTCCCTACAGAAATCTATCTGTGTCTGTAAGACATTGACCTTATTAACTGTCCTTGGACAGTAACCTTCGCATGCTTGTCCACATTTCCCTTTATCCATCAGGAGGTATCAGGTCTACTTTGTCCACCTTCTGTTAGATTTTACCAGTTGTTACAGTTTTTCTCTTCTTACATTGTGACCAAAGAATGATGTTTGTAATTGTAGTGTTTTAGCCTCTTTCAAAACTGTTCTTGGTCTATAATTGTTTGAGATTATGCACAAGCTGTGGAGTCATATACTGATAGTCAGTATCACATACAACGATGTACAAATATATTTTATACAAACATATTTATAATTTATAGTTGCTGAAATAACTGGTTGTTACAGTCTCACCTTGCTTGAGTGGCTAGCCTACTTGCCTTCTGGTCCAGTGATCATATGTTCAAATCCAAATCGAGGTTGGGATTTTTTTTTGTAACCGGGGTTCCAGTCTAAAATGGGTACCAGGAAATGGTCAGAAGTAAAGGTGGCCGGCGTATATTGACCACATCACTCATTGAGTCTGATTTCTTCTGTAAAGGTGACCGGCTTATATTGACCACATCACTCATTGAGTCTGATTTCTTCTGTAAAGGTGGCCGGCGTATATTGACCACATCACTCATTGAGTCTGATTTCTTCTGTAAAGGTGGCCGGCGTATATTGACTGTCGCGTGGTCCGCTAATGTTGAGAGAAGTCTCACGGGTACAGTAGAAGACAATGAGCCTAACCACTAGGAAAGACTCCCCACTGAAGAAATAACCGACGAGTGGCTCGTGAAAAACAAAGGGAGTATGACAAATTGTCCCAGAAAAAGAAGTCTACTATTCTTACAGTGGCACAGGACTGCAGATAAAGTTGTACAGCTATACACACAAAGATGACAGCAAACTTAGTTAGCAGCGACACGATGATCCTGTGGAAAAGAATTTATCCCCCTGATATTGACTTGAACTATACAGCACAAAGAAGTCGATAAAGATGAAAGATTCAACTTTCGTCCTACTCTCACACTTTTGTGATCTAATTAAACGTTGGATATGAGGATAACAACTAGGAATTCTTATTTAGCAATAATTGACAACACCGCTAATCACGAGTTTAATACTGGACAAATAGAAATATAAGTTCCCACAAGGAACGTAAAAGGCAAATAATTGATGAGAAGTATAAATAAAAACAATATATAAATCAATGTTCTCAGAGCGAGTGAAAGCCGTGAACAACGAAGGACCTAGAAACAAACAGATAACAATTAAACAAGGAGATGCGTTGCTGACAGGTAAAAAGGCTGCAAATGCACTAATGGAACACTATGCCAGTGCAAACCACATTGATGTTACAATCGAATAGAAGAAAGCAATCAACGACAAACAGGTGCATCATAGTAATACAGAGACAGCAGCAGAATATATGATGGCAAATCTAACAATGGAAGAAATGGAGCAGGCAATGAATACCCTAAAAAAGAAGAAATCACCAGGAAAGGATGGAATCACAAATGAAATGCTAATAGGACTAGGCACTAAAGCAAAAGAGAAACTACTTGCAGACCTAAATTAGAGCTGGAAGAGAGGAATAGTCCCACAGGCATGGAAGGAAGCTATACTAATACCAGTCCCAAAGAAAGGAAAAGACCTGGAAGAACCAAATGGCTATCGACCTATCAGTCTACTTAGCTGTGTAGGAAAATTAATGGAAAGCATTATCAATGGCAGGCTAACATGGCAAATGGAAGAACACCATTTCTTAACACCACACCAAGCAGGATTCAGAAAGTACAGATCCACTGAAGATCAAATATTCTATATAGCTCAGGAAATAGAGGATGCCTTCCAAGAGAAAAAGCACACACTAGTGGCCTGGATAGATTTAGAAAAATCATTTGATAAAGTATGGAAGGAAGGACTGAAAGTAAAACTGCAAAATATGCATGTTTGTGGGAAAATGTACAAATGGATCAGCCACTACCTTGAGAACAGAACTGCCAGGACAAAAGTACAAGGACAAACCAGCAAAATGATGCTGTTGGAGCAAGGTGTCCCCCAAGGAGGAGTTCTTTCACCAACATTATTCCTAGCATATATAAATGACATCACGGAAAATTTTCCAGCCAGAGTACACACATCCTCTATTGCAGATGATCTAGCCACATGGACATCTGAAGAATATATTAGTACAGCTAACAGCAGAATACAGCAAGCCTTATTAGCGCTAGAGGACTGGTCAAAATCATGGCTAGTGAAGATAAGTGAGGAGAAAACAACATGCACAGTGTTCTCCCTCTCAAATAAATCTCAGCAATCTAAGCTGGTATTGAATGGGAAAATATTGCGCCATGAAGAAAATCCAAACTATCTCGGAGTCACCTTTGATCGTCGCCTGACATGGAAGACACAGGTTGAGAAAAATCGAACAAGAGCAAGGCAAAGAATGGCAATCATGAAAAAGCTTGCTGGTACAACGTGGGGAGCAGATGAGAAAGTTCTCAAGAAGTTATATACTGGACGGGTGAGGCCAGTACTAGAATATGGCATTGCAGCTTGGGCAACAGCAGCTAAGTCAAACTTTAACAACATAAGTAGAGTCCAAAATCAAGGAATGCGAATCATAACTGGAAGCCTGAAGACAACGCCTATCAATGTACTAGAAAAGATCACTTGTTTACAACCAATGCAGGATAGAAGAGATAGCAGAGCCCAGCAACAAGCTTAAAAATTTAGAAGATTGACAGACCACCCTATGTATAACAGGTTTAATGGTTTTGGAAAGGGAAGACTGAAGCGTAGCAACTTTGTAGAAACTGCAAAACGAAAGATTAGGGCAGATCCCATACTTAACATATCAACAGTCAAACCCATTTACAATGCAGACAAGTTCCCAGCCTGGAGACAGCAGCAACTGCCTGAGATGATAGAAAACATTCCCGGTATTGAGAAAAAGAACACTCAGAATGAAACCGAAAGATGAAAAATAACCCTAAACTACATAAAAGAACATTACCCAAGCAGCAATAGGACTCATGCATATACAGATGGATCAGGCAAAGATTCAATTAAAAATGGAGGAGGAGGAGGAATTCTCGTTAATTTAAAATATGGAGTGGAAAAAAACACAGTCAATGGCAGATGTAAAATTTTCAAGTAACTTCAAAGCGGAGGCAGAGGCTTTGAAAACTGCAGCAGAAGTGCTCTTGATGGAGGAAAATAAAGAGAAGCAAATAGCTATCTTCACAGATGCAAAGTCAGCGGTCTCATTACTGAAGAGCAAAATCAGCACAGAACTAGCTGACCTAAGAGCAGCACTCCATGGTCTATGCCAGAAATCCAAAAAAGTTGTAATACAGTGGATCCCATCACATTGCAGTATACCTGGAAATGAAGAGGCTGACAGACTGGCAAAAAAGGGCGGACGATTACCACAGCCTGACATAGACATAACCTATAATGAGGCAAAAATGTTTATAAAAAGCACGTATAGAACCAAATGGGAATCAGAGCATCCAGGCCACCAGAAGGATGATGCATATTACAAACTCAACTGAAGACAACAAGTAGCAATCTTCAGATTCCGCACAGGACATAACAGGCTGAAACACCACTTGCTCAATAAACTAAAGATATGAGATACCGATGATTGTAATTGTGGAACTGGTAAAATGACAGCTAAACATTTGCTGCAGCAGTGCCCCATATATTCAGAACAGAGAAAGATATTTTGGCCCACACCCGCTTCATTTAAGGACAAGCTCTATGGAGATATCAATAAGCTCAAGTTGACTGCAGCTTACTTTAACTACATTCAGGATGACATTTAAAGGTGCATGAAAAAGTATTTAGACTGCCAGACTTCATACCACAGGTATGTCGGTTACAAAAGTGTCCCAGAGGCATGAAATGGAATATTGCTTGGATAGCAAATCCATTACGTGGAAAGTCCGAATCAAAAGCTCACTGTGTGGGTTTCATAAAAGGTGGGAAAAGTGTCCTAGTGGCACGAAATGGAATATTGCTTGGATAGCAAATCCATTCCGTGGAAAGTCTGAATCGAAAGCTCACTGTGTGGATGTCATCTGCAGACTGCATTCTTCTGGTTTCCGGAGGAACAGCCTATGGTGAATGGAAAGCCCAATATACGGAAGTGAGGCTAAGCAGCCATGTGCAGGACGTGACGATTCCGTGGGTGAGCCCAGTACCAGAGCGCTATGTGTTTGCTCTGCAAGTATGGAAGCCTCCTTGGATGGCGGGGAATGCCCATGGTATGCCCCTGCCTTCCTTTGAGGGTTGACCAGGATGTCTTTGGCTGTTCTATATGGGCCAGCTAGGATGGGGGATAACACCACAACAGTGAGATTCAAACGTCCTAAGAAACCCCAGGGAAGGTTAACCCGGTCAACAAATGCCCTGTCTGGTCATTCAGTGGCATGTCTTGACTGTAGTCATAGGTAATCGGTTCAGGTACGTCTGGATTGTAGGTAGACGGGTCTTGATAAAACATCACGGGGTCTTGATTGTGGGTAGACTGGTCTTTACTAGACACCTCGGTGGTTGGTAAGTTAGTTTATCGAAATCCGCTAGAATGTCATCCTTCATTGATAGGAGAGACTCAAACTCTGCTCTCGTGAGTGTAATTCCCACCTTGGTCGGGTACTTGAGCTCAGAGACACCGAAATACTTGCGTAAATGTAGCGTCGTAGTGCCTCGGTATTGAGAAACTGTCGCCGCTTTCAAACCGTTGGCTAGTGGTCTGGGCATTTCATCAGTTCTTGACATGAATATCCAGGTAGCTGTAGACATCTTGAGCGTGGCGGGCACGAAACACGAATGTGGCCAGTTCGTCTCGTTTTATAGGACATAGTTTATCGATTGATTTTAAACGTGTCTGGACTTGTCTTTTTCAACCACGGGCTAACCAATCGAAACACGAGGCGGTCATTCACGTGTTGTCTGTGACCAAACGGCTGCAGGATACGCGACAGGCTCGCGCCGCGGCATTTCATCACCAGAAAATACAGGGCGTACAGCCCGCAAGTGGCGTTATTGATGTCTTGTAACATACGGGTATTGTACATAGGTGATTGGTCCGAGTTACGTCGTATAAAGCGGATAATGTCGGCGTGTAATGGCGGCAAACCAAACGAATCGAAATATTCAAACTGACCTAGGCCATCGAAATATAGGGCGATCCAATGTGACCCAGAGTAAGAACTGGTGTCGGTGTTGACGATAAAAGCGGCTGGTTGTGTTCTATCAATGTGTCTAGGTAATTGATCTCTAGCACATACGTTGACTAGCGAAAGTCGTCGAACAAACGGGTCAGACATGAGTAACTGCCTTAGGTGTTGGGTATCCATTATGCTACGTAATCGGTTAGCACTTGCCTCGTCTTGGAAATTTCTAGAACCGAGTCGAGTTCCGCGTATATGATAACTTGTAGAGGTGCATCCGTTATAACGGCAAACTTAAGTTCCAGTGACAGTGGACCGGATTTGGCGAGTTCAAACTGCTCCCCGTCTAATATACTGGGAGTCAGATCAAAAGCGTAGAGAGCGAACCCTTGACTGAAACTCTCAAAATTGATACCATTCCCGACATCCTTACCGGTCAGACCGAGGGCCAAATTGGTACCATGGAAAGCTCGCGCATACTGACCTGTGGTATAATTCATGGTTAAGGGTTTGCCTGTGACACTACGCCCATCTACCATCACACTCAAATAGTTTAACTGATAATGATTGAATATGAAGGGGTTCGTATTTAGCTCGCCGTTGAAACACGACGCATTCACTAAGCCGATCACCACCCGGGTCGGCGTCTGGCTGAGGAAGAGGTTATCTTGCGTGTGGGAAAACATACCTTTCGGGATAGAAAAGGTTTTTACCACTACCCTTTTAATGGGATACTTGGCATTGGCTCTCAATAAGGCTTTTTCATGAGCCAGAGAGATAGCTGGATTTAACTTAGCTTTCCTCACCAAGAGGGTAGCATGAGTAATGACACTTTTGTAACCACCGTTTACATCCGTGGCAATCAAATTAAAGACAGATTTTGAGGGGGTTAGTTTGATTTGATATCGACCCCATTCAGCATGTACCTGTCCTGATTGAAAATATCGGAATGTAGACGGCCCATCATATCCATCGCCACACTAGAGCTGGCTAAAGATCGTCTTTTGGCTAGACCTTTATTGGTTTCACCCTTCGTGTCTGTCATATACAAAGGAGTATCTGGGTAGTATAGTGCTGACGTCAGATGACTCTTTTTGGCCTCTTCACCATAATTCAGAAGAGCTTCCAAGTAGTCCCGGTACGGATACGAATTTTCACTCGGTGAAATAAGAGTGTCGTTCAAAGACACGTCTACTTGAGAAAACAAACTATGCAAATAATAATTTATGGGACCGACTTCGGTGGTGCTCGGTAGGTCGTCACCGTTGGGAAGTGTAACTTTGGCCCTCACGTGCAGAAAAGTATTAAACAAATCTATATAATCCTCTCCCACGCCAGAGATGGAGAACTCGATGGGTGCCTCATAGGCTAACGTGGCCAACGGATGAATCTCCACAAACTGTCCTTCTTCCACGGCCGTCTGGGTAGGTGGCACGCTAAACAAAATCCAGACCAGAATGTAGGCACTCACACGACTTGGGATCTATTAACGCCATTACGAGAAAATATCCGAATGTCCCCGCTGGTGTTGGTGGTTCTTATGAGCCGATCGCTTTCTGCCGGCTGGTTTTATTCTTTTACTGGGCTGACCGGGCGGGGCGGCTCGTTTTCGTTTCCTGACGCCGCTACCTGATTGGCTGATATGTTGAGCAGCGCCCTGGAGCAGTCGTTGACCGGCGTCCCTGGCGTGTTCTTTGAAGGACTCGCCGACATTCCGACCGGCTAGGGCGTCTTGAGCCACCTGCAAACCCGTACCCAACCCTTCCCGCAAAAGGGCTTTGCCACCAGTCTTCAACCAAGGAAGAATTGTTCGACCAAGACCACTAAAGAAACTACCAATTCCATGACCTCGCTGACTCCGACCACCCACAAAAACGGGTAGACCGCTGCCGGCTTGATTACAGAAATATTCCTCGTATAGTTTGGGATTGCGTCGGATTGGTACGTGTCTAACCATGTTTAAACCACCTCAAAACGTTTGTTGGTTCGAAAATGCAGCGTCACTACCGATGTCCCACCTGTGAATGGGATAGGTTTCCCCCGTTCGTCGATTATAAGAGGCTCAATCGTGTCAAAGGAGAACCGACAGAGTGGAACGTAATGTGGTTTATCGTACATCCTAAATACAGAGGTGGTGGATCTGTCTAGGACAGGTAGAGTCTGTAGTAATGGTACCATCACAGCGCCGACCACACGCGAGGTGACAATGTCGGAATAGCTAATTTGCGTACCCTGGTCCAAATCTACTTCACCCAGGCCGGAAAGAACGGACTCAGTCTCGCTGACGCGGGGTCGAGGGGATTTGTAAAATATCCGCCAACTAAGTCTAATTTCAGCACCCTGTTCGTATAGTAGGAAACGAGTCGATGGGCACATAAAAACACATTTTAGTCTATTCGAGCTCTGAGAGTTTCCGGGCTCGAAAATGTAAAGTTAGCACTGAAGTCCCATCGTTGAGTGGTATCGTTTTTCCCGTCTCGGTAGTTAAAAGTATTTCCACCGTGTCGAAGGAGAATCGACTTAACTGGACGTAGTGTGGTTTATCGTAGACAAGATACACTGACGGCAACAATCGATCCAATATAGGGACAGTCCTTAGTAAAGGAACCATGGCGTCTCCGACTGGTCTGGCAGCTACGAGATCAGAATAGACGTAGATATTTTTAACGACGCTATCCATCTCCAATTCCACATTACCGTATAATAAGGCATTGTCGTCTGATAGAGTCGAGGTTGGAAAACCCAACATTTTTTTCAACCTCTCACTAATTTTAACGTGGGCGCCCTTTTTCAAGTAGTTTCATTGCGACTTTGTTCCAAGGTGTACGTAGCGTGAATTTGATGTTTACTTTCTCGTCTACTTGGGTTTCGACACACAACTTATTCAGCTCCTCGATGAAAGCTTCTGGGGTGCTGAACGGACCCGGTGGACATTCAAGGGTTACAGGTTCCAGACCACTACCTTTGGGCGGAAAGTACTGGATCCAAATTTCCCCCACCAACTTGTTAATATTAGGTACCAACACACAGACAAATCAATACGTCGTGATTAATTCTTCGGTGTAATATAATTTCAATCGATGGAAACAGGGTGTTGTTTGCATTATACAGACCCATCTTGTGTTAGTTGCATTGTTCGGTTGTGAGAAACAACTGACATCTGTGAATGAAAAAAGAATGTGGGTCAATTATTGAACACAGTATCGGTATTCGTGTTTGTTGACAATTGTAATGTTGACGTTTGGTAAAACCAGGCGGTTCTTTTAAAAAACGCGCGTCTTTTTGTACTAATGTCTTTGTAAATGTGTGTTGTTTTATTAAATAATGTCTTTCCGTATAATGTATGTTGTATTATTAAATAAGGCGTTTGTAGCAATGTTTTGTGGGTTTGTAGCAATGTTTTTGTCTGACGCAAACAGACAGGTTTGATTTTTATTTTTTTTAGTAGAACAACGTTAGCAATCTGTTAAACAAAGATATATGACTCACACAAACTGACACTAATCTGAAGACGTTAAATTATCGTGCTGCTGGTACACAATAATTATGATTCTAGGAAATTATGTTTCGAGAGAGACATTTTTATAATTTCAGGGTGACGTTCTCTAAAGAAAATTATCATCTTACCGGGCAATTACGCTGGCAGCAAAACTGTTTGAAGTAAGGACAGAATACTTACAGAACTGTCTCTGTTTAGGTGCACTCCCGTCAAACCCAATTATCTTTCCTCCCGGAGATAGAAAAACGTACGAAAGAGATGCAATTACGATTTGTCACAAAGTACCTAGGTGCGTAATTATGGTGGCAGACAATGAGAAACATTGTAGTAGATAATGTATAGTCGATGAAAAGTCGTGGTTCTTTCTGCGTGATTACGAATCTAAACTCGAGTGAGATGTGCCAGCCACAACCCGCCTTTTGACAGTTCGCCCGCCCCCGTGTGACAGTGGCAGTGTCGGTCAAGCAATGTGACAGTGGTTACTTACTTTCCCGACGTCTGATTGGCTGATTCAAATGACAACTTGCTCGTTTCAAATATACGACATCCACTCACGACAAGTTATTCATGAAACGCATGTGAAGTCATTTGAGTTCTGGTAGTTAACGAGGAAGGATGTTTTTTATTCAGAGGAAAATAATTTCAACATATTTTCTAATTCGTTGGACTTTAACAATCGTGTCTTCTGATACAGAAACCTGCTTGTCTTCTGCGCGAAACTGGTAACAATTTTCTCGATATCAACGTCACTATTGTACAACGAATCAACGAGTTTTTGCTTCATATATCTGCTCAAAGACATTAAAATTATTATCCGCCCGGCGTTTATGCGGGCATCAGAAAATACTTCGTCTGCGATATTCTCAAAGATATGATATGCTTGATCACTTGGCCTATTGTCTACAACAGAATCAAACAACGTCGCGTGTTTACGAATCAACACATCTAATAATTGCGTCATCTTACAAACTTCATCCGGCTGGATAACAGAAATAAATAGTTCGGCCATTTTATCTGAGAATGTCAGCTACGCAGAAGCATATGTGTACTCTGTGTAATAAAACCTTCACATTTGCTACTAATCTACGTCGGCATGTTGTGACTACTCATTCTACACAACAGTTTACTTGCGATTTTTGCGATTACAGTTACAATAGATATGATAATTTACGGAGACACATAAAGTCTGAACATGAACTACTATCTAGTGGTGTGTCGACCACTCAACCAGCATCTAGTGGTGTTAATAATCAACAATCCACAAGTCGCAAGCGGCGACGAGAACCGAATACAGACGAACAATCTACTGGTAAACGCCGGAAGTCAACCACACAACAAACATCGAATGACACAGCGTCGTCGGTTACAGAAACTGATATACCGCCAACTACCACATCAACACATGCAGCATCATCATCCTCCGCCCGTTCTGCCGCCAAGCGTAGCGGGCAGGCGTTATCAACATCCGGTGGCTTGTCGGGTGATCGTGTTTCGCCGACCACCGATGAACAGTTACTAACAACACGTACCTTGTCGGCCGATCACGTGTCGCCTACTAACAATAAGCAACAATCATCTAGTGCCTTACTGAGTGACGCAGAACGAACAACTTCTATTTTTAACGCATCATCACGTACCATGCCGAGTGGCGCAGGCGATCATGTTTCGCCGACCACAGATGAACAGTTACTAACACCAGGTGCCCTGTCGGCCGATAACGTGTCACCGATCAACAATAAGCAACAATCATCTAGTACCACAGTGAGTGACGCAGAACGAACAACTTCTATTTTTAACGCATCATCACGTACCATGCCGAGTGGCGCAGGCGATCATGTTTCGCCGACCACAGATGAACAGTTACTAACACCAGGTGCCCTGTCGGCCGATAACGTGTCGCCTACTAATAATAAACAACAATCATCTGGTGCCTTGCCGAGTGACGTAGCATCATCAACTACAAGCGTGTTGTCAACAGAAGAGCAACTATCACCTAGTACCACGGTGAGTGGCGCTTCACCAGGTGCCCTGTCGGGTGGCGCGGGCGATAACGTGTCGCCTACTAATAATACTCAACTATCATCACGTGTCACGGCTGGTAACGAACCGGCGGGAACCTCTGGTGTTAACACAACTACTGAATATCTTTCATTACAAAAATTACCCCCGGATGTTCGAGCTGTGTATAATGACCACTGGAATACGATTAGATCACACATACGACACGGTCGCTATCTGTGTGAATGGACATTTTTTAATCGACCAGATACTGACATGCCGACAGATTGGCGTTCTCGTTTATTCCGGCTTTTTAATGTTCAAAACTCCCGCTCTGTCTAGGACAGGTAGAGTCTGTAGTAATGGTACCATCACAGCGCCGACCACACGCGAGGTGACAATGTCGGAATAGCTAATTTGCGTACCCTGGTCCAAATCTACTTCACCCAGGCCGGAAAGAACGGACTCAGTCTCGCTGACGCGGGGTCGAGGGGATTTGTAAAATATCCGCCAACTAAGTCTAATTTCAGCACCCTGTTCGTATAGTAGGAAACGAGTCGATGGGCACATAAAAACACATTTTAGTCTATTCGAGCTCTGAGAGTTTCCGGGCTCGAAAATGTAAAGTTAGCACTGAAGTCCCATCGTTGAGTGGTATCGTTTTTCCCGTCTCGGTAGTTAAAAGTATTTCCACCGTGTCGAAGGAGAATCGACTTAACTGGACGTAGTGTGGTTTATCGTAGACAAGATACACTGACGGCAACAATCGATCCAATATAGGGACAGTCCTTAGTAAAGGAACCATGGCGTCTCCGACTGGTCTGGCAGCTACGAGATCAGAATAGACGTAGATATTTTTAACGACGCTATCCATCTCCAATTCCACATTACCGTATAATAAGGCATTGTCGTCTGATAGAGTCGAGGTTGGAAAACCCAACATTTTTTTCAACCTCTCACTAATTTTAACGTGGGCGCCTTTTTCAAGTAGTTTCATTGCGACTTTGTTCCAAGGTGTACGTAGCGTGAATTTGATGTTTACTTTCTCGTCTACTTGGGTTTCGACACACAACTTATTCAGCTCCTCGATGAAAGCTTCTGGGGTGCTGAACGGACCCGGTGGACATTCAAGGGTTACAGGTTCCAGACCACTACCTTTGGGCGGAAAGTACTGGATCCAAATTTCCCCCGCCAACTTGTTATATTAGGTACCAACACACAGACAAATCAATACGTCGTGATTAATTCTTCGGTGTAATATAATTTCAATCGATGGAAACAGGGTGTTGTTTGCATTATACAGACCCATCTTGTGTTAGTTGCGTTGTTCGGTTGTGAGAAACAACTGACATCTGTGAATGAAAAAAGAATGTGGGTCAATTATTGAACACAGTATCGGTATTCGTGTTTGTTGACAATTGTAATGTTGACGTTTGGTAAAACCAGGCGGTTCTTTTTAAAAAACGCGCGTCTTTTTGTACTAATGTCTTTGTAAATGTGTGTTGTTTTATTAAATAATGTCTTTCCGTATAATGTATGTTGTATTATTAAATAAGGCGTTTGTAGCAATGTTTTGTGGGTTTGTAGCAATGTTTTTGTCTGACGCAAACAGACAGGTTTGATTTTTATTTTTTTTAGTAGAACAACGTTAGCAATCTGTTAAACAAAGATATATGACTCACACAAACTGACACTAATCTGAAGACGTTAAATTATCGTGCTGCTGGTACACAATAATTATGATTCTAGGAAATTGCCGTTATGTTTCGAGAGAGACATTTTTATAATTTCAGGGTGACGTTCTCTAAAGAAAATTAACATCTTACCGGGCAATTACGCTGGCAGCAAAACTGTTTGAAGTAAGGACAGAATACTTACAGAACTGTCTCTGTTTAGGTGCACTGCCATCAAACCCAATTATCTTTCCTCCCGGAGATAGAAAAACGTACGAAAGAGATGCAATTACGATTTGTCACAAAGTACCTAGGTGCGTAATTATGGTGGCAGACAATGAGAAACATTGTAGTAGATAATGTATAGTCGATGAAAAGTCGTGGTTCTTTCTGCGTGATTACGAATCTAAACTCGAGTGAGATGTGCCAGCCACAACCCGCCTTTTGACAGTTCGCCCGCCCCCGTGTGACAGTGGCAGTGTCGGTCAAGCAATGTGACAGTGGTTACTTATTTTCCCGACGTCTGATTGGCTGATTCAAATGACAACTTGCTCGTTTCAAATATACGACATCCACTCACGACAAGTTATTCATGAAACGCATGTGAAGTCATTTGAGTTCTGGTAGTTAACGAGGAAGGATGTTTTTTATTCAGAGGAAAATAATTTCAACATATTTTCTAATTCGTTGGACTTTAACAATCGTGTCTTCTGATACAGAAACCTGCTTGTCTTCTGCGCGAAACTGGTAACAATTTTCTCGATATCAACGTCACTATTGTACAACGAATCAACGAGTTTTTGCTTCATATATCTGCTCAAAGACATTAAAATTATTATCCGCCCGGCGTTTATGCGGGCATCAGAAAATACTTCGTCTGCGATATTCTCAAAGATATGATATGCTTGATCACTTGGCCTATTGTCTACAACAGAATCAAACAACGTCGCGTGTTTACGAATCAACACATCTAATAATTGCGTCATCTTACAAACTTCATCCGGCTGGATAACAGAAATAAATAGTTCGGCCATTTTATCTGAGAATGTCAGCTACGCAGAAGCATATGTGTACTCTGTGTAATAAAACCTTCACATTTGCTACTAATCTACGTCGGCATGTTGTGACTACTCATTCTACACAACAGTTTACTTGCGATTTTTGCGATTACAGTTACAATAGATATGATAATTTACGGAGACACATAAAGTCTGAACATGAACTACTATCTAGTGGTGTGTCGACCACTCAACCAGCATCTAGTGGTGTTAATAATCAACAATCCACAAGTCGCAAGCGGCGACGAGAACCGAATACAGACGAACAATCTACTGGTAAACGCCGGAAGTCAACCACACAACAAACATCGAATGACACAGCGTCGTCGGTTACAGAAACTGATATACCGCCAACTACCACATCAACACATGCAGCATCATCATCCTCCGCCCGTTCTGCCGCCAAGCGTAGCGGGCAGGCGTTATCAACATCCGGTGGCTTGTCGGGTGATCGTGTTTCGCCGACCACCGATGAACAGTTACTAACAACACGTACCTTGTCGGCCGATCACGTGTCGCCTACTAACAATAAGCAACAATCATCTAGTGCCTTACTGAGTGACGCAGAACGAACAACTTCTATTTTTAACGCATCATCACGTACCATGCCGAGTGGCGCAGGCGATCATGTTTCGCCGACCACAGATGAACAGTTACTAACACCAGGTGCCCTGTCGGCCGATAACGTGTCACCGATCAACAATAAGCAACAATCATCTAGTACCACAGTGAGTGACGCAGAACGAACAACTTCTATTTTTAACGCATCATCACGTACCATGCCGAGTGGCGCAGGCGATCATGTTTCGCCGACCACAGATGAACAGTTACTAACACCAGGTGCCCTGTCGGCCGATAACGTGTCGCCTACTAATAATAAACAACAATCATCTGGTGCCTTGCCGAGTGACGTAGCATCATCAACTACAAGCGTGTTGTCAACAGAAGAGCAACTATCACCTAGTACCACGGTGAGTGGCGCTTCACCAGGTGCCCTGTCGGGTGGCGCGGGCGATAACGTGTCGCCTACTAATAATACTCAACTATCATCACGTGTCACGGCTGGTAACGAACCGGCGGGAACCTCTGGTGTTAACACAACTACTGAATATCTTTCATTACAAAAATTACCCCCGGATGTTCGAGCTGTGTATAATGACCACTGGAATACGATTAGATCACACATACGACACGGTCGCTATCTGTGTGAATGGACATTTTTTAATCGACCAGATACTGACATGCCGACAGATTGGCGTTCTCGTTTATTCCGGCTTTTTAATGTTCAAAACTCCCGCTTCAAAATAATCGCCAGTCTGCACACAATACTAAGACATCGAGAGACACAAGCCCTACGATTATACCATGCGAGTTCCAATAACACTTCCTTGTTCGATAAACCATTTTTAATAAACCATAGATCTGATTTTGAGGCGTTTGTGACCAAGGTGAATGCTGTAGATTTGGTCAATTCAGCGACACTAACCCGGCCAGATACGAAATACTACGTAGAAACAATTCCCAGTATAACTTTTTATGTGTATAAACTAGTAGAATTCCCTGTTGGTTGTTGTATTACTAATATTCCAAACCATATTACACAAAACAAATTTATTAACACGCTTCAAACCGACTCATACGGTAGAGTTTATAATGATAATCGGTGCTTTTTCCGTGCTTTCACTGTTTTCAGAACAGGGTCTGTTAGGAATGTTAGAAAAGATACACGAAGACTGTTCACCAAATGGCTGCGTTATAAAGAGTTGGACGCCCACACCCCTTTTTCTGGTGTTAGTTTAGTTGATTTACCTGCCCTGGAAGAATGCTTTAAAATACAGATAAATGTGTTTGCCTTTACAGAGGAGGAACATCTGGTTCCGAAAATTAGAAGCACTAGTACACATCCAGATATACTAAATCTTCTTCTACATGAAAACCATTTCATGTATATTGTTGATGTGGCCAAGGCCTCTCGGTGTTTTTCTTGTGGGAAATGCGGTAAGCTGTTTAAGATATATTGTCGACTGACACGTCACGAACTTAGGTGCAAAGGCGTAGCCACTATCGAAACGTATAAAGGCGGGGTTTATCGCCCCACCGAATCGATCTTGGAATTGCTCCGTGACCATGGGTTTGATGTGGACGAAAATTTTATTTTCCCTTTTAGAGCGTGCTACGATATGGAATCTTTTTTCTCTAATGAAAATTTACCGGCTGACTCAAATTCGACGACATTCATGGCCAGACACGTCCCTCTCTCGTGTGCGGTCGCCTCTAATGTCCCTGGGTTCGACACCCCTAAATGTTTCATCACCACCGGTGATCCACAGGTCCTCGTAAATGAAATGTTGGACTATCTCCATGAAATAGCTGCTAAGTCGTATGAATTGTTACTCAAAAAGTTTGAGTCAGTCTTTGCTAAATTAGGTGACCACCCAAAATTAAGTCAAAGGTTCGAAGGTTTTCTGATGGACCTCCCTCTATTTGGACTGAATAGCGGTAAGTATGACATTAACCTTCTGAAACCTTATTTGGTACGGTATTTCCTTGATCGGGAGGCTAACCCGTTCAAGTTTATAGTCAAGAGAAATAATAATTTTATGTGTATAGCGACAGAAAGACTGAAATTCCTCGACGTCTCCAACTTTCTGGTCCCGGGAGTAAGCTACGCGAAATATTTGGCCTCGTTTGGGATAGAAGAGACAAAGGGCTTTCTGTGCTACGAATATCTGACCGACCTCAGTAAGTTAAATGAGACAGCCCTACCACCACACGAAGCCTTTTTCTCAAAGCTTAAAAACCGTAACATTTCCGAAGCAGAATACGCCGTTTGTCAGAAAGCGTGGACCGACAATAAAATGACTACCTTGCGGGACTTTTTAATTTGGTACAACATCAAAGACGTGTCTCCCTTTCTAAAAGCCCTGGAAAAACAAGTAGCCTTTTACGCCGGTTTAAATATAGACATGTGTAAACAGGCCATCTCCGTCCCCGGCATTACTTTACAGTACCTATTCAACACTATGAATAAAGATGTTTCTTTTGTTTTGTTTTCGAAGAAGGAGGAGAAGGTGCACAAGTTGTTACGAGATAACGTGGTGGGTGGACCGAGTATCATTTTCCATCGTTACCACCAAGTCAATGAGACCCGTATCAGGGGTAATAAGCTGGTAAAAAGCATTAAAGGATTTGATGCGAATGCCTTATACCTTTGGTCTCTTATGAAAGATATGCCATCAGACTTCCCCATATATCGAAGCCGCGACGATGGGTTTAGAGCACACAGATTACACAAGTACACACGTCAGAGTCGAGAGTGGTTAACCTGGGTGTCACACAACAACAACATAGATTTAAAAACCCAATTCAATAGTCACGAGATGCAGCTCGGCGACCGACATATTCGCGTAGATGGGTGGGATAAAAAGAATACAACAGCTTACCAATTCCATGGGTGTTTGTTCCACGGGCACCCCTCTTGCCGTCTAACTGTTGGGAAAACAATTAATCCCGTCAATAAAAAACCGTTAGTCGAACTATACCAGAACACGTGTGACATCCACGAGTATCTAGAAAAAACTGTTGGGGTGACCGTTAAGGTTATTTGGGAATGTGAGTGGCAGAGATTAAAGAGGTCAAACACAACCATCAAGTGTTTCTTGCGGGAAACATTTCCACCATCAGAACTTCCTTGGGGATCGTTGAGTGAAAACCAGATCATCGACGCTGTAAAAAGTGACACATTTTTCGGGTTGGTTGAATGCGTTATAGAGACCCCGACTGATTTACAAGAGTCATTTGCCGAAATACCCCCTATTTTCAAGAACACGGAGGTGTCGAGAGACGATATTGGGGAGTTTATGCAAGAATATGCCATAAAAAAATAAACTATTGAGTACCCCACGCCGGACATTGATCGGTAGTTATTTCGGGAAGAAAATTTTATTAGCCACCCCTCTTTTAAAGTGGTATCTAGCTCATGGGTTGGTCATTACACACATCTACCAGACAATAGAATATCGACCAGTTAGTTGTTTTAAACAATTCGGGGAAGCAGTCTCTAATGCCCGTCGCCAAGGGGACAAAAATCCGGCCGAGTCTATTACAGCCGACACAATGAAGTTGTTAGGTAACGCCGCTTACGGGAAAACACTTACCAATAAAGCCAAACATACCGATGTCTCCTACTGCCAGGGAAAAGACACTACCAAACTAATCAATAACCCCAGGTTCAAAAGTATGAGTGGTTTTACAGATGATCTCTTCGAAGTAGAAATGTTAAAGAAGAAAACTGTCTGGGAACTACCTCTACAGATTGGGTTCTTTGCCTACCAGTATGCCAAGTTGCGCATGCTAGCTTTCTATTAAGACTTTCTCGGCAAATTTATCTCTAAAGAAGACTACCAACTCACTGAAATGGACACTGACTCTCTATAATTGGCCCTTAGCGCCGACTCACTCTCTGAAGTAGTTAGACCACACCTACGACAAGAATATGACAGAGTCTATAATCAGTGGTTCCCGTCTGAAAGCTGCTCTGAACATATAGTTAGTACTGATACCTGTAAGGATTGCCAGACTATCAAAGCCTATGAAAAGAGAACCCCCGGGCTTTTCAAACTAGAGTACGAAGGGAAGGGGATGGTCTCATTGTGTAGTAAGACGTATATTTGTGTCGGTGATTATGATAAAATCAGTACCAAAGGTCTGACCAAAAACTACAACAAACATTTAAATAAGGACACATTTTTGGAAGTATTAAACACCCAAACACCGAGTGGGGGAACCAATATAGGCTTCAAAACACAAGACTCTTCTGTATATACATACACACAACATCGTAATTCACTGTCATATCTCTATATAAAAAGAAAGGTTGACAGTGATAATATCTCGACTATGCCATTACTTATTTAATATGTATTGTTTGTCTATATATGATTTATTAAAATTATTATGTACCTTACTTGAGTCGTTTGTTTTTTATTTTTAATGTTTTATGTTGTATTTTTTATGTCGTACCTATAATTACTTGACCACGCCCACTCTGACCACCACACCCACTCTGATGAGTCACTAGACCACGTCACCTTTGATGAGTCACTAGACCACACCACCTCTGATGAGTCACTTCGCAGCGCCTACTTTTTGGGGAAAAAAGAGTTATCGCCCTTTGAGGATCAGGATCGATAAATGGTTGATTTATATAAGATCCTCAAAAGGAGGTGATAATGTACCTATATACTACTATCTTCAACTTTGTCCTCCAAAATTTGTAGTTCTTCAGTCCAGTATGGTTTGTAATTTTTCCTCGCTCCTCTTGGAATAGACTCAGTGGCCGCCTGTATTATTGCTCTGTTTAGACTTTCCACCATTTGCTTCATGTTGCCATATCGTGTATTTATGTTTTCACAATATGTGTCTGTTAGTATGGCAAATCTGTCCCAATCTGCTCGTTTGTAATTCCAACGGGGCAAAGACTTTTGCTCCTGTGGAACATACTCCATATTTATTACAAGCTTGATTGGTCTGTGGTCACTACCTGCTAATTGGTCAAGCACATGGCGATCGATTTTGTGGAGGATGTCTCCTGTGCAGAAAGCTAAGTCTGGAGTAGAAGTGGTAATCCATCTTCTGGAGTAAAAGCTCGGTGTGTCATCCGCTTTGTTGAGTAGATGGAGATTTTAGTCTATTTCCCAGTCCTCCACTTCATCTCCTCTTTTGTCAGTATCTGGGTATCCCCATCTTTCTGAACGGCTATTAAAGTCTCCGACAACAATGCAATTTGTGTCAGTTATTTCCATGTTTGAGAGTGTAAGATCCTTATCTGCCGGGCTATACAGATTGTAAATTCTTATTTTCACGTCCTTTATCATTATATCAACACCTATAATTTCCGTCTGGTTGTCAGAGATCACAGATACTTCGCTGCAAGGTATTGTATTTCGTGTAAGTATTACAACTCCTCCTTTGTGTCCTTCGCGGTCGAAACGTGTGGCCTGATATCCCTTGACTGAAAATGTGCGATTGGCGTTGAGGTGTGTCTCTTGAATGCATGCCACATCTATTCTATCTTTATGAAGACGCTGTGTTAGGGAGGCTTTCTTGTTATAAACTCCTTCTGCATTCCATTGTAGTATGTTGAGTGTCCGGAGTGTTTGGTCAATAACTCTTAACCTACTCCTCTGTGCCTTGACTCCACAGCACAGGGGAAGGTGACCACCAGTAGTCATGGGTGGACCCCCTCGAGGCAGGGGGCCCGGCACTATCACCGCCTGATGGGACTTCACGGGATTAGCACCATAACGATTAATTTTCATCTGTGGCATCATGAAATGATAAAGTTACGTTGCACTTCTTTGTCAAGCCTGTGGCTCAGTACATCCGATTTCGACAAGCATTTGTTCGGGATGCTTTCCCTAGCCTTTGACTGTCCCCAGTCTACCTACAAGGCAGCAGGTTTGTGCGTCACTTCGTCTGGTCCCTCTCCCTTGACCTGTCCGACATGGGTGACCCTACCAGTAGCTGTGCTACCGTCGGCATAGCTCTTGGGGTCATTGGAACGCTCAAGCCCCTCTACCTCGTCAAGGTGGACGCACGGCAGAGGGGATTTCAAAATTACTCATTATGACCACCTTGGTGAATTGAACTTAAATTGCTGATTTCATAAAAAAAACATATATTATACAAATGTACTTTGGCTTTCGAGTGTTTTTGTTGCATGTGTCACTAACATAAAGGTGAGCATGTGTGTAGGTGCTGGCAAAGATAATGTCCCTTGTTGCTGTCACAGAGTTGTGGAGTGGAAGCTCATGGCAGATGAATGCTGGTTTTAGGAAAGTGCTGGTTTTCTGTAGCAAGTCCTCAGATTCATGGGATATATTGGTTGTGTCCGTATGGCAGATTTACATGGGAGTTTGAGAATATGGGACATTTGGTGGTTTGTTTTTTCCTGTGCTAAGAACTGTGTCTGTGCAGGTATTGAAACAAGTTAATGTATTTGGGTACTGTGATAACAGCAGGTGCACATTGGTGTAATGGTTTGGACATTACAGTGGCATGTGTATGGTCAGATGCTGTTGCATGCCTACATGTAGAAGTCACTGTGTGAGTATAAGACCGGCCATCTGTTCTTCCACGGACTTAGGCCTAAACTTGGTGAGTGTCCTGGCATATCACATAGCCACAGCAGCTTCCTGCTACAGCAGTGGTTCTCAACCGGTGGGGAATTCCCCCCAGGGGGAATTTTGAGGTTTCCAGGGGGGGGGGGGGGGAGGATGAACATTATATCAAGATTGCGTTAATACAAGAACCGATTACTTGATCTTGTTTTTCCCTTCATACTTTACGGTTCTGTACGTCTCACCCTTCTAAAATTCATTTTATAAAGCAAGTAGACCCACAAATCACGTTTTATGGGGACGCCTAGACTTATTTTAGTATGTGCATCCATTATTACATATACTGTGTAGGGGCGGGAGGGGGAAATTTTTAGGTAGGAAATAGGAAAGTTGGGATGACGTTCTGAAAATATGGAGAAGGTGAGCACAGGCCAAATAAGGTTGAGAACCACTGTGCTACAGGACCTGTCTATAACAGCAGGTGAGAGATGTCATAAAGTAGTTCAATCTTGAACAGTCCAAGCTACGGTACCTGTCTATAACAGCAGGTGGGAGATATCATAAAGTAGTTCAGTCTTAAACAACCTAAGCTACGGTACTTGTCTATAACAGCAGGTGGGAGATATCATAAAGTAGTTCAGTCTTAAACAACCTAAGCTACGGTACCTGTCTATAACAGCAGGTGGGAGATGTCATAAAGTAGTTCAACCTTGAACAGCTCAAGCTACGGTACCTGTCTATAACAGCAGGTGAGAGATGTCATAAAGTAGTTCAACCTTGAACAGCTCAAGCTACGGTACCTGTCTATAACAGCAGGTGGGAGATGTCATAAAGTAATTCAGTCTTGAACAGCCCAAGCTACGGTACCTGTCTATAACAGCAGATGGGATATGTCATAAAGTAATTCAGTCTTGAACAGCCCAAGCTACGGTACCTGTCTATAACAGCAGGTGGGAGATGTCATAAAGTAGTTCAATCTTGAACAGCCCAAGCGTCATCGTCAGCGCTAACAAGACAAGTCGCCTTAACAAATCAAGAAGGCTGATACAGGGGAATATGGCACGTGGCAAGTATAACAAGAAACAGGCGGTAGCCAAGATGAACAACGTGGGAGCCTGTCACGAGTTAAATAAACTTGTTAGTTGCGACCGATGACAACCAAGCCCGACATTGGTTTGCAAACACAATTGACCCTTTGATGTTGAACAAACTGAGGAAAATACGTCGTTAAAACTGTCTGCACCTGGTCGACATTTGTGTATGAGATCTAAGTGAGTCACGTCGAGTTGTCTACACACGGTCGACAGTTTGTTGACAGGTTGTTGTTCGAGAGACGTGTACTGGCGACATCTGTCTACGAAGCGGGAGTTGGCCGTTGAAAGTGATGGACAGAGTGTCTGCTAGAGGTCGGAAGGATTCTGTGATGTGAGGGAAAGGTCTCTGGCTCACAGACAGCCAGGATATTTGTTGGATGAGACAAAGAACTACCCAGATGAAAGGAAACTTGACAGCTAATTGACTCCGGTTAGTCTAAAAACAGGAGGACAAAGCCAGATTCTGGACTGATTGGCGTCTGGACTTTTTGGTGACGTCACCCAAGCACCCATATAAAACCCAGTGCGGTAAACAAGTGGAGGGAGTTGGGAATAACATTCTGAAGTGTTGAGATCGGTGCACTATTCCGAGTTGTGTTATATAAGAGGGACTAGAATGTCTAAGTGGTGATAGTTATCCGCGGACATAGATCCAGTCGGATTGCCTAGTTTCTCGAATAGCAACAGGAATAGGCATATGGTTCCATTTCCAGATCCACGTATGTGTGCTATGATTTTCAACAGTGAAGCTAACACAATTTTAGAAGATGATAGCTCAGAATCTGAAGACCGAAGTTGCTGAGAGGCCGCTACATGGGGTTTATACCCAAGTTGGTTTGCGGGAACCTGGCTTCTGCTGAGCAGGACATGCTGAGGAGATTTATGATTAGCAAGTGATAGTTGTATCAATGAACAGTCAGATCATTGTAGAGATACACTATTGATACCAGGAACATTCACACCAAATTTATACTGTTATCTAGAACATTCCGAGTGTTGTTTAATATGGGGAATCTTTACAACCAGTGACACTAGATCCATTGAGATTTCCTCAATAACAGTGATAATAGGGTTAGAATTTTCTGAGTAACAATCAGTTAAATAACCGAGGACATTTATTGTGTATATCAGATGGAAGACTCTCATTAGACAGTGTTTGTCATGGATGTCCAGGCATCCTAGTGGTTCCAGAGACAACGGAGGAAGTCTTCACGTGACCGGAGGAGCATCACCTGGGTGAGGCTACTTGTATGGGATACATGGTGCTGGTGTGTTGTCAGCACAAGGATGCAAATGACTATACTCTTGAACACTGATCTGAGTCCATAGGCACTTTAGAGTACACGTCACACATTCTACACCTTATACACACACACTTCTCCTACATATACTCTTTGCTTTAATAAATTTCTTGGTTTTATTTGTTGAAGCTTGAGTTGTCAAGTATGTTACGTTGAGGAAGAATGAGAGGAGGCATGATCCAGGGGTGAGTAAGAGTGAGAAGAAGGTGTCCTCAGATTGAGGGAGTGTGTGGATGGAGTCTGCTGGATATCTCCAGAATAGAGATATTGAAGTAAAAATATGTGGGGGTTGATTCCCCTCACTCCAGGGACAACCCTAAAATGGTAGAAAAGAACAAGTAACTACTACGACATTCATTCTTTACACACACACGACATTTATTCCTCAGATTGAGGGAGTGTGTGGATGGAGTCTGCTGGATATCTCCAGAATAGAGATATTGAAGTAAAAAAATGTGGGGGTTGATTCCCCTCACTCCAGGGACAACCCTAAAATGGTAGAAAAGAACAAGTAACTACTGCGACATTCATTCTTTACACACACACGACATTTATTCGGCGCTCGTAAACGTGATCTTTGGACAGCGGGATCTTTAGACAACGGGGTCTTTTAACACGGGATCTTTAGTTAGAGGATGGAGATATCCTATTAGTGAGAATCCAGCTAGAGTGAATGTGGATAGGTGTTAGGACTTATCTTACCTGTTCACACTTCACACGTCTGCATAGGTCTGTGGTCCTGATTCTACTCTTGCCACTGAGTGATTGTGTTGTGTTGTGTGGTGTGTTATAATATATATAGATTAATTGTATTTGGTCATTATCTATATAGTTGTTTAGAGATAATCTATACTCTATCTGCTGAGTTACCTCTCTGTAATATGGCCACTCCTAAATTAACCACGGCAGAACTTAGGGCAAAGGGGGAAGAAATGGGATTGTCGGGTTCTGCACTAACAGATAACGTACAGGAGGTGGAGAGGGAATATCGTCAAGCAGAAAGGGAAGATCGAAAGGCCGAGTTGGAATTGAGAAGGATGGAGTTAGAGCAAGCAGCTAAGATTTTGGAAGCAGAACAAGCTGCTGGGCAACTTGAGGCTGAGCAAGCCATGAGAAGGCTGGAAATAGAAGCTAAAAAACTGGAAGCAGAGCAAGCTGCTAAGTTACTTGAGGTTGAGCAAGCTGCTAAGCAACGGGAAGCGGAGCAAGAGGTTCAGAAAAGATAGCATGAGTACCGGATGCTGGAACTCGAGCTCAAGAGGCAATCTAGTGGGGAAACTGAGGGAGCAGTGGAAGGTTCCTCTCTCCCTGGCTCAACACCAGTAGGTGGACATAGCTACCATGCTATGAAGTTCCCTCTAGCGATCTACGAGGAGGGCAAAGAGAAGATTGACCAGTACCTTCAACGCTTCGAGGCTATGTCAGTTGCTATGGGTCTTGAGCGTGACAAATGGAATCTCAAGCTATCCCAGGGATTACGCGGGGCCGGTTACGAGGTTTATTCTCGCCTTCCACCAGGACATGAGAACAATTATGACGAGTTGAAGACAGCTTTGCTGAAACGATTCGAAGTTACGTCACATACCTACCGGAAAAAATTTCGAGGAGCGAAACGAGAACCGGGGGAGTTGTTCGCCGCCTATAGTCTGCGTCTGAAAGCATATCTCCATAAGTGGGTGGATTTGACTGGGTTCGCGCATGACTATGAGAGTCTGGAAGAGCTCACGGTAGTCGACCAGATGCGGAAGCAAATGTCGAAACCTCTCAGGACATTCTTGGGAGAACAAGGGGCGGAACGAATCGACATGGTGACGAAATTGGCAGAACGGTTCATCGAGTTCATGGGGAGGCAGCAGAAAACCTTTCTACAAACACCAAAAGTCAGGGAAAACATAACCTGAAGAAGGCCAAGAGCACAGGAACTAAGAAGGTGGAACCATATGTCAAAACTTCAGAGGAGAGTTCGGAGAAGACGAAAGGGGGAAAGCAAGAAAACTTCGAGCTCTACACAAAAACGACCATGGTCGGAGAAGTGGTGTTCGATTTGTAAGTCGCCCTCTCACAATACGAGGGAATGTAAATCGAAGGCTAAGAACCCTCACTTTGCGGCATGTCAAGTGACTTCAAAGCAGGTGGACACTGACAATGCCAAGGTCGACAAGGATGCTCACCACCAGGGGAGCTCACTCAAGTCCGGCACAAGAAAATCTAGGACAGGGAAATGGTGCAAACACTGCAGGTCGAATACACACAATGCTATTGACTGCAGGGGAAAGTCAGGAGACACTCAATTCGCCGTGTGCCCCGGGAAACCTAAGGTGGAGCCCACCGAACAGGTCGAGGCCGAAGAAGAGACTCCAGACCAGGAAAAACCACCTGTAGTGGAATTGGTAGAAGTTAACGGTCGTCAAGTGGAGTGTTTACACGACACAGGACGGACGGGGAGGCCGTGATTTCTTCGGATCTGGTACATCCAGAACAATTCACAGGTGAAACCATGGAGATAATCCTGCACAGAAGAGTGCTGTAGCCATGAAATTGCCCATTGCCAAAGTGGAGATTCGGTCAAGATATGTCACCGGCACCATCAAGGCCGCGGTGTTGACCGATCCCATTTTTCCCGTAATCCTCGGTTGCCGGTATGTCTTTCTGGGAATGCCCAGGGAACCAATCCATATGGGAGCAATTCAGACTAGCTCTCAGACGAAAACGGATGAGGAAGAAGCCAATGTGACTAACCCACTGCCAGGGGAGTTGCAAACTGCCCAGAGTGAGGATGCTACGTTACGTCCTTGCTACAAAAAGCTGCAGAAAAGTGCTGATCCACCCAAACGGGGGCAGTACTATATGAAGAATAGGAATACTCTACAGGAGAGCCGGAAGGGGAGACAACCTACATGGTCAGTTGGTGGTCCCAAAGGCCCACCGTTCCCAGATTCTTCATATGGGGCATACCATCTCATTCAGTGGGCATATGGGTATTGCCGCCACGATGCAGCGAATTTCCTGCCATTACTATTGGCCGGGAATGACAGGTGATGTAGCGTCGGTATGTGAAGTCATGCCCTGAGTGCCAGAGGGTGGCACCGAAACACTGGACAGCGCCGGTGGTCTTGGGTGAAATGCCCATCATGAACTCTCCTTTCGAGAGGGTAGCCATCGATATTGTGGGTCCACTTCCTAGGACTAGGAAGAGGAACATTACTCACCATGGTGGATTGCTGTACAATGTGGGGTGAAGCCATACCGTTGACCACAATTGACTCGAAAAGAGTGGCGGACGCACTGATGGAGGCCTTTACCAGATTAGGCTTTCCTGATCAAATACTGACGGACAATGGGTCCCAGTTTTGTGGAAAACTTATGGAGGAGGTATTTAGGGTATTCCACTCTAACCATATCCATACCAGCCCTTACCACCCTCAAGCCAATGGACAAGTAGAGCGTTTCAACGGCACGTTGATGACAATGCTCAGGAAACTAGCGCAGGAAAAACCTGATAGGTGGGAAGAATATATCCCAGCAGCCCTCTTTGCCTATCGGGAAGTTCCTCATGGCTCAACAGGACTACCACCCGTTACGTTGCTGTTTGGTCGTCCAATCAAGGGACCGTTGGAAGCCATGTTGAGGAGTTGGACTGAAGATGGGACATCAGAAGAAGTGATCTCATCTTACAAATATGTGGAGGAACTGAAAGAAAATCTTCACAAGGGATGGACTCTGGCAAATCAAAACTTGAAAAAGGCCAGAAAAAGACATGCGGCTTACTACAACCGTAGGTCGAAAGACAGATCTCTAGATTTGGGAGACAAAGTATTGTTGCTACTCCCAACGGGAAACAACAAACTGGAGATAGGTTCGCAAGGACCATTTCCCGTGGAAAGGGTGATATCCAGAACCAACTATCAGATTCGGATCCGGGGAAAGTCGAAGATTTTCCATATCAATCTCTTGCGGAAATACGAAGAGAGACCCGGAGAAAAAGCAGCTCACCTCATGGCAATGGCAGTTGTAGTGGAGACAGAAGTGGGAACCAACGAGGGCAGGGAATATCTCCTGGTACACCAGGAAACCTACAAGGATGTACAGGTGAACCCTGATCTGACTTCCCAGGAGAGGGAAAAGATTATCCAGGTTCTCGAGTCTCATAAGGAGATACTGACTGATAAACCAGGACGAACGAGGTTGGTGGAGTTCGAGATGACTTTGACCACTCAGGAGCCTGTTCGCCAAAAGGTTTACCCAGTGCCATTCTCTAAAGAAAAGGCCCTGGAGGGGGAAATACAGAAACTGTTGGAGGATGACGTGATTGCACCTTCCACATCCCCTTACAATGCGGGGGTAGTTCTGTTACGAAAACCAAGTGGAGAACACCGGTTGTGTATAGACTACCGACTTCTGAACAGTCATACACAATTTCAGGTGGAACCTTTGCCGAATCCAACTCAGCTATTCGCGAGGCTCCATAAAGCAAGGTATTTCTCAAAGGTGGATCTGAGTCGCGGGTATTATCAGATTCCGGTCAAACCAGAGGTTCGACCTCTACTGGCCTTCAGTACCCCCAGTGGACATTATGAATTCAAGGTCATGCCCTTTGGACTCAGCAATGCACCTAGGGTGTTTACTCGCATGATGAGGACTTTACTTGATCCTTTAAAGGATCCTTCCATCATCTCATTCATGGATGATATTCTGATTTCCAGTGACAGTTTGGATGACCATTTACAATCCTTGGAAAGAGTTTTCAATAGGCTCAAGGAAGCAGGGCTTACAGCTCGCCCAACCAAGTGCATGATCGGTTACCAGACTCTGGAATTTCTAGGTCACACCATCACTCCAGGACACATTGTCCCAGAGGAAAAGAACCTAGAGAAAATCAGAAGTGCTCCAAGGCCAAAAACGAAGAAGGATGTGCGATCTTTTCTCTCGTTGTGTGGGGTCTACCACAAATTTATCCCACATTTCACGGAACTGGGAGCTCCATTAACAGAAATCTTGAAAAAGGGATTCCCAGGCCAAATAGTTTGGACACCAGAATGTGAGAGTGCCTACAGTCAGTTGAAGGAGGCCTTGGTCAGCAAACCTGTGTTACAGCTCCCGGACCTTTCCAAACCATTTGTGTTGAGAACGGATGCAAGTGGGATTGGGATTGGGGCAGCTTTGTTACAGGAAGGAAAAGACGATGCTTCAGTTTTGAAACCAGTGGCATACGCAAGCAAGAAACTTCTCCCGGCTGAGAGGAATTATTCGACCGTTGAGAGAGAGTGTTTGGCTCTTGTATGGGCCGTACAAAAATTCCAGCCTTATTTGTATGGAGTTCAGTTTCGAGTTCAGTCGGATCATCAAACCCTTGATGTTCCTGGCCACGTCTCAGAAGCTCAACGCCCGTTTGATGCGGTGGTCGTTGCTACTTCATCCATACCACTTTACAGTGGAGTATATACCTGGGAGGGAAAATGTTGGAGCTGATTTCCTGTCTAGACATCCAGCTCCTGAAGAAGAGGAATAGGTCATCTGGATCGAACCTCCAAGAAGAAAGAGTTGTTGCGGACTACTCTCTTAGGAGGGGGCCTATGTCACGAGTTAAATAAACTTGTTAGTTGCGACCGATGACAACCAAGCCCGACATTGGTTTGCAAACTGTCATGAAATGCCGCCTTAACATCCCAGAATATTTCTCGGTCTCAAAATTTGAGAGGCCAAATTGAGAAAGAATGAATTAATCGCGCTGCTCCACGGCTATCTAGTCGTGAGGTAAGATTATTCACAAAAAGCCTCTAGCCATGATGTAAGCTTGCAGATGGCAAGTAAAATGGATTGTGTAATTAAAACCGACAAGGCATGACACCTGATAAGCAGAGGTAGAAAATCGCCCAGGTGTGAACAACATTGACACAGGGAGAGATAATAGCCCCAGGGCTGTAAACAAGCCCCGTCCACTCTGACTGGCAGACTCAGGAATGTGTGAAAACAGATCTGATAAGCCAATTAACACTGGGCCTGTGGACTTTGTACCAGACAGAGAGGAGCAAGGTGTGATGGCCAGTTGCAGGGATAATTGCAATTAACGCTAGGGGGAGATAAGAAGAATTTATGACGGGAATGCCAAGGAGATAATACTGTCTGCTGGACTCAGCTTAAATAAGGGTCACTAGCCTGTTTTATGTTAGAAAATGTTTGACTTCAGAACAGCTCTCACAAGGAGCACCTATGTTACAGATCTCAAGAACGAGTGAAGACTAGGTAGAGCTAGGACTGACAGGGTCAGAATACCGACAAGCTGTTCTTTGTTTTTGAGTCTACTGGAGAGTGGGGATCTGGACCACAGATCCAGATAGATCAAGTAACAAGTTACGTAATGTTTCTCATCACTATCTATATGATATCATCATCATCATTTTGAATAACATCCAATGTTTAACATGATTAGTAAATAAATGTTGTAGTATTGTAACTCATAGTTCTGTCATTATATTTTTTTCCAATTGTGCATACGTGTTGTTGTGTACATTGGTGGGGGTTCACTTAGACACCAAGGAAGGGAGCAGTCAGGGAGAAAAACCTGTACTGAGATAGTCGTCTATACTCATATATTTAGACTTAAAACATCTATCTTAGCTAACCTTCTCTTTCCCATTCCTTGGCGAATATTCAGCACAGTTCATTTCATTTTGTAACGAGCCACTTGGAGCTGTACGCTGGATATTCATGGGCTTAATCTGTAGTTCAGCCATATAGATTCTGTCCCTAGTCAGTTTCTGACTATTTGGGGTTGCTCGCCAGTGAATAGTACTTTCACCTAGCCTGTGGGGCACCCCGACTTATGATAGATTGGACTTCTCGTCTGGAGTTTGAATTCGGACTTCTCGCTTTCAATAGACTCCGGTACTAGACCCTAGACATACGATTTTAAAAGTTAACTCTTGTAATCTTCAGTCATCAAAATAGACTATCATCAGATGTAGCTAATTTTAGTTGAGGAAGTTACAGAGTATAGATATAACTTTTCAAAAGGGTATAACAGATAAGAACTTATGAGAAAACTACCTCATCTATCATTTATTGATAAGTATTTTAATTCTTATCATTTAGTGTATCATTCATCATTTAATGATAACTAATCACTTTAATCATATTTACATTGATGTGTTTGATGATTTAACTGCTTGACTGATTTGCCATTTTATGCTTACTTATGCCATTTTCATTATGACATGTATGCAGTGCATTTTAATATTTATTTAGGTAAATATTACTATTGATTACTGTGTAGTATATCTCTCACACTTACTTCACTGCGGTCGCCAGAAACTACTTGAATATTACTTTCAGTTGTCTTTCACTGCTGAGGCTAAACTCTACACATTGGTATAGGTTCTGCTGTCATTGGTTCACTCTTGTCTTTCTAGCTTAGCTCTGAATTTGATAATACATAGGAGCTTACCTGAATATAGCCATTAGCAAATATGGACTCACCTTCCCAGGATCTAGATTATCTGAAGGCGCGCACAGATTACTTAGAGTCCACGAGAAGGTTAGGCATAATAGAGGGCTTAACAGGAGAACAATTAGAAATATTACATCAGAGACGAGATGAAAGAGTGAGACATGGCGGAGGAACAGATGACTAAAACAATTAATGAGTTATTTGAAGCAAAAGAGCGTAGCAAAACTGAAGAAGCAGAGATTAATAAAAAGCATATGGAAGTAGTCCATGCAGAGAAGCTAACCTTTCTAGCGGAACATAAGGTAGGAGATATGGATGCTCACCCAACCAGGAAGGAAGGGACATCTTTGCCACCCACCGCGGAATCAGAGTTAGTGGACCGGGAACTACAGGTTCTCATTCGACCCAGTCCTAAACGGAAAAGAGGGAAGAAAAAACGTGCTAAGGGCACTTCAAACAGTCACAAACGTGATAACTGTTTGCACCACGGAAATTGTGGTATCACTGGTTCGCCAGTACAGGACCTTCAGGAAAACCACTTGACTTCTACGAGAAATGAATTTCGAGAGAAAGAGGTACTGAAGACAACCTTTAATGAAGTCGCAGGCAGAGACCTAGCGGATTCTCCATTCCCCTCTGGTCACCAGAATCACGAAGTGGAATTACATCTGACTGAAATAGGGAGGAAGGAAGAAACGGAATCCCAGGTGAATTTCATTACTGCAACGCGGGAAGAATCACTAATTATTAGTTCAGATAATTTACCTATTAACAGTTACCCAGAGGACAACTGTTTGCACTACAAGATTAGTGAATTAACTGGTTTGCCAGTACAAGACTTCCAGGAATCTCATTTTACTTCAACGAGAGGTGAAACTCAAGAGGAAGATGACACGAGGACATCTTTTAAGGAGGTCGGAGATCGAAAGGTAACCGACTTTATTATTCCCTTCATCTCAGGAGAGGATGAAGTGGGATTAAATTTGACTGACAGAGGGATGAAGGAAGATCCTGAACCCCTTGTGATCTTTGAGGCTGCAGCTCAGGAAAAGACACTAGACATCAGTTCAAATGATTTACGTAATGTGATGGATTGCTTAAACACAAGCCCGCCACAGGATTTACCTCAACTGGACTTAGCCCATGAAAGCACGACCATAGAGGAACATCCAGACAAGGAAACATTTCCAGTTGTTATCGCGGAGTATACCAGTTCGAAAACTCAGAAAACACAGGGAATTGCTAGGAGCCAGAATATGGACTCTGATATTGTGCAGACAACATTGTCTGTAGTTGCTAAAGAAGAAATTTCTTTGCACAAGATGGAGGAAGAAACGCCTATCATCTCATTAGCTGAAGTTATCAGGGAATTCCAGCAACAGGGACCTGAAGTAACAGAAGTCAAGAGTGGTTTGGAATCAACACTCTTAGGACTCAATCTACCCTTCAGTCAGGTCGATTTGATAGGAGTAGATCAGCTATTTGTGGATACTTTATTCAATAGTAACACCACTTTATCGCCCTGGAGTAACTATGCTACCTCTCAAGGCATGACAACTTAGCACAATAAATTTCCAATTTCTAGCACGGTTTTTACAAGAAACTCTAATGTAGAGAAACTCAGCCCATTAACTGATTATCAGGGGAAGAAACCGCGACACCGAGGAGGGAAAATTGTTACGCCCGACTTGGAAGGAGGAAAGCGCCAGTTGAATTTATATCATGGGACCATGATGTGTAACATTATTCCTTTCAAAAGGAAGATATTGATGGATCAGTTAAGATCTATAACGGATGGAGGAAAATCACGGAGACAAGCTTTGCTGTGGCCAGATTATGCAAGACGTCACTACTGGGTACATCCTCGGCTGAAAGGATTAAATCACGTAAGTGAAGTGGTGTAAAATAATTGCTGCCCAGAGGCGTAGAAGAATCCCGTTGATTGTGATCTTTCCCAGAGGGGTAAAATTACAACCTCATGACAATTACCGGATTTTACCAAGCTATTGCATGGAATCCCGGCCGAAAACCAGGTACAAGGACCTATCCAGAGTATCCTTGGATTATGGAAATGAGACGTCTTTATGCAGAGCAGGACAACCCACTGCCACAAGGAATATTGGAAACCTTTAGGCAGATACAGAACGGAGAGTGCTTAGGCATTATTCTGGGATGTACGGCGTGCGTTGACAAAAGATTTCTGGCAGAAACTTTTTTTTAAGGGGGAAGCTCTGTCAGTGAAATGCCGCCTTAACATCCCAGAATATTTTCTCGGTCTCCAAATTTGAGAGGCCAAATTGAGAAAGAATGAATTAATCACGCTACTCCACGGCTATCTAGTCGTGAGGTAAGATTATTCACAAAAAGCCTCTAGCCATGATGTAAGCTTGCAGATGGCAAGTAAAATGGACTAGTGTAATTAAAACCGACCAGGCATGACACCTGATAAGCAGAGGTAGGAAAATCGCCCAGGTGTGAACAACATTGACACAGGGGAAGATAATAGCCCCAGGGCTGTAAACAAGCCCCGTCCACTCTGACTGGCAGACTCAGGAATGTGTGAAAACAGATCTGATAAGGCAATTAACACTGGGCCTGTAGGACTTTGTACCAGACAGAGAGGAGCAAGGTGTGATGGCCAGGTTGCAGTGATAATTGCAATTACCGATCAGGGGGAGATAAGAAGAATTTATGACGGGAATGCCAAGGAGATAATACTGTCTGCTGGACTCAGCTTAAATAAGGGTCCCTAGCCTGTTTTATGTTAGAAAATGGTTGACTTCAGAACAGCTCTCACAAGGAGCACCTATGTTACAGATCTCAAGAACGAGTGAAGACTAGGTAGAGCTAGGACTGACAGGGTCAGAATACCGACAAGCTGTTCTTTGTTTTTGAGTCTACTGGAGAGTGGGGATCTGGACCACAGATCCAGATAGATCAAGTAACAAGTTACGTAATGTTTCTCATCACATATCTATATGATATCATCATCATCATTTGAATAACATCCAATGTTAACTATGATTAGTAAATAAATGTTGTAGTATTGTAACTCATAGTTCTGTCATTATATTTTTTCCAATTGTGCATACGTGTTGTTGTGTACATTGGTGGGGGTTCACTTAGACACCAAGGAAGGGAGCAGTCAGGGAGAAAAACCTGTACTGAGATAGTCGTCTATACTCATATATTTAGACTTAAAACATCTATCTTAGCTAACCTTCTCTTTCCCATTCCTTGGCGAATATTCAGCACAGTTCATTTCATTTTGTAACGAGCCACTTGGAGCTGTACGCTGGATATTCATGGGCTTAATCTGTAGTTCAGCCATATAGATTCTGTCCCTAGTCAGTTTCTGACTATTTGGGGTTGCTCGCCAGTGAATAATACTTTCACCTAGCCGGTGGGGCACCCCGACTTATGACAAAACACAATTGACCCTTTGATGTTGAACAAACTGAGGAAAATACGTCGTTAAAACTGTCTGCACCTGGTCGACATTTGTGTATGAGATCTAAGTGAGTCACGTCGAGTTGTCTACACACGGTCGACAGTTTGTTGACAGGTTGTTGTTCGAGAGACGTGTACTGGCGACATCTGTCTACGAAGCGGGAGTTGGCCGTTGAAAGTGATGGACAGAGTGTCTGCTAGAAGTCGGAAGGATTCTGTGATGTGAGGGAAAGGTCTCTGGCTCACAGACAGCCAGGATATTTGTTGGATGAGACAAAGAACTACCCAGATGAAAGGAAACTTGACAGCTAATTGACTCCGGTTAGTCTAAAAACAGGAGGACAAAGCCAGATTCTGGACTGATTGGCGTCTGGACTTTTTGGTGACGTCACTCAAGCACCCATATAAAACCCAGTGCGGTAAACAAGTGGAGGGAGTTGGGAATAACATTCTGAAGTGTTGAGATCGGTGCATTATTCCGAGTTGTGTTATATAAGAGGGACTAGAATGTCTAAGTGGTGATAGTTATCCGAGGACATAGATCCAGTCGGATTGCCTAGTTTCTCGAATAGCAACAGGAATAGGCATATGGTTCCATTTCCAGATCCACGTATGTGTGCTATGATTTTCAACAGTGAAGCTAACACAATTTTAGAAGATGATCGCTCAGAATCTGAAGACCGAAGTTGCTGAGAGGCCGCTACATGGGGTTTATACCCAAGTTGGTTTGCGGGAACCTGGCTTCTGCTGAGCAGGACATGCTGAGGAGATTTATGATTAGCAAGTGATAGTTGTATCAATGAACAGTCAGATCATTGTAGAGATACACTATTGATACCAGGAACATTCACACCAAATTTATACTGTTATCTAGAACCTTCCGAGTGTTGTGTTAATATGGGGAATCTTTACAACCAGTGACACTAGATCCATTGAGATTTCCTCAATAACAGTGATAATAGGGTTAGAATTTTCTGAGTAACAATCAGTTAAATAACCGAGGACATTTATTGTGTATATCAGATGGAAGACTCTCATTAGACAGTGTTTGTCCTGGGTGTCCAGGCATCCTAGTGGTTCCAGAGACAACGGAGGAAGTCTTCACGTGACCGGAGGAGCATCATCCTGGGTGAGGCTACTTGTATGGGATACATGGTGCTGGTGTGTTGTCAGCACAAGGATGCAAATGACTATACTCTTGAACACTGATCTGAGTCCATAGGCACTTTAGAGTACACGTCACACATTCTACACCTTATACACACACACTTCTCCTACATATACTCTTTGCTTTAATAAATTTCTTGGTTTTATTTGTTGAAGCTTGAGTTGTCAAGTATGTTATCTTGGGGAAGAATGAGAGGGGGCATGATCCAGGGGTGAGTAAGAGTGAGAAGAAGGTGTCTTCAGATTGAAGGAGTGTTGTGGGACGGAGTCTGCTGGATATCTCCAGAATAGAGATATTGAAGTAAAAAAAATGTGGGGGTTGATTCCCCTCACTCCAGGGACAACCCTTAAGTGGTAGAGAAGAACAAGTAACTACTACGACATTCATTCTTTACACACACACGACAGAGCCGACAAGAAGAAGAACGTGGAGAGCCTGCCTGCTAGCTGCATCAAAGAACCTGAAACTACAGCCACTACTGAAGCCACCATGAGGGAGAAGATCGACAGCCCACCACAGACAAGAACCAAACCTACGGAGAAGCAGAAAGAGGAGAAAGACACCAGAGCCGGGAACACCGACAAGCAAGTTGGTTGTCAAGCGTATCCAAGTAGAGCTATCAGACGAAGAAATCCTGAAGCAGCTTCGAGAAGAGAATCAACACACCCCATTCTTGAAGGCGGAGCGGTTCCTCACTTACTCCAAGATACCTACAACCTTGTCAGTGGTAACGACAGAGGGCAGCGAGATGGCGACCACAATATCAATCAACAAGAGAATGCAGCGGCCAGAGAAATTCATTCCAAGGATCACACAATGTTCCAGATGTCAGAGGGCCGGCCACAGCAGAGCTACGTGTCGCAGTAACATGGAAATCTGCCGATACTGCGCCGATCATCACGTCTTCAAGGAGTGTCCGCTGGCTAAGCTGGACACTGACTTCTGAGCACCCAACAGCAAAAGAAAGTGCGCCAACTGCCTGGGCAAACATGGAGCAAGATATTTGGGCTGTCCTTACCTGCAACGAACAGAGACGTATTAAAGCTCGCCATTAGCACAAAGACACCATACAACGAAGCAAGGCGGAGATGCGAGACAGCCACGGGTATATCACAAGCTGAAACAGATCAACTGCAAAAACAGATAGACGAGTTGAAGAGACAAGTCAAGGCACCGCTGACGCCGACTCCGACCAGCGACAACGAAAAACTACTGGCGGGAATGAAGGAGATCCAACAAAACATCAAGCAAGAAGTGGAACATATGGCACTGATTAAGAAGGAGAACGAAGAGATCCTACAAGCCATTAAATCAGAGCGAGAACTAGAGAAAGCTGAAATGGAATTACTCCGAAACAAAACTACAGAAGCCGTACAAGAAAGTACAGAGAAACCGCAAGATGAAAACCAAGAGACCGAGCCTGAATCGCAAGCGAAAGCCAGCAGCCCAACCATGACGCCCGAAACAGTCAAAGGGAAGCCAGACATCCGAAGAAAACCAAGATGAACACCTGACGACGGCAAAGAGGACACTTCACCCTATCCATATACCTGGGCGGATATCGCAGAAATAGACAGAAAAGTGGAACTCATGAAAGAGGAATGCAGGCGCAAGGGACTCCCCGAAGAAAACCAAGATGAACACCCTGACGACGGCAGAGAGGACGCCCCGATACCACCATTATTTACCGATGAAGAACTCGCGGAGATAAAGAGGAGATACGAACTCGGGTGCAAGGAATACAGAAGGCGCATGGAAGAAACAGCAAAGAAGCACAGGAAATACAAGAGAAAGCAATGCCCTTCCGTATCGCGGATGAACCAGCTTAATACGAGGATGACGAACACCCGTGGCAATACTATATAGATGACGGAGAGATCGTCCCATTTCTGACCGCAGAGGAAAAAATCGAATGGCAACAGAAGCTCAAACTCGAAGAAGAAAAAAAGGCGCAAAGGAGGAAAATGAAAACATCGAAAAGCTCCTACAGAAAATACACAAAATTGAGGCAAAATAAACCAAATACAAAGTCCTTTAAGGACTGCAACCAGTCGAGCCAGGAGCCTGCACTAACAACAGATACCACAAGAGGAGACGAGCACAAAGGACAGCCGCCGACCGATCCCCCAGCTGACGTCACAGACACAAACAAACAGAACCAGTCCGGATCAGGACCAACTCGTAAGAGCGCTCATGACAAGAATTAAGGTGAATGAACCCACAAAAACCACGGACCTCAACAATAACCACAGCTGAAAAACGTAGGTTGAACGAGGCCGAATTTGGAATTTGTGTTTTGAAAATTGAAATTGGAACAGCCCAAGCCACGGTACCTGTCTATAACAGCAGGTGGGAGATGTCATAAAGTAGTTCAGCCTTGAACAGCCCAAGCTACGGTATCTGTCTATAACAGCAGGTGGAAGATGTCATAAAGTAGTTCAGTCTTTAACAGCCCAAACTACGGTACCTGTCTATAACAGCATGTGGGTGATGTCTTAAAGTAGTTCAGTCTTGAACAGCCCTGTCAGATTCTCACCCGGAGTTACAACGCGTTGTCTGTACCAACGCCAGGCAATGCAACGCTGAACTATGGTAAACACTACAGTTATAACGCGGCGTCGTCGACAACGCCAGGCAATAACACTGAACGATGCTAAGCAGTCGGGGGTCAGCAGGAACACAGCGTGAACATTGAGGGTCACGCAAGGTGACTCGACCACAACTGACGCGTGTGCTGAAAGGCTAGTCAGACTGGGGCTTGGGCGCCGTACTGGACAGACGTGTGAATGCGGCCTGAGTGTTTGAGCATGTATTGATAGCTAGCCTGTATGACCGTTGGAGATGGAACGCCTGTGTGTGTTTTACTTATAAGTGGAGTGCATTGATGTATTCTTATATTGATGTATTGATTGCTTGTATTGATGATCTATTTGATATTGTGACTTGTGATTGCGCGACGCTTGTATTGTTTCTGATGAGTGCATTGCGCGAATAAAGAGTGCGAATTATATCACCAGGTATTCACGTAGAGTTCTTTGGTAGTAATATTTAGTATCACACTTGTCAAGAAACGAGCTATATTTCTTGCCTTACGCAAGACCCTGACACCCAAGTTACGGTACCTGTCTATAACAGCAGGTGGAAGATGTCATAAAGTAGTTCAATCTTGAACAGCCCAAGCTACGGTACCTGTCTATAACAGCATTTGGGAGATGTCATAAAGTAGTTCAATCTTGAACAGTCCAAGCTACGGTATCTGTCTATAACAGCAGGTGGAAGATGTCATAAAGTAGTTCAATCTTGGACAGTGCAAGCTACGGTATCTGTCTATAACAGCAGGTGGAAGATGTCATAAAGTAGTTCAATCTTGAACAGCCCAATCTACGGTACCTGTCTATAACAGCATTTGGGAGATGTCATAAAGTAATTCAATCTTGAACAGCCCAAGCTACGATATCTGTCTATAACAGCATTTGGGAGATGTCATAAAGTAGTTCAATCTTGAACAGCCCAAGCTACGGTACCTGTCTATAACAGCAGGTGGAAAATGTTATAAAGTTATTCAATCTTGAACAGCCCAAGCTACGGTACCTGTCTATAACAGCAAGTGGAAGATGTCATAATAAAGTTCAATCTTGAATAGCCCAAGCCACGGGACCTGTCTATAACAGCAGGTGGGAGATGTCATAAAGAAGTTCAATTTTGAACAGCCCAAACAAAAGCAGCATTTCACAAGATGAGAAATAGATTTCGTAAGAGCTATATCGTGTTAATCCTTGTGTACAGATGTGAATTATGGACGAGTCGCAGATTTGTGAGGAGTTATATGGATACTGCAGGGATGTGGTTGTGTAGAAGGATCAGAACACATAGATAGATACAAGAGTAATGAAGGTATCCTGAAAGAAGTTCCCCTCACAAAGAGAACTGTTACTTGTATCAGCAGAGGACAGTCCACATCGTCTGGGCATGTCACGAGAAAGGGAAAGCTGGAGAATGTAGTCACATCGGGAAAGCTGGAAGAGGGGAGACAGAGAGAAAATGCAGGATAGTTTGACGTCATGGCATGGAGGAACATTGGCATCATAAATGATTAGCAGCACAGGAGATTGGAACAGACATGCTCAAAACAGCACACCACATGGACAAGGAAACAAGAATGATTGAGGTGTCAACATACTGATATTATTATTATCTTATAGCCAGTTTTTTTTTCTGTGTTTCCAGATATGGAGGTGATGCTCATCATATAGCATGTCCTTTACATAACGTTTTTGTCATCACAGCCCACAGAAGAGTGTCTTGATCTCATGCTGTTTCTCCTGCCGCACGCACCCTCCTGCCCCAGGTGTCTTGATCTCATGCTGTTTCTCCTGCTGCACGCACCCTCCTGCCCCAGGTGTCTTGATCTCATGCTGTTTCTCCTGCTGCACGCACCCTCCTGCCCCAGGTGTCTTGATTTCATGCTGTTTCTCCTGCTGCACGCACCCTCCTGCCCCAGGTTTCTTGATCTCATGCTGTTTCTCCTGCTACACGCACCCGACTGCCCCAGGTGTCTTGATCTCATGCTGTTTCTCCTGCTGCACGCACCCTCCTGCCCCAGTGTCACGAAAAATAAACTTGTTAGTTTCGATCGATGACAAACAAGACCCGACATTCGTCTGCAAAAACAGGCAACCCTTTGATGTTGTATAGACTGAGAAAAATAAGTCGCGTCAAGATGTCTACACACGGTCGGCATTTTGTTATGATGTGGGTTGTTCGAGAAACGAAGAATAACGCCAGACGGCTGCCAGGGCGGTTGTTAGCCTTTGAAGTGTAGACGGAATGTCTGGACAGACGGCGGAGAGGATGTGGGGAATTCTCGGGTTCACAGACAGACAGAACTATTGTTGTACGAGACAAAGGATTTCCCCAAATGAAAGCAAACTTGACGGCGGATTGACTCCAGTTAGTCTAAAACAGGAGGACAAAACCAGACTCTGGACTGATTGGTGTCTAGACTTTTTGGTGACGTCACTCAAGCCCGACTTAATACCCGTTGCGGTAAAGAAGTGGAGTTAGTCGACCAAGATTTCTGAAGTTTGAAGGTCGGTGCAGTTTCCGAGTTGTGTTTTAGAAAGAGACTATAGTGTCCAAGTGTTGATAATTATCGGCAGACATAGATCCAATCAGGGATTGCATAGTCTCAATCTGCAACCGGAAATAGGCATATGGTTCCACGTATGTGTGCTATGATATTCAACAATGAAGCTAGATGAAATGGAAACAAATAGGTATTTTAAACTCCTGCGAGAAAAAACGTACTGAACATCACAACGTTGCACATACCTTACAAGGGGATCCACGTGTCACGAAATACAGGTGAAAAATCCGAAATCAGAAGCACTCAATAAATATAAAAAATGAATAATAAAATAAAATAAGATAAAATACACACGAACGCGTACAATACGACACACAGACGTTTCGATTCTCAGAATCTTTGTCAATGACAACATAGATAGTTAACGACAAACAACGACAAAACACAAACACATGACCTATCACTTATGATGCACAACTTATATTTACATGAGGCAGAAAAGGTGACTTGGCCAGCTGCGAAGACGCTTGTGGCGCAGAATTGAAAATGGGTTGCCAAAAAGGATTTGAGTAGCCAAAAATATGTGAACAGTCTGCTATGAAAATATAGAAATGTGGGGACAATTAAGTCTAGATATCACGGGGGGGGGGGGGGGGGGGGGCAGCACGGTAATAGGTAGTGTAAACAATTGGGGAAGATGCCACAGTTATACTGTAGCGTCCACGACAGTATTAATTCCTGCTGGGAGTGAAGCTAGAACACAGTTTAGAAGATGATGGCTCAGGATTTGAAGACAGAAGTTGCTGAGAGACCTCTACATTGGACTTATACCCCAGTTGGTCTGCGGGAACCTGGCTTCTGCTGAGCAGGACTTGCTGATGATACTTATGTTGTATCACTGAACAGTCAGAACAATATATATATATATATATATATATATATATATATATATATATATATATATATATATATATATATATATATATATATATATATATATATAAAATAGGATGTGTGTGGATATGTATGTCCTTTATACGTTCGCGAACGGTCCATCCAATTGAGATGAAATTTTCTACACGTCTTCCTTTCATTCCAGCGCTGCCAACTGTCGTATTTTTTTCTTCTTCCTCCTCCTCCCTCCTCCCCCTCCCAAAATACGTACGTAAATATATGATGATGATGATGAAAGAATCCCCGAACCAAAACGCTAGGGAAAGCGAAGAAAATGACGTGACTACACAGAATCGTCACACGGCAATCATCATCATCATCATCATCATCAAGTGCCGTGCCGGCTGGCGTAGGCGTTCATGGCTCTCCGTAGATCTCGGTCTTTGGTTTTCTGGATCAACTCTGCTGCTGATATTCCTCCATGCCACGGCAATATAAATAACAATTCATCTTTTTATGTGTACGGAAGTTATCTACAGTCATGTAAAAGGGAAGAACAATCAATGGAAGGACCGAAATCACAGAACCCAGACGAGTATGAATTCGGAATGGCAAACTCCCTCCTCCTCTCTTCTCCTCTTCCCTCTACCTCCTCCCACCACCCTCCTCCTCCTCTTCCTCCTCCCTCTACCTCCTCCCTCCTCCTCCTCCTCCCTCTCCCTCCTCTTTCTCCCTCTTCCTCTCCCTTCCTCCTCCATCCTCCTCCTTCCTCCTTCCCCCTCCGCCTCCTCCCTCCTCCTCCTCCCTCCTCTTCCCTCTACCTCCTCCTCCCTCCTCCTCATCCTCCTCCTTCTCCCTCTTCCTCCTCCATCCTACTCCCTCCGCCTCCCTTTCTCCTCCCTCTACCTCCTCCCTCCTCTTCCCTCCTCCTCCTCTTCCTCCTCTCTCTACCTCCTCCCCCTCCTCCTCCCTCTCCCTCCTCCTTCTCCCTCTTCCTCTCCCTTCCTCCTCCATCCTCCTCCCTCCTACTCCTTGCTCCTCCTCCCTCCTACTCCTCCCTCCTCCTCCTCCCTCTACCTCCTCCCTCCTCCTCCTCCTCTTCCTCCTTCCTTTCCTTCCTCCTCCTCCCCCTACCTCCTCCTCCTCCTCTACCTCCTTCCTCCACCCTCCTCTTCCTCCCTCCTCCTCCTCTTCCACCTCCCTTTCCATCCTCCCCTCCTGATTCTCCCTCCTACTTCTCCCTCCTCCTCCTCTCCCTTCCTCCTCCCTTCTCCTCCTCCTCCTTCTCCCTCCTCCTCCTCTCCCCTCCTCCAATTCCTACCCTCTTCCGCTTCCCCTCCCCCTCCTCCCTCTCCCTCCTCTTCCTCCCCTTCCTCCTCCTCCCTCTTCCTCCTCCTCCTACCTCCTCCCTCCTCTTCCTCTCCCTCCTCCCTTTTAATCCCTTCTCCTCCTCCCTCTACCTAATCCCTCCTCCTCCTTCCTCCACATCCCTCCTCCTCTCCCCTCCTCCTCCTACCCTCTTCCTCTTCCCCTCCTCCCTCCTCTTTCTCCTCCATCCTCCTCCTCCCTCTTCCTCCTCCTCCCTCCTCCTTCATTTTCCTCCTCCCTCCTCCTCCTCTCTCCTCCCTTTTTCTCCCTCCTCCTCCTCCCTCTACCTCCTCCGTCCTAATCCCTCCACCTCCTTCCTCCACATCCCTCCTCCTCCCTCTTCCTCCTCCTCCCTTCTCATCATTCCTCCTCCTCCCCCCTCCTTCTCCTCCCTCCTCCTTCTCCCTTATCCTTCTACCTCTTCCTCCCTCCTCCTCCCTCCTCCTCCCCCTCCTCCTCCCGCGTTCTCCTCCTCCCTCCTCCTCCTCCTTCTCCCTCTTTCTCCTCCCTCTTCCTCCTCCCTCCTCTTCCCTCTCCCTCCTCCTCCCTCCTCCATCCTCTTTCTCCCTCCTCCTAATACCTCCTCCTCCTCCTCTCTCCCCCTTCCTCCTCCTCCCTCCTCCTCCCTCTTCCTCCTCCTCCCTCCTTCTCCTCTTTCCCCCCTCTTCCTAATCCCTCCTCCTCCCTCCTCCTAACTCATATTCCTCCCTACTCCTCCTCCCTCCTCCTCCTCTCTCCGCGTTTCTCTTCCTCCTCCCTCCTCCTCCCTCTTCCTCCTACCTCCTCCTCCCTTTTCCTCCTCCCTCTACCTCCTCCCTCTTCCACATCCCTCCTTCTCCCTCTTCCTCCTCCTCCCTCCTCATCATTCTTCTTCCTCCTCCCTCCTCCTTCTCCCCCCTCCTTCTACCTCTTCCTCCCTCCTCCTTCTCCCTCCACCTCCCTCCTCCTCCCTCTCCCTCCTCCTCCCTCTCCCTCCTCCTGCGTTCTCCTCCTCCCTCCTCCTCCCTCTTCCTCCCCTCCTCCCTCTTCCTCCTCCTCCTTCACCCTCCTTCTCCTTCCTCCTCCTCTCTCCTCCTCCTCCTTCCTCCTCCTCCCTCTTCCACCCCCTCCCTACTCCTTCTCCTCTTTCCCCCCTCCTCCTCCTCCCTCCTCCCCCCTCTATTCCTCCCTACTCCTCCCTCCTCCTCCCTCCTCCTCCTCTCTCCGCCTATCTTTTCCTCCCTCCTCCTCTTCCCTCCTCATCCCTCCTCCACCCTCTTCCTCCTCCTTCCTCCTACTCCTCCTTTTTCTTCTTCTTCTGCTGCTGCTGCCGCTGTTCCATTTACACAAGTTAATTGTTGGGGGAATATGTAAAGATCTTTCAAGTGCTCTTTCTAATGCTTTTTGTAAGTTGGTCTTCGTTTATCTAAGGTTGTTCTAACCACAACCAATAAATGATCAGACAGACAGACAGACAGACAGACAGACAGACAGACAGACAGACAGACAGACAGACAGTGTTATATATATAACACTGATACCAGGAACATTCATACAAATTTATAGAAATACCTGGAACATTCAGATTGTGGTGTTAATATGGGGAATCTTTACAACCAGTGACACTAGATCAATTAAGATTTCCCAAGTAACAGTGACAATAGTGTTAGAATTCTCTGAGTAACAAACAGTTAATAACAGAGGAAATTCATAGTGTGAATTAGATTGAAGACTCTCATTAGACAGTGTTTGCCATGGAAGTCCAAACATTTGGATGCCTCGAGACATAGCGGAGAAACTCTTCACGTGACCGGAGAAGCATCACCTCGGTGAGGTTGTTTGTCTGGAATACATGGTGCTGGTGTGTTCTCAGCACAGTGATGAGAATGACTATATTCTGAACACTGATCTGAGTCTATATACACCTTAGAATATACGTCACACATTCTACACCTTATACACACACACTTCTCCTACATATACTCTTTGCTTTAATAAATTTCTTGTTTTTATTTGTTGAAGCGAGAGTTGTCAAGTATGTTATGTTGGGGAAGAATGAGAGGGGGCATGATCCAGTGGTGAGTAAGAGTGAGAAGAAGGTGTCTTCAGATTGAGGGAGTGTTGTGGACGGAGTCTGCTGGATATCTCCAGGATATTGATATTGAATAAAATTAATGTGGGTGTTGATTCCCCTCACTCCAGGGACGACACTAAAATAGTAGAAGAACAAATAACTACCACAACATATTTTACTTACGACACCAGGGTGTCTTGATCTCATGCTGTTTCTCCTGCTGCACGCACCCGACTGCCCCAGGTGTCTTGATCTCATGCTGTTTCTCCTGCTGCACGCACCCGACTTCCCCAGGTGTCTTCTGTGTCCTATGTCCATCTTTTTGTTGGTTGACCCCTGCCTAGACTTCCAGGAACCCTGCCCCCCCCCCTCCCCCCATCACTGCCAGCTACGGTGACGTTTAACATGACCAAATTATTTCAGTGTCTGAGACATGACGCTGTGTGTGAGACATGACGCTGTGTGTGAGACATGACGCTGTGTGTGAGACATGACGCTGTGTATGAGACATGACGCTGTGTATGAGACATGACGCTGTGTATGAACTGGTTGTTTTAGATGTTCAGATCTTGTAGAATCTCAGAATTGTTCTTCTCCTTGGTCCACGGTACTTTTCAGTAACGTTTAAGCTCTACAGCCTCAATTTTCTTGTTTAGTGGTGGCAAAATGGTCCGTGACTCGCATCCATATATTACCACAGGAGAGATGCGTGTTCTCAACAATTGTACTTGAACCTGTCTGCTGGCGTTGTGCCACAGGTTCTTAGTACTGTTGAACCTCTGCGTTGCTATGGCCAACCTGCGTCTGACTACTTTTGAACACTCCCCATTGTCGAAGAAGGGGAGGAGTTATCTTTTGCGTGCTATCCACTGCTCTACTGTGGCTCCCATTGTGTATGGGCAGCTGGTGAATGGTGGCCACCTGGGCGTCTTGACAGACGATAGTTTGTTACATTGTGCTTCAGAAAGAGGCATAATCACCTTTCCATAGCACAAAGACTGGGCTGAATTGTAGAGACCATGTGTTACCCATGCAGCATGCCCTGTTTCGGCCTGCCTAGTTTACTCAAGAGGAAAGGTAACACCAATACATTAGGAACAAGACAAGTTACCGGATTAGCAAAGCAATGCTCTAACTGTTCTCCTGTGGGAGCTTCAATCCTAAACCAGATGATGATCGAGGCTTAGGGCCTAGTCTGCCGTGATGTTTAGTCTTTAGGTTGCATTTCCTCGCACCAGGATAAGGCTTGTACCCTCCCAATTGTGCTCCTTTGCCCGTAGCCGTATACAATTTGTGGTGTGGGTTTGGTGAGCGCTAACAGAAAGAAGGTAGTACCTGTACCGTCTTGCCATACTGTAGCTCAGCCATACCTGACTAAGGCACAAACAGAAAATTCGAAATAACAATTTTAGGATACATGCAAGAAAGAGATGAACATAGACACGACAGATTGGGAGGAAGCGGCCACTGATTCTCTCTCTCTCTCTCTCTCTCTCTCTCTCTCTCTCTCTCTCTCTCTCTCTCTCTCTCTCTCTCACACACACACACACACACACACGCGCGTGCACACATCACACACGCGCGCGCACACACACGCATATACATATTATAACTACGAGTTTTGTTGTTTCTTTTTATATGTGTTGTTGTTCCGTCTATATGTCGTTATTGTTTTCACTGTCTTGTTTATTGTTTCTATGGCCAGAGTATAATGCTGTTGTTTATACACTAAACCACGCCCACAGAAAGAAAAACAAATAATAACAAAATTAAAGGTTCATACAATAGTTGTCTCTCTGCACAATGTCTCTCATTCCACTCTGCACGTACCACACCTGTCTTCACCCTGATCGGTATGCTTTATTATTATGAGTCCGATACCATCACGACGTATGTGGGATGTTTATCTTTCAGTCAACGGGACGCCGCAATGACTTCCACCACCTACATTCTCAGACTAGACGTGGTGGTATCATATGGCAGGCCTTCCTGCACTAAAAACTCTGTCCATTAACCTTGGCTTTGATTCCCTAGGCACTTCTTTTGTCTCTTAGGACAGAGCCATCCGTGTAAACGATTACATCACCTGGGCACGAAGACGAAGAAGTGGCAACAGCAGCAGGGGGCGAAGAAGAAGAGAAGGGGGAAGAAGAAGAACCAAGTAAAAGGCAAAGCATCCAGGGCACCAGAAAGACGACGCAGATTACCAACTAGACCGACGGAAACAAGTCACACACACACACACACACACACACACACACACACACACACACACACACACACACAACTCTGGCAGTCCAAGGAATTCGCAATATTCGTCTAAAAAACCACAACTCTATTGCTTCTAAGTTCTTCCTAATTTGTTTATTTACATTCCAAGATTCGCTGCTATACTGCAAAACTGGTTCTACATAGCATTTCAGCACTCTCTTTCTTACATTCATTGATAGTTACTTATTGCATAAGATACTCTTCATTTTCTTAAATGAGGCTTTTGCCTGCACCATTCTGCTCTTAATCTCTGTTGTACATCTTATATCTGATGTTATAAATGCCCCTAAATAGAACTACAAAGGTTAGATTTTTAAGAGCATGCATCTTTCCCATTACAACATACGCCTGTGAGACCTGGACACTTACTAAATAAACTGAACAGCGCATAAATGCCTTTGAATATAAATGTTATAGACAAGTTCTGCTGGCTTCCTGGCTTAGAGGTTATCTACTTTTCTCCGTAATCTCGTATACTCTCGTAAGTAACGTGACGATGGTGAGAATCAGCAGTGGTTCGAATCAGGTCGGTAACTTACGGGGTATGTGAGCCGGCCGCTCAGAAAGCAATGGCAAACTACTGAGCGTAATCTTGCCAAGAAATCAACATACAGCTGAAAGATGCTGATATTGACAGCGATGTCCTGTAAAGGATATGAAAAAAAAGAAGAAGAAAAGACGAGTTCTAAGTATATTTTGGATAAAGAAAATAATAAATGAATCAATACTTCAAGAGCTGAATGTGAAGGAGGTTGGCTATTAAAGATGATAAAACAAAGAAAATTGAAATATTTTGGTCACTTGAAACGTCACGAAAGTTTGGAGAGAACAATAATGGAAGGGTATATGCCTGGGAAGAGAGGAAGAGGAAGGCCAAAGAGAAGATGTGTGCAGGATGTGGCGGATGATCTCCTAGATGGGTGTATCGGACTCGGGACATTTTGCTTATGATCAAGAGGTTTTCCGGAAGGTTATGGGAGCGAGGTTCTGCAAAGGACATGCTACTGAATGAATGAATGAATATCACCGACATTCCCATTTTTAAGAATGACGGGCAGGAACCATATATTATTTTACCAATTTCAGTTTGTATGCTTTCCTTAAAATAAAGGGGGGGGGGGGAGAGAGAGAGAGAGAGAGGGGGGGGGGGGTTGTCATTAATGCACAGAAGAATTCCTGCGACCTGATATACCCATGCCTACTTCTGATTGGATGTATTCGAAAACAACGGCTCACACATCGGGGGCATAGTTGCCATTCTAGATATTTTATATCCAGATCTAGAGGTTTTTGCCGGCGTCTGGATACCGTTTTCTGACGTTTGGATGCTGGATGCAATTCTAGATACTTTTCATTTGGAGTCGGATATTTTGAATACTTTCTAGATTTTACTTTTCTTTCGGTGTCATTTACCCATTTTATGTTTGGTCTGGACGCGCGTAAATTATGGTAACTGCCATTATTTAAACTTTGAACTGACTTGGGTCAACGCTCAACAATCTGGCAACCCTCCCACTCCCGGTAATGAGTAAAAGGGCACATAAGGGCACTGAAGAAACTTTTGGTCAGTAAACATTTAAACTTAAAGAATTTGGCAGCAATTGGAACCGATAATGCATCTGTAATGGTCGGTATCAACCATGGCGTGTATGCAAAATTGAAGGAAGATATCCCATCTTTAATACTCATAAAATGTGTATGTCATTCCTTGCAGCTAGCATTATCACATGCCTCATCAGTCAGAATGTTTACCAAGGAATTTGGAATTCCTTATTGCTGAAACACATAACTGGTTCTCCAAATCATCTGTCATACAACAGCAATATAATCATTTATATAAAGCATTAAATGATAGTTCCTCACCACTGACAATTCTGTCATACTGCAAAACTAGATGGTTATCAATTCAACCAGCTGTTGAAGTAATTGTGAACCGATGGTTGGAGTTGAAGACACACTTCGAAATAACAAGACAAAATGAAAAGTGCTACACAGCTGAAATACTATATGGAATGTACAGTGATGAAAAAAATTTGGCATTCCTTCTCTTTTCACAACCCATTTTAAGAGAAGTGCAAAAAGTTAATAAACTATTTTAATCTCAAAATGTTGATAAAGTTAAATTACTTGACGACCCCACCTTGCTATTTCACTCAATTGGTAAAAGACTTATATTGCCAACTTCTAAAGCTGACTTGTTCACTTGCACTATAGAGAGCTATTTGGCTCCCAAGCCATACCTGGGATACCAAATCGAATCAAAAATTGATGGTTTAAAAGCAAAAGGACTGTTAACAGAAAATGAAGAGAACAACTTAAGAAAGCGTTGTCAAGATTTTCTTGTCTCATTATTCGATCAACTGAAGCAGAGACTTCCTGAAAATTTAGATGTATTGAAAGCTATTTCACTCTTTTCTATTAACAACATATCTCAGCCAGTAAAGGACATACCTAAATATTGTCAAGTTATTAAATTTTTAGGGGCTACTGATAATAGTGTGGCGGAAGCAGAATATTAGTTAACAAAATAAATTTGGTTTGACTGGACAAACAAAACAGAAACTGACGCTTTTTGGAGTGAAGTAAGACAATTTAAAGATGTCTCAGATAACAGTCCATTCTGTGAGCTCTTTGAATGTGCGATGTCTGCCATGATACTACCCCATTCAAATGCTGATGCGGAAGGAGTTTTCAGTACTGTGAATTATACAAAATGTAAACTAAGAAACAGGATGAAACTTGATATCTTAAATGCTATATTGACAATAAGATTTGGCCGGATGAGAGCAGGAAAATGCTGTTCAACTTATCAGTTCCCTGATCGTGCAATAAAAGAAACTGGAACAGCTAAAGCATACCAGTCATTTTGAATCTGAAGCTTCAACTTCATCATCCAAGCTAAGGGCATCTTGTGAGACAGGCATCAGTGAAGATGAGGACATGATTCTATAGGTAAGTCACATCAATTTTCTCTTTAATGTTGCATATCCCTTACAGGATAGTGCAGTTAACATCAGCATTTTTCAGCTGCTGTTGACGTACAAGGCAAGATTACGCTCGGTAGTTTGCCATTGCTTTCTGAGCGATACCAGCGCGGCTCGAACCGCTGTCGGTTCGGGCGCAGCTGCGTTACTCACGAGAATATACGGGATTACGGCGATAGCCGTAAACTATTCGCCAGGGAGAGCGGCAGTCACATCAATACATATGTAATTTCTTACTTTCTCAATCTGGATATTTTGCCTAGATACTTTCCAACGAAATCTAGATATTTATGGATGTTGTTTGGGCCGTTTCTAGATACTTTTGGTCAAAAAAAAGTGGCAGCCCTGATCGGGGGAAACAACTCTAACAGTTACAACTGTCGTCTGTCTTCAAGGCTGCTTGCTTTTGTCGCTTACAACTTTCGTATCTGCGAAGTTATTTTAATCTTTTTGGCTTACAGTAAACTAAACGTGTGTTAACACCTGTTTCTTTTTTCTCTCTTGTTGCATTTTAATGCAGTTTTGTAAGTCTGCGTTCAATTTTACATATATTTCGAGATTTTCAACAATACCATGAGAACGAGATCAGATGCAACCACAATACAAAATTCAAAATGGCGGCTCCCATGTTATACTAAAGTGGACGTCTATTTATTTTATAATTTTTGTTTTTCACATATCCTTTACTTTACAGGACATTACAGTCCGCACCAGCATTTTTCAGCTGCTGTTCATGTCTTGGCAAGTATTACGTGCCGAATCTCGCGCAGCTGTGTTTCTTACATGGGTTTGCGGAATTACGCTCAACGCCCTCTTAAGCCTTCGCCAGGGAGACTGGCTTTTTATAATTAGAAGTGGCAATTTAACTACTAAAATTAAGCGGAATACAAGTTTTATTTGTAGCAGTAATTTATATGTGTACTTTTATATTGATAATGTTTATCAAATTGGGTATTTACTAATGTCACTAATGAGACCACCACACTGATCATAGATAGGCCTTGAAAAACCAAATCCAACAGCAACAGTCCAGTATCTCAGTGAAGCCGAAGCCTTATATCAATTCTAAGTGGAAATATTAACATTTGACTGTTGGGATCTTGAACAAAGAAATACTAAAAGTTCCTCTCACTGAGTAGCTTTGCTTTCTTTGTGTCTCAGTCAAAGTGAAGCTGAAATTATCAAAATTTCTTATACTGCTATAACTTTTTTGTTTCTAAACGAACATCTTAGCAACCATACTTCATTGTGATTGGGGTAGCGAAACCTAACTGCTCATGTCCATCTATTTTTATATATTTAATGTGTCACAACCTAATTAGCAATTAAACATGGCCGCTAATTAATTATCCTATCCATTAATGATTTATTTGTTTGTTTCAGGATTTGAGATTTAAATATTGAGTACAACCCACTACTGGCAACGCTGATCGTATTCTAGTATGAACCTATCCATTATTAATGTTAGCTTTGAAACCTACCAAGATGTATATTTTATTATGCCGAACTATGCTACTGACCCAATGGTTACTTTCCTTTTTCATTAATTACTAATTATAGATGACATGAGAGGTTAGGTCTCGCTACCCTGATCGCAGTGATATATAGTTGCTAAGATATCCGTTTAACCCTTTGAACCCTGCCAGTGCCCAAGGGTAACTGTCCTGTACCCTGGTGTTCCCAGATCATTACCCGTTTTTTGGCATTCTAATATTTCAATATTTCAACTTGAAAAAAAAAAAAACATTATTTCTGGAAAAAAATCATTGGTGAACAGCAAGAAACATAGGAAATGTTTCTAAGTGAGGGGAAAAAAACATGTTTCTAAGTGATTTAAAAAAATCATATTTATGCAATTTTGGGGAAAAGTGTAAATTTGCTATTGGTTTTGCCGATGTTTCCAAAAATTAACTCAAAAAATTATTTTTGCCAATTGCCACTTTCCATCACTGTCCATTTCAAAGTCATCCTCATTGCCGTAATCATCGGCATCTAACTTCTTCTTACTGTCAGATTACCTATCCTGTCCATTACCTGACTTGTGGTAAAACTTTTTGCCATTTTCACAGCTTATTTTGACCAAAAACCCAGTAAACTATCAAAAACATTTTGAATCTTTGGCAGGAGAGTGACCTCAATCATGTTAGCCATGTCTAGATGTAAACTGGGTGCTTATTGGTCATCTGGTTGCAGATTAACAGTGAGATGTGAACAGGAAACACATGGAAGCCGGTATACCGGCTTGTAGGGTCTCTGATACACAGTACGTCAAGCCGGTGTACTGGCGCGTCAGGTTCAAAGGGTTAAAAACAAAAAAGTTATAGTAGCAAGAAGCTCAGTGAGTGGATTTCTGAGTGTTTCTTCATTCAAGATCACAATACTCAATATCTCTGCTTAGAATTGAAATATAGGCTTCATTAAGGTACTGTTGGATTTGGTTTCGCAAGGCACATGTAGTGGTGGTACCATTGATGAGCAATAAAGGGAGATGCAAAAACACAAGACAAATGCTGTAGATTTTAAAAAATACATCTAAGAGTGAATGAAATCTGAATGTAAACTTGCCAAGAGATCACAAACAGCAAAAAAAAAAATACTGGGTTTGTCTGCGACATCCTGTAAAGGGTATGCAACTAACTTTTAACTATTGTCAGTTTGTCGACTTTTAACCAAAGAATGTGGAAATCCATGGGCATAGACGGAGATAGGATAAGCCTGTTGTAGCACAGCTCAAATACCTGTGGCCTGATTGATATTTGTTACGACACTTAGGGACTTACCACTTTGGATTATATCACAATCTTCCCTTTCTCCCTGTATCCCCATGTTGGGGCATGAGCCTTCTTCGGTTAACTCAGACTATCTTTTGTTACCTTATGCAGCCACCCATGTCTTCCCGATATTCATTTCTATTTCTAATTCTCTTCTCCTTGAGTATTTAGGTCTTTCTCTAGTTAATTTTCCCTGTGAATTTCAAACACAGACTTTTCTAGTGACACAATTATCAGGTGTTTTTCAGTGTATGTCATAAGCCAGAAGCTTTTTGTAGCATCTTGATACACTGGTATTTGTTTAGTTCTTGCCATGAGCTCCACATTTGTAATTCTTTCATTTTAGTCCTTTTATTTTGCCTAGTCAACAATTAATGAATGTTAGTAGTGTATTACCAATAATGTCAGTAGTCATTTTAAGTCACTTTCCATGTTTCTGATCCACACAGTAGTACAGATTTAATGTCATTACTGAATATTCTATTTAATTTCTTTTGACTTCCACAAATATCCTGTTGCTATCAAAGCTCCTCTTGTCTTAGCATTCTTATTTTAATATCTGTATATGCTCACCCATCTGTGTCTACATTGCTACCTAAATAGGTCTATAGTTCTGCCTCAATATCTTTGACCTTCCCTATGAACTTTTAGACCTAATTGTTGTGACCTATCTATTGTGTTTAGCTAAATCTTGCATCTCATTTCAATGTGTGGGACAAGAAGGCAATATCATCAATGAAGTCCAGATCATCAAGCTTCAGTGCACAAGCAGACAATATAGGGACCAAATTGGCCTAATTGTCAAATGTAGGCATGCTCACAGCTTTCCCTGTTAGAAACTCACAAAGTAGAATTCTTGCACATAAGCAACAGTTTAGAAGGAACATTTGTGACCAGAGTTTCTTATGTTTCTCTTCAATTGAAGACTTGTTATTGTATGTATGGAAGGGAGAACAAGATACAGCAAGAAAGGCTGCTGTTATAAGTATTGCATTAACTTTAATGTTTGTATGATGTGTGACACAAGTAATAGAGATTTTTATATTTGTCGTGATAAACCAATATCATTACAGTGTGATTGACTGCCAAACTCCAATTCTTAAAGGGAACGTGAGGAATAACATATCAGAAATCATAAGACATTTTGTATCATTAATCATAAATAGATATTATCTTGAAAAACAAAATATCAAATTAATTTATATAGTTTATTGTTGCATACATATGTAACCTATAAATCAAATCCTTTCAGATTGAAAGATGGAGAGTAAATGTCAGAGTCCTAACTATTAGCTCCGTCTAGCTCACTGGACTTGGACAGGCAAATTACAACATCTACGTAACATACACTAATAACACATGAATGCAATCGGAAACTGGCAGGAGCTATCTCCTGAACAATCATTTATTACAATATATTACAGGCTGACAACATGGTCGCACTTCACGCTCAAACACTCGTTCAAACCCAACAGCCACGCGCTAGCTCACAATGGCGATCTTTACACTGTCGCCCGCATGATCATTCACAATCACAACTTCACATCATCCCGCACATATCACAGTTCGTACATTCCTCGAATATCAATACACAACGTTCATCTCCATCTATGCGTCACAAAACACTATCGTTCTATCGCTCTCTAGATCTCCACACGTCCGTCTCTATTCGCTGCCTCACACACACTGCCTCTCTCCTCGTCGACCTTCCCACATCGCGTGGCTCTGTTCACGGGCTTCTTGCCTGACCGTCCGCTAGCCAAGCCGTGATGTCTCCTACTGCCCATGACCTCAGCTATACTTACACTGACTCTCGCTTACATACCGGCACTTACACTATTCCTTAAATATAAGTCCCTGACACTCTCCCCCCGCACAAACAATGTGGCACTTTCTGTTGTTATTACTCTTGGTATATCTTTCTAACCTTGTCAGGGAATTATATGATCATAAGTATACGCTTGCGTCACTTTTTACTCTGATCTTTTACGAGATTAACCATAACCATTGTTCTCTCTTTTTCAGTACTGAGGTTTCTCTCAAGGTTTTGTCGTGGTCTGACAAATGTTCTGGTTGGGTCTACTTGTCATACCTCGTTATATTATTCACTCCACACTCCGTGACATTACATTCTGTTCATTTTTCCCAATCGATTTTCTGTGCATTATCATCTCATAGTTATTGTGGCTATGCTGGTTTAAGGATTCTCCATTGGTTTACGCTTCATGTTGGTCTATACAATGAAGTGTGCTAGTATCATAGCGCGGGAGTCGTACAGCAGACACGGCAACTCTGGAGTTACTCGATCTACAGATATAAAGTGGGTTACGGTTAAAATTTTCCGAAGGGTGGGGATTTTCAAATTTCATGTTGAGATCATTTTGAGTGCTATCTCCAAACCTGCACTCGTACATGTGTGTATACATTCAATAGTTCAAATAATAATAATACACCATGTATAGTTTTGAAATGTAATCGTGCATGTTTGTATGCGTTTCTGCAATTTGTGTATATTTTCCAAAAAATGTAGGGTAATTTGTTGCTGATTTTTGTCAGTAATTCCACCGACTGATGATTTACCTTGTTCAGCATAAGTATGTGTCTGAGTTGATTTGACATTGAGTTTATCAGTGGTAACAACAAACTTTGGTTCAACAGTAATGATATAAGTAACAAAGTTAGCTGGTTTGTCATGAGTAATATCATCTGTGTTGCGTCATGATGATGTGTGAATAACACTGTTAGTGAAGTCAGTTGTTTTGTATTTACCATGAGTAGTGCGAGTATAACCATCCACTGTGTGCACTTGGGCATGTGTGTAGTTAACAGGGAGTACAGGAGGTATAGTATGTACCATGATGATTTGTGATCTTTCCTCGCCCTTGTGAAATGCTTGTTTTCTGCACCTTCTTTTCTTTGATGATACACACCAGTTTCTGTTTTTTCTTGTTGTGAGATGGTAATCAAGTTGGTATGGTGTGGTACTTTGGTCTGTTCATCATGTTGTTGTATGATGAGTGGTGTAGTTAAGGTAGTGCTTGTTGTGGTGTTAACTTTTTGCCCTGTGTGAGTTTTGGACTCTGTGTAGTCTGTCACATTTAATACATTTCCAATTAATAAATCACAGCATGGATTGTCTAATAAAGCACAAGTTACTCTGCCTGATAGGAAAGGTGATTTTATATTGTCGATTGTCGATATTGTCGACGATCCGACTAATCATTTTCCGTTACTTCAAGATCAGTAAATGTTATAATGTGTCGTTCAAATATGTTAAACTCCAAGGATACTTTCAAGATTGGTTACTGGAATGTCAGAACTATGTACCAGACAGGGAAAACGACTCAGGTGTGTAATGTTATGATACAGACATCAACAAAGATAATTTCTATGAACAACTAATTGGTACCATCAACTCATCTCCCAAGCACGACATTGTTGTTGTAATGGGTGATTTCAATGCAAAGATAGGGTCTGACAATAAGGGTGTTGAGAGATACATGGGAATTCACGGCTTAGGAGATATGAACCAAAACGGAGAGAGACTACTAGAATTCTGTGAAATAGCAAATCTGATAGTAGCAAACTCTTTATTTCCGCACAAAGATATACACAAAGTCACGTGGAACTCGCCTGATAGCATCACAAAAAATCAGATAGACCATTTTTGCATTAATGCCAAATTCCGTTCATCAGTACAAGACGTCAGAGCCTACAGAGGTGCAGATGCTGGCAGTGATCACAATCTCTGCATTGCCAAACTAAAAATAAAGCTCAAGACTCTGCGCAGATCACCCAGAATTAAGAAAATAAACTCACAGTCCCTACTGACTAAAGAACACCAACTCGCATTCAATTCAGAGGTACAAAGCATCTATGCTAACAAAGAAAGTATATCGAGCAGTGCGAATATTAAAAACAACATTGAAGAAAATTGGAATTTCCTAAAAACTACCTTGCTAAATGCTGCAACAAACACAGTCGGCTACGTACAAAGACAGAAGAAGAAGTGGCTAAGCGATAACACCTGGACGAAGATACAAGAAAGAAAACAAGCAAAACTAACACTTCTTTCTGCAAAAGACACATCTACATATGAAACCCATAAGCAAAAGTACTCTATGTTGGATAAAGAGGTGAAATCAAGCGCACGAAAAGACAAACAGAACTTTATTCACAGCCTGGCCTCCGACGCCGAATCAGCTGCCAGAACTGGAAACAACAGAGCCGTATTCCATATCATGAAGCAACTATGCAATCACTCACCTACACCAAATATACCCATCAAAGACAAACAAGGCAATCAACTGTTATCCGATGACCTTCAAAAGCAACGATGGGCAGAACATTTCAAAGAAATATTAAATAGACCGCAGCCTGACACTGTTCCGAACCTGGATGGAGAAATTACTATGCCCCCACTGGATGCCTCCTGCGAGTCATTCGCCATGGAAGAGATTAAAGCAGCCACCAAAAAATTGAAGAACAACAAAGCTGTTGGTGAAGATGAAATCTCAGGAGAAATACTCAAAGCAGCAGATGAGAACACCTTACAACGTTTGTTACAGCTGATCAATGAAATCTGGCAAAGCGAATCCCCACCACAACAGTGGAAAGATGGTGTAATTTTCAAACTGCCTAAAAAGGGCGATATGTCTGATTGCAATAATTGGCGTGGTATCACTCTATTGTCAGTACCAGGAAAACTTTTTTGTAGCATGTTACTTGAGAGATTGAAAAAGGCGATAGATGAAAGGCTCAGAGAAGAACAAGCAGGCTTCAGACCAAAACGGTCATGCATAGACCACATTTTCACCCTCAGAATAATCATTGAAGACTCCGTAGAATTCCAGTCGAAATTAATCACAAACTTTGTCGACTTTCAAAAAGCCTTCGACAGCATCCACCGTCCTTCACTTTGGAATCTACTTAACATCTATGGTTTTCCTACCAAATATACCAACGTCATAAAATCTTTCTACAAAGAGACACGTTGCTGCGTAAGAACAGAAACAGGCAACTCTGACTGGTTCTCAGTCGAAACAGGAGTGAAACAGGGTTGTGTCTTATCACCGATGCTTTTTGGAATAGCTATCGATTGGGTCATGCGCAAATGCACAAGCAACACAAATATGGGTATTCATTGGGTTGACAAAATTCTAGAAGACCTGGACTTTGCCGACGACATAGTGCTTTTGAGTTCAACACATCCGGATGCTCAAGAGAAAATAAACCACCTCCAAAATGTTTCAGGGCAAATTGGTCTCCAAATTAACACCACAAAAACAAAGACTATTGATCTTACCAACAGTTCAGATGAGACCAAATTGAACAGCTACGTTCTTGAAAAAGTCAACAGCTTCACATACCTAGGAAGCAAAATGACATCCACAGGGGACTCAACACCAGAAATATCAACTAGAATCGCACTGGCATCTAGTGCCTTCAACAAACTGTCAAACATCTGGAAGTCAAAGACACTCAGCAAACACACAAAACTTAAAATCTTCAACTCTTGTGTGATTCCAGTGTTAACGTATGGATGTGAAAGTTGGAAATCAACGGTAGCTTTAGATAAAAAATTAGACAATTTTGAGAACAAATGTCTTAGAAGACTTCTAAACATCCACTGGACAGACTTCAGAACCAATTCGCAAATAAGACAAGAGACTAAGCAAGATACAGTATCCAATTTCATAAGAAGACGCCGTTGGAACTACATCGGCCATGTACTCAGAATGGACAAGACAAGACTCCCCTACCAAGCCCTCATAAGGTCACCGGTAGGGAAAAGAAAACGGGGAAGACCAAGAGAGACCCTGCGTAGAACCATCATTAGAGAAGGCTCATTCAATGGCCAAGTAAATATCCAAGATCTACAACAGATAGCAGCGAACCGCCAGGCATGGAGAGACAGGACTTCTGCCCTATGCGCCGCCTTAGGCTCAAGAGGAAAGACTAACTAACATAGGATATTTCTCTACTGTCCCTGAAACAGTTCTGCAATAGATGTACTCATCTAGGTAGTCTTTAGGATCAGCTAGGGTCTTCCGAAGACCGATAAGACAGGACCCTGTGTCACGTACACATGTGCATACTGTGTCATTGATGTATCCTTCATGGAACGTTAGTTTTCCTAACGACAGTCTTGAGGTTTTGTTCATTTCCTCATTTTCTTGTTGAGTATTGCCCTCTTTACATAAGGAATGAGGCTGAGTGATGTTAACAACATTATTAAAATATGGTACAAAGTCTGATGGGTAAAACTCAGCTTGTTCTGAATTTGCAGTGTTTGGTATTGTTTTCGTCTTAGTGATGTTTACTTTTTCTAAGTTCTTTGCCGAAATGTCTGTTGTAATGTTTATGGCTGCATTTGCTTTTGCTTTCTGTATTCTTTTTACTCCTTCACATTCAAAATGCCTGTGGCCATACGCAAGGCAAAAATGACATTTTGTTCTATATTTCCTTTGATTTACCTTCCCCAGTTTTTGTGCTATAATAGTATTTAGGTATTCTTGATAAGTGGGATTTTTATCGCATATTCCATTTTCTGTATGTGGAGTGCTACAATGTTTGCATAGTACTGGTTTTGTTTTCTGTGGTTTATTTTGACAATCTGTGGCTGTAGATGCCGTTGTTTTCACAGTACTTTTCTGTTGAGTGTTCTTAACCAGGTTTATACTTTGGTTGTAATATTTGCGGCATTTTCCTAGTAGGTTTTTGATAGGTTCTGTTTTGTGTTCTTCTAAATATTTTCTGCCTTCGGCTGGGAGTGTTGCTTTTAGTTTTTCCATTAGGAAGAAATCTACTGCTGCCTGATCATTGTTTGTGTCTCTAATTTCAGATAGTAGCCTCATGTACCTGCTTTTTATTTCCTGTATATAATGGGTAAACGACAAGTCTGGGACTGGTTTCAGATCTCGTAACACTAATATTAGGGTGTCGAGGTCGTTTAAGTAGTTTGATAATATGTTTGTTTTGTAATAATCATAGTCTTCCCTTGATATATCTGGTATGAAATCTTGCAGATGTCTGTCTCGTATTGGTAAGGATTCCCTATACCATGTATACCATCTAATTTTTGGAATTTTGTAGTCTTGCATTTTCTTTTCGAATTCCTGTGTCCACTCGCGGATAAGGATATTTTTCCTATTACCGTTTGCAAATTGCTTCAAGTCTTCCTTGAGTTGAGACTTTCTATCGTTTAAATAGCCCTTCAATGTTTCGTAATGTTTTGTGCACCAGTATCTTAGTTGTTCTGGAGTGCTTGCATATTCTAAGGCTAGTTCTTTGAGGTCGTCATATGAAGTCATTTTGGACCTAGTTTAATTTCTAAGTAATTAAATAATATTCAAATGTACCGATGATGATATTTATACAAGCAAATCAAAGAATGCAGATTTGGGTACTTAGCAATCAAAATTAATCAACTTATCTTTATCTGCTGACTACTCGAACGCTTGATGTACAGGAACGTGATTCTCGTGGTGGTTACCGTTGACCTGTTTTGGTTACGTCGGTCGCTTTGTAGAATTGAAACCTGCTGTGGAAAGAAATGATGTTATTTTCGTTCTGACTCTATTAACACATCTTTAATTTACAATTTCTTATACATATTATGCAATAGGTCTTCTTCTTCTTTACAAAAGTAGCGTTCTTTTGTGCGTTTTACATGGGAATATGGTTCATGTGTACTTCTGACACCATTATACTTGTCAGAGTCCTAACTATTAGCTCCGTCTAGCTCACTGGACTTGGACAGGCAAATTACAACATCTACGTAACATACACTAATAACACATGAATGCAATCGGAAACTGGCAGGAGCTATCTCCTGAACAATCATTTATTACAATATATTACAGGCTGACAACATGGTCGCACTTCACGCTCAAACACTCGTTCAAACCCAACAGCCACGCGCTAGCTCACAATGGCGATCTTTACACTGTCGCCCGCATGATCATTCACAATCACAACTTCACATCATCCCGCACATATCACAGTTCGTACATTCCTCGAATATCAATACACAACGTTCATCTCCATCTATGCGTCACAAAACACTATCGTTCTATCGTTCTATCGCTCTCTAGATCTCCACACGTCCGTCTCTATTCGCTGCCTCACACACACTGCCTCTCTCCTCGTCGACCTTCCCACATCGCGTGGCTCTGTTCACGGGCTTCTTGCCTGACCGTCCGCTAGCCAAGCCGTGATGTCTCCTACTGCCCTTGACCTCAGCTATACTTACACTGACTCTCGCTTACATACCGGCACTTACACTATTCCTTAAATATAAGTCCCTGACAGTAAACTATCATCAAATGTCAAGGTAGAACAACTTGAAGTCTTTGTAGGTCAAGGTAAGATTAAATGCAATATAACGTAACAGTTAGTTGAATATCCTTTACAAGATGTTGCAGTCAGCCCCAGCATTTACTGACTGTTTTTGATTTACTAGATAATGTTACTCTGTCTGGATACTTGACACATGGAGATTGAAATGCAAAACAGGAAAGGAATGAATGGAAGATTTAGTTGGTGATTATGGTTTAGGAACTAAAAAATGAAAAAGGATAAAAACTGATGGAAAGCACAAAACTAAATAATATGATGATTGGAAACAAATGGTTTGAACACTGAAATAGACAACTGTCCACTGGGAAAAGCCCCAATAAAACATATACAAAAATATTGACTGCATACTGGTCAATGAGAGGTTTAGAAATGCTTTAATAAATAAATTAATAAATAAAGACAATGCCTATGTTAACAAGTGCATACAGGAAAAGAAAATTGATTTAACAAGCAGTGCAGCAAAAGTATAAGATGAAAGGAAAAACAGCTGGGATCATGCTGGAATCATAATAGAAGAATTAGAAATACTGGGAGAATTTGGAGTAGAAATATTAGCTGAAATGGTGAATATTTACAACAGTGGATACATACCTAGTGATATTCTAAAATCATATTTATAACTCTGCTGAGAAGACCAGGAGCTATTTAATATCAAGAATTTTGTACACTCACAACCTCATAAACCATGTCACCAAACATCTACTCAGAATAGTGAGAACAAGAATGAAAATAAAGATGGAAACTGGTGAAGAACAGCATGGATATGTCAAAGGAAAAGTTACAAATAATGCAATATACACATTACAGACACTAATATATTGATACACACTGTATTACACAGAAAGACATGCATGTGCTGTATAGATTATACCAAGGTATTTGATCAAGTGAAGCGTGACGAAATGATCAAAATGTTGGAAAATATTAATTATGATGAGAAAAATTTTGGAATAATAAAAAAAAATATTTACTGGAAACAAGCAGCAGCAATTAAAATAGGAAATAAAGATCACAGTTATGAACAGATGAAGTAAGGAGTAAGACAAGGAGGTGTTTTGTCACCAGATCTCATCCATTTCTCTATATCAAAGTAATAAAAGAGAGATCAATGAGGGGCATTTGTTGATTGGGTTAACCTTCTCGGGTGTTTCATAGGATGTTCGACTCTCATTGTTGTGGTGTTATCTCCATCCCAGCTGGCCCATTTAGAACAGCTGAAGACATCCCGGTCAGCCCTCAAGAGAAGGGAGGGGCAGACCATAGGCATTCCCCACCATCCAAGGAGGCTTCCATAATTCCAGAGCTGACACGTAGCACTCTGGTACAGGGCTCACCTAAAGAACCGTCACGTCCTGCACATGGCTGCTTAGCCTCACTTCCGTATATTGGGCCTTCTGTTCACCACAGGCTTGTTCTTCGGAAACCAGAAGAATGCGGTCTGCAGAAAGCATCCACACAGTGAGCTTTCAATTCAGACTTTTCACCTAGTGGATTTGCTAGCTAAACAATATCCCATTTAATACCACTGGGACAGTTTTGCCACCTTTATTGCCCACACAATGAGTTTTTGTTTTGGACTTTCCCTTGTAATGGATTTGCTAACCAAGCAATATTCCATTTCATGGCACTGGGGCGCTTTTGCCACCAACATACCTGTCGTATGAAGTGTGGCAGGCTAGGAATTTGTTCATGCCCCTTTCAATGTCATCCTGAATATAGTTAATGAAAGCTGCAGTCAACTTGAGCTTATTGACATCTCCATAGAGCGTGTCTGCAAATAAAGCGGGTGTGGGCCAAAATATCTTTCTCTGTTCTGCATATATTGGGCACTCCTGCAGCAAATGTCTGGCTACCATTTTACCAGTTCCACAATTACATTCATCAGCATCTCCTATGTTTAGTTTATTGAACAAGTGGTATTTCAACCTGTTATGTCCTGTGTGGAGTCTGAAGATTGCTGCTTGTTCATTTCGGTCGAGTTGATAATATGCCTCATCTTTATAGTGGCCTGAATGCTTTGATTCTCACTTGGTTCTATAAGTGCTTTTATAAACCTCTTTGCCTCATAGGTTATGCCTATGTCAGGCTGGGGTAGTCGTCCACCCTCTTTTGCGAATCTGTCAGCCTCTTCATTTCCAGGTATACTGCAATGTGACAGGATCCACTGTGTTACAACTTTTTTTGGATTTCTGGCATAGTCCATGGAGTGCTGCTCTTAGGTCGGCTAGTTCTGTGCTGTTTTTGCTCTTCAGTATTGAGACAGCTGACTTTGCATCTGTGAAGATAGCTATGTGTTTCTCTTTATTTTCCTCAATCAAGAGTATTTCTGCTGCCAGGGCATGCGGTTGTACAAGGAAATGGGCGGGCTGACAAGCTCGTGGGTAAGGCTACTGTGGAAGGCAGACTTATCATACATTAGGCTGACATTCTGAATACTTTGCGAGAAGTAAGTCATTCACAAGAACCAAGTGATGGCTGTGAAATTACAACCTTGGTCAGGATGCAAAATCAGCAAATTAAAATATGTGTGGCCAAACAAGAACACTACGCTAGATACCAAAGGAGATTAATAAACCAACACAAAACTGGTGTCATTAGCTGCTACACGCTGCGGGATTTACTGAGGAGGGATCCAGGCACTTATGGACTGAATGGTTCAATGAACTTTAACAAAATAAGTACAGTCCAAAATCAAGGAATGCGAATCATAACTGGAAGCCTGAAGACAACACCTATTAATGAACTCGAAAAGATCACTTGTTTACAACCAATGCAGGATAGAAGAGATAGCAGAGCCTAGCAACAAGCAGAAAAATTTAGAAGATTGACAGACCACCCTATGTATAAAAGGTTTAATGGTTTTGGAAAGGGAAGACTGAAGCGTAACAACTTTGTAGAAACTGCAAAATGAAAGATTAGGGCAGATCCCATACTTAACATATCAACAGTCAAACCCATTTACAATGCAGACAAGTTCCCAGCTTGGAGACAGCAGCAACTGCCTGAGATGATAGAAAACATTCCAGGTATTGAGAAAAAGAACACTCAGCATGAAACCGAAAGAAGAGAAATAACCCTAAACTACATAAAAGAACATTACCCAAGCAGCAATTGGACCCATGCATATACAGATGGATCAGCCAAAGATTCAATAGAGAATGGAGGAGGAAGAATTCTCCTAAATTTAAAAAATGGAGTGAAAAAAACACATTCAGTGGCAACTGGAAAGTTTTCAAGTAACTTCAAAGCGGAGGTTAGAGGCTCTGAAAACTGTAGCAGAAATGCTCTTGATGGAGGAAAATAAAGACAAGCAAATAGCTATCTTCACAGATGCAAAGTCAGCTGTCTCAATACTGAAGAGCAATAAAAGCACAGAAATAGCTGACCTAAGAGCAGCACTCCATGGTCTAAGCCAGAAATCCAAAAAAGTTGTAATACAGTGGATCCCATCACATTGCAGTATACCTAGAAATGAAGAGGCTGACAGACTGGCAAAAGAGGGCGGACGACTACCACAGCCTGACATAGACATAACTTACAATGAGGCAAAGAGGTTGATAAAAAGCACCTATAAAACCAAATGGGAATCAGAGCATCCAGGCCACCAGAAAGATGATGCATATTACAAACTCGACCGAAGAGAACAAGTAGCAATCTTCAGACTCTGCACAGGACATAACAGGCTGAAATACCACTTGTTCAATAAACTAAAGATAGGAGATACCAATGAATGTAATTGTCGAACTGGAAAAATGACAGCAAAACATTTGCTGCAGGATTGCCCAATATATGCAGAACAGAGAAAGATATTTTGGCCCACACCTGCTTCATTTGAGGACAAGCTCTATGGAGATATCAACAAGCTCAAGTTGACCGCAGCTTACTTTAACTACATACAGGTTGACATTTAAAGGTGTATGAAGAAGTATTCAGACTGCCACACTTCATACCACAGATATGTCAGTTACAAAAGCCTCCCAAAGGCATGAAATGGAATATTGCTCGGATAGCAAATCCATTACGTGGAAAGTCCGAATCAAAAGCTCACTGTGTGAGCTTCATAAAAGGTGGAAAAAGTGTCCTAGTGGCACGAAATGGAATATTGCTTGGATAGCAAATCCTTTACGTGGAAAGTCCGAATCAAAAGCTCACCGTGTGGGCTTCAAATAAGGTGGAAAAAGTGTCCTAGTGGCACGAAATGGAATATTGCTCAGATAGCAAATCCATTGCACGGAAAGTCTGAGTCGAATGCTCACTGTGTGGATGTCATCTGCACACTGCATTCTTCTGGTTTCCGGAAAACAGCCTTTGGTGAACGGAAGGCCCAATATACGGAAGTGAGACTAAGCATCCATGTGCAGGACGCGACGATTCCTTGGGTGAGCCCAGTACCAGAGTGCTATGTGTTGGCTCTGCAAGTATGGAAGCCTCCTTGGATGGCGGGGAATGCCCATGGTCTGCCCCTGCCTTCCCTTGAGGGTTGACCAGGATGTCATTGGCTGTTCTATATGGGCCAGCTCTGGGATGGGGGATAACACCACACCAGTGAGAGTCAAACGTCCTAAGAAACCCCCGGGAAGGTTAACCCGGTCAACAAATGCCCGCAGAAGTCGGATGTGTAGGCCTAACGGCGCAAGAACGCAGCTCTGCTGTAAACAGGCACAACGCAATCACATCTGGAAAAAAAACTCCGGATGAACGAAGAAGAAGAAGAAGAATGGTTCAATGTACAATGAGGATGATCTGTCAACTAACTAACTAGATCATACACCAGCTTAAATTGCACATGAACACTTAATCATTCTACTTCTCCATCTGTCGTTTACTTGAAATTGATTGTTTATAGCTGAAATGTTTGCCTGTTTTATTACACATACACATTTGTTCGATACCTTTTATATCCATGAGGCTATTAATTATTTACTTTGGTGTGTTTCAGAAACTCACTCATGGTCTCCAAGGAGACCTTACCTCTCCATACAAGAGCATTCACAAAAGTGGACAAATGACAGCATTGATGTGAAGGTTGTGAAACAAGAATTACCGGATGTGTGTGAGGACAGGAGTCACAGCTTCAGTAAAATAGCAGACATAGCTGGGGGTAAGCAACATTAAGAAATGACAGGGGACAGCAACTCAGAATCAAGAATGGTTGAGAACAGTTGTAAGGCATCAGTAAAACATGAAAATTGTTCTCAAATGTCAGAAAATGTGTCTTCTTTTGCTGGGATTGGCATTCTGAAGAAACATAAGCGAACACATACAGGAGAGAAGCTTTACATGTGTGATGATTGTGGTGCTTCTTTTATTCAAATCAGCAGTTTTAAGCGCCATATGCTGAGACATACAAGAGAAAAACCTTACATTTGTGATGCTTGTTGTGCTTCTTTCACGCGTGCTAGCCATCTGAAGGACCATAAGAGAACACATACAGGAGAGAAACCTTACAAGTGTAATTATTGTGATGCTGCTTTTGCTTATTCTAGCAGTCTGAAGAGACATAAGAGAACACATACAGGAGAGAAACCTTACAAGTGTGATGATTGTGATGTTTCTTTTACTTACGCTGGCAGTTTGAAGTGCCATAGGAGAACACATACAGGAGGGAAACCTTACAAGTGTGATGATTGTGGTGCTTCTTTTAAGCATGCAAAAAATCTAAAGGACCATATTAGAACACATACAGGAGAGACACCTTACAAGTGTGATGATTGTGGTGCTTCTTTTAAGAATACTACAAATCTGAAGTACCATATGGTAACACATACAGGACAGGAACTTTACAAGTGTGATGATTGTGGTGCTTCTTTTACTCAGTCTGGCAGTCTGAGGAACCATAAGAGAACACATACAGGAGAGAAACCTTACAAGTGTGATGATTGTGGTGGTGCTTTTATTAAATCTAGCCATCTGAAGGTTCATAAGAGAATACATACAGGAGAGAAACCTTACAAGTGTGATGATTGTGGCGCTTCTTTTACTCAATCTAGCAGTCTGAAGAGCCATAAGAGAACGCATAAAGGAGGGAAACCTTACAAGTGTGATGATTGTGGTGCTTCTTTTACTCAACCTGGCAATCTGAAGGCCCATAAGAGAACACATACAGGAGAGAAACCTTACAAGTGTGAAGATTGTTGTTCTTCTTTTAAGTGGGCTAGCCATCTGAAGAACCATAAGAGAACACATACAGGAGAGAAACCTTACAAGTGTGATGATTGTGGTGCTACATTTACTCAAGCTGGTAGTTTGAAGAAACATAAGAGAACACATACAGGAGAGAAACCTTACAAGTGTGATGATTGTGGTGCTTCTTTTAAGCATACTTACAGTCTGAAGTACCATATGGGAATACATACAGGAAACAAACCTTACAAGTGTGATATCTGTGGCGTTTCCTTTATTATACCTAGACTTCTGAAGATCCATAGGAGAACACATACAGGAGAGAAACCTTACAAGTGTGAGGATTGTGGTGCTTCTTTTAATGATGCTAGCAAGCTGAAGAACCATAAGATTACACATACAGGAGAGAAACCTTACAAGTGTGATGATTGTGGTGCTTCTTTTAAGCGTGCCAGAAGTCTAAAGCGCCATAAGAGAACATATACAGGAGAGAAACCTTACAAGTGTGATGATTGTGGTGCTTCTTTTAAGCGTGCCAGAAGTCTAAAGCACCATAAAAGAACACATACAGGAGAGAAACCTTACAAGTGTGATGATTGTGGTGCTTCTTTTATAAATACTAGTAATCTGAAGTACCATATGGGAAAACATACAGGACAGAAACTTTGCAAGTGTGATGATTGTGGTGCTTCTTTTATTCAAGCTTTTAGTTTGAAGTACCATTTGAGAACACATACAGGAGAGAAGCCTTACAAGTGTGGTGCTTTTTTCAATAAATCCAGCCATCTGAAGGACCATAAGAGAACACATACATGAGAGAAACCTTACAAGTGTGATGATTGTTGTGTTTCTTTTACTCAAGCTGGCAATTTGAAGTACCTTAGGAGAACACATACATGAGATAAACTGTACAAGTGTGATGATTGTAGTACTTGTATGTTTTTTAACCTAGGCATCTGAAGGACCATAAGAAAACACATACAGGAGAGAAACCTTACAAGTGTGATGATGTGATGTTTCATTCACTAACGCTGACAGTTTGAAGCACCAGAAGAAAACTCTAAAAGGAGAAAAACCTTACAAGTGTGATTATTGTGGTGCTGCTTTTGCTTATGCTAGCAATCTGAAGAACCATACAGGAGAGAAATCTTACAAGTGTGATGATTGCAGGTGACAGGTTCAAATCTTGGTGTGATAACTATAGCTTTCAATGTCTATGTTGTCTAGTGTGCCCCCTAATCTCTACTTCTTTCTTCTAAGCATATAATCAACATTGACTCCATGAAAATATCAGAGAATGGAGTGCAGAGTCAGGGTCAACAATGTGTGCCAGAGACCAGAAACCAGAAACAGAAATCTCTTTTGTGGATGTGGAAGGCAGCAGGAGACACCACATACATTCCCCCAGAGATAATCTGTGGACTGTGATGAAGCTAGATTTATGGCAGGCAATTCTTGAATGAAACCATAGCACACTTCCTTTTGATCTGTGGGTGGTGTGCCCTATTCCTTGTCTGCTGAGATAAGGACACACATTAGAAAATCCCATGACCACATTGAGATTGTTGAACATCAATCACCAGCTGGAGATCGTAAAGTGTAGGCCTTAAAGACAACAGTTTTAGCAATATTTCTAAATGAGACATCTACACATAATATATGAAGCCCATAAACGGGCACTCTCCCACTGTTTATGCTTCACCTTGACACCACAATGTACAGGATGGATTAGATGAGAGACACACAATAGAGTATACACAATTTGTTTGTCTTCTGGCTATGGGCTCTATCAATCAATCATGTGCCATGCCGGAAAGCGTGGGCGGTCATGACTCGCCATTTCACTTGATCACCAGCGTCGTGGATCAGCTCAGTGTTCCTGTCTCGTCCATGCCATGTGGCCAAGCCATCCAGGTATTTTCCTCTCTGTCTTCCTCTTGGTCTTATCCCTTCAATCTTGCCAGTTGTCACCAAGTTCTCCAATCCATTTCTTCTCATAACATGTCCAAAAAATTTTGACTGTCTACATCTAATTTCTCTAATCAGTTTACGATGTTCATTTGTCTCCTATAGTACTGGGTCATTGGTTTTTCTATCTGTCCATGGTATTCTTTGCATTTTCCTCAGAAACCACATTTCTGCAGCCATCAGATGTTTTTCAGCTTGACTGCTCATTGTCCAAGTTTCACATCCATACAAAAGAACAGGCTCTATGTATCCCCTCAACACTCTTTTTCTCGTTTCAATTGACATCTTTTTATTGGTCAGAATGTTTTTCATCTTGCTAAAGGCTACTTTCGCCTTATTTTCACCTTACTTTCGGCTACTTTCTGCATATGCATGCATATCTGTTTCATGCTGAGTGTTCTTTTTCTCAATACCAGGAATGTTTTCTATCATCTCAGGCAGTTGCTGCTGTCTCCAAGCTGGGAACTTGTGTGCATTGTAAATGGGTTTGACTGTTGATATGTTAAGTATAGGACCTGCCCTAATCTTTCGTTTTGCAGTTTGTACAAAGTTGCTACACTTCAGTCTTCCCTTTCCAAAACCACTAAACCTTTTATACATAGGGTGGTCTTTTCAATCTTCTAAATTTGTCTGCTTGTTGCTGGGCTCTGCTATCTCTTCTATCCTGCATTGGTTGTAAACAAGTGATCTTTTCTAGTTCATTAATAGGCATTGTCTTCAGGCTTCCAGTTATGATTCGCATTCCTTGATTTTGGACTCTACTTATTTTGTTAAAGTTTGACTTAGCTGCTGTTGCCCAAGCTGCAATGCCATATTCCAGTACTGGCCTCACCCGTCCAGTATATAACTTTTTGAGAACTTTCTCATCTGCTCCCCACGTTGTACCAGCAAGCTTTTTCATGATTGCCATTCTTTGCCTTGCTCTTGTTCGATTTGTCTCAACCTGTGTTTTCCATGTCAGGCGACGATCAAAGGTGACTCCTAGATAGTTTGGATTTTCCTCATGGCGCAATATTTTTCCATTCAATACCAGATTAGGTTGCGGAGTTTTATTTGAGAGAGAGAACACTGTGCATATTGTTTTCTCCTCACTTATCTTCACTAGCCATGATTTTGACCAGTCCTCTAGTGCTAATAAGGCTTGCTGAATTCTGTTGTTAGCTGTACTAATATATTCTTCAGATGTCCATATGGCTAGGTCATCTGCAAAGGAGGATGTGTGTACTCTGGCTGGAAAATTTTCCGTGATGTTGTTTATTTATGCTAGGAATAATGTTGGTGAAAGAACTCCTCCTTGGGGGACACCTAGCTCCAACAGCATTATTTTGCTGGTTTGTCCTTGTACTTTTGTCCTGGCAGTTCTGTTCTCAAGGTAGTGGCTGATCCAATTGTACATTTTCCCACAAACATGCATTTTTTGCAGTTTTACTTTCAGTCCTTCCTTCCATACTTTATCAAATGCTTTTTCTAAATCTGTCCAGACCGCTAGTGTGTGCTTTTTCTCTTGGAAGGCATCCTCTATTTCCTGACTATATTGGTTATTTGATCTTCAGTGGATCTGTACTTTCTGAATCCTGCTTGGTGTGGTGTTAAGAGTTTGTTTTCTTCCAGATGCCATGTTAGCCTGCCATTGATAATGCATTCCATTAATTTTCCTACATAGCTAAGTAGACTGATAGGTCGATAGCCATTTGGTTCTTCCAGGTCTTTTCCTTTCTTTGGGACTGGTATTAGTATAGCTTCCTTCTATGCCTGTGGGACTATTCCCCTCTTCCAGCTGTAATTTAGGACTGCTAGTAGTTTCTTTTTTGCCTTAGTGCCTAGTCCTATTAGCATTTCATTTGTGATTCCATCCTTTCCTGGTGATTTCTTCTTTTTAGGGTATTCATTGCCTGTTCCATTTCTTCCATTGTTAGATTTGCCATCATATAATCTGCTGCTGTCTCTGTATTACTATGATGTATCTGTTTGTCTTTGATTGCTTTCTTCTGTTCGGTTGTAATATCAATGTGGTTTGCACTGGCATAGTGTTCCATTAGTGCATTTGCAGCCTTTTTTCCTGTAAGCAAGGCATTTCCTTGTTTAATTGTTATTTGTTTGTTTCTAGGTCCTTCATTGTTCATGGCTTTCACTAGTTTCCATAGTTTGTTTCCATCCCTGTCAAAATTTAGGTGTTCTGTTTTTTCCCTCCAACAATCTCTTGTTGTTTGATTTACTGTTCTTTTATATTTTGCTGAGATGGCTTTGAGAGAGATGTTCGCTTCAGTTGTTTGTTCTCTCTTTCTCTCTCTGCTGTCTTTCTGGCATCTTCAACTTTGTCCTCCAAAATTTGTAGTTCTTCAGTCCAGTATGGTTTGTAATTTTTCCTCGATCCTCTTGGAATAGACTCAGTGGCTGCCTGAATTATTGCTCTGTTTAGACTTTCCACCATTTGCTTCCTGTTGCCATATCGTGTATTTATGTTTTCACAATATTTGTCTGTTAGTATGGCAAATCTGTCCCAATCTGCTCGTTTGTAATTCCAGCGGGGCAAAGGTTTTTACTCCTGTGGAACATACTCCATATTCATTACAAGCTTGATTGGTCTGTGGTCACTACCTGCTAGTTGGTCAAGCACATGGCGATCGATTTTGTGGAGGATGTCTCCTGTGCAGAAAGCTAAGTCTGGAGTAGAAGTGGTAATCCATCTTCTGGAGTAGAAGCTCGGTGTGTCATCCGCTTTGTTGAGTAGATGGAGATTTGAGTCTATTTCCCAGTCCTCCACTTCATCTCCTCTTTTGTCAGTATCTGGGTATCCCCATCTTTCTGAACGACTATTAAAGTCTCCGACAATAATGCAATTTGTGTCAGTTATTTTCATGTTTGAGAGTGTAAGATCCTTATCTGCTGGGCTATATATACAGATTGTAAATTTTTATTTTCATGTCCTTTATCATTATATCAACACCTATAATTTCTGTTTGGTTGTCAGAGATCACAGATACCTCACTGCAAGGTATTGTATATTGTGTAAGTATTAAAACTCCTCCTTTGTGTCCTTCGCGGTCGAAACGTGTGGCCTGATATCCCCTGACTGAAAATTTGCGATTGGCGTTGAGGTGTGTCTCTTGAATGCATGCCACATATATTCTATCTTTATGAAGATGCTGTGTTAGGGAGACTTTTTTGTTGTAAACTCCTTCGGCATTCCACTGTAGTATGTTGAGTGTCCGGGGTGTTTAGTCAGTAGCTCTTAACCTACTCCTCTGTGCCTTGACTCCACAGCACAGGGGAAGGTGACCACCAGTAGTCATAGGTGGACCCCCTCGAGGCAAGGGGCCCGGCACCTATCACCGCCTGTTGGGACTTCGCGGGATTAGCACCATAACGATTAATTGTAGTTTGTGACATCATGAATTAAGTTACGTTGCACTGCTTTGTCAAGCCTGTGGCTCAGTGCATCCGATTTCGACAAGCACTTGTTCGGGGTGCTTTCCCTAGCCTTTGACTGTCCCCAGTCTACCTACAAGGCAGCAGGTTTGTGTGTCACTTGGTCTGGTCCCTCGCCCTTGACCTGTCCGACATGGGTGACCCTACCAGTAGCTGTGCTACCGCCGGCATAGCTCTTGGGGTCATTGGAACACACAAGCCCCTCTACCTCGTCACGGTGGACACACGGCAGAGGGGGCTCATTGAGTCTGATTTCTTCTGTAAAGGTGGCCGGCATATATTGACCACATCACTCATTGAGTCTGATTTCTTCTGTAAAGGTGGCCAGCGTATATTGACCACATCACTCATTGAGTCCGAGTTCTTCTGTAAAGGTGGCCGACATATATTGACCACATTACTCATTGAGTCTGATGTCTTCTGTAAAGGTGGCCAGCGTATATTGACCACATCACTCATTGAGTCCGAGTTCTTCTGTAAAGGTGGCCGGCGTATATTGACCACATCACTCATTGAGTCTGATGTCTTCTGTAAAGGTGGCCGGCGTATATTGACCACATCACTCATTGAGTCTGATTTCTTCTGTAAAGGTGGCTGGCGTAAATTGACCACATCACTCATTGAGTCTGATTTCTTCTGTAAAGGCGGCCAGTGTATATTGACCACATCACTTATTGAGTCCGAGTTCTTCTGTAAAGGTGGCCGGCGTATATTGACCACATCACTCATTGAGTCTGATTTCTTCTGTAAAGGTGGCCGGCGTATATTGACCACATCACTCATTGAGTCTGATTTCTTCTGTAAAGGTGGCCGGCGTATATTGACCACATCACTCATTGAGTCTGATTTCTTCTGTAAAGGTGGCCGGCGTATATTGACCACATCACTCATTGAGTCTGATTTCTTCTGTAAAGTTGGCCGGCGTATATTGACCACATCACTCATTGAGTCTGATTTCTTCTGTAAAGGCGGTCGGCTTTATATTGACTACATCACTCATTGAGTCTGATTTCTTCTATACATATATGGGGCTGGCACTTCAATAAATGGCGAAGGGTCATGAAATTATTTTTTATCTTGAGTATTGGTGCCTAATTACTAGTTGTTGGATTCATCATAATAAACTGACCTCAAATTACTAGTTGTTGCATTCATTTTAATAAACTGACTTATATATATAATACATAGCTAAATGAGAAGAGGTGTGGTAGTGACGACACACTAGGTACTATACTGACCACTCGGATGTAAGAAGGATAGTAGAACATCATATGTATATATAAAAAGGCGTGACCTCATTGACTCAAGTGGAGTAGTATAGTGATCCGTGTTTTATCTTCAAAGGAAAACCCTCATAAAGTATGTTTCCCTGCAGAACACAGTGTAACATATAGATACAGTATCTGTCATCATCATCATCATCATCATGTGCCATGCCAGTAAGTGTGTCTGGTGTTGACCCATGGGTCTTAAAACCCATATTTTTCCAGGTGGGGGAAGGAATAAAACTGACCGATAATTTTTAAAAGGGGCGGGCTGTGGTTTAGTATCATAAGTGTTATAGAAACATCATCATCATACACAGGTGTAGGTGGGCACAGCTCAATGATATATGAGGGGTGGGGTGTCTTGATGGGTGTTGTATAGTGACCTGTGTTCTAGCTTCAAAGAAAAACCGTAAATAATAACACACTGCGGATTATTATTGGCTGTCGTTAGTCATCACTATCATCATACATTATAGAAACATCATCATTTCTTTTCGTTCTTAAGAGTTATGTTGAAGCAAGCCAGTTTTACCGATGCCAGTTGGGGACATCTAGCAGTATGGACTACAAACAACAAGAACGGTAGATGCCTGTTAGGTCGGGGAGGGGGGGGGGGGGGGGGTGTCAATGTTTTGTCTGTCTGGGTGTCGATGATTTGTCTGATTGTGTTGGCTTGTTTGTATCGGCGTATCACTGGGGTCTTATTATGTTGTGTGTGTATCTTTGTCCATGCTTAGTATCGTTATTGCCAATTGCCAACACTGTTTTATTTGTTTATTATTATAGTGACACTGTTGCCTACCATGCACGTAGCAAGAGGCGACTAAGGAGGCTATGGTTCCGTCGTCCTGCTACTGAGTGAGTGCGTGGCGCGACAATGGGAGCTGTGAATTTCGCGTGGAATGCTTTTTCATCGGTCCGCGGTTGTTTTTAGTGTGAACTGCGTGTTCAGAACAATGGCGGCCGTCTGTTGCTGGATTGACTGGTTTGCCTTTTCGGTTCATGAGTACTTTTTTCAGGGAGTCGGCGCTGTAGCTACGGAGTTCGTGCTTTGTGCGGCGCTTTCGGTGGGTCGCCCTGGGGAAAGAGACCGAGCCATATGGGATAAAACCCGGGTCAATGAAGTCTTTCTGGTGACTGCCGTTTCCATCGACGATGAACTGTATTTTTCGTGGAGGACTTTTGTGTTGGCATTCTGGCGGCAGCATTATGCAGTGTACCTGTGCGGGTTGTTGGGTTGCCGACACTCCTGTCTATTCTATTGTTCACATAGGGCAGTGAGGAGCATTTTGTGTGATATTCACTGGCACAGAAACGGAGCAATATGGGGACTACCCATTGCCATGAAGTTGGAACCGCGACTAACTAACTAACTACCTAGCTGTTTTATTTGAAAACATGTTATGTCTGCGGTATTGTAGGTTAGTTAGTTAGTCGACAGATTATCCTCATTGCACATCGAACCATTCAGTCCATAAGTGCTCGGATCCCCTCCTCAGCAAATCCTGCAGCGTGTAGCGGCTAACGACACCAGTTCTGTGTTGGTTTATCAATCTTCTTTGGCTTCCTGCGTAGTGTTCTTGTTTGGCCACACCTCTTTTAATTTGCCGCTCTCGCAGTCTGGCCATTGTTGCAGATTCACAGTCATCACTTGGTTCTCGCAAAAGTCTTACTTCTCGTAGAGCATTCAGAATGTCAGCCTGGTCCATGGCGCGTCCGCCCTCCACAGTAGCCTCACCTGCGAGCTTGTCAGCCCGCTCATTTCCTTGTACTCCCGCATGCCCTGGCACGAAGATGAAACTAATCTTTGCCAGGCGAGACCGCTCCAGAGGCAGCAACCATTCTCTTCGGATTGACCCCTCCTCTATCCTCTTGATCATGTTCATTGAGTCGCTAAGGAAACAAGCCCGAGTGAATGTCTGTGTCTCGAGCCATGTTATTGCTTTACTTACTGCCATGACTTCCATGGTCAGGCTACTTGTGGTTTCAGTGAAAGCACCAGAGTCCTCCTTCACAATTCTCCCTCCGGCCCGAGCTGTAAAGGCCCATGAGCTTCTCACATGTCGGATGACCGACCCATCTGTGTAGATGACCGCTTCACCGTCTAGCGAATTCTCGAAAATCAACGCTTGTACTTCAGCCTCCACAGCAGCCGGATTTTCTTGTCTGCATTTCCTATCTAGTTGGATGCAAACTGAAAAGGATGTGCAAAAGTCTGTTGGTACTTGCACCCACTCCTCGCCAGGTTCTAAGTCCTCAAGTGAACACACCTGTTGAAGAATGTCTTCGGCTTGACCCATCCACGACCGTCCTCTTTTTAACCTGCTGCCCTTCACCTTCCTAATTTCACTATGCAGTGGATGTTGTGTGTTTGCATTAACTCTGAGGTAAGCGCATGCCCTGCAAACTTGTATTCTCTCTTCAATGGTTGGAAAATCAAGAAGGTAGCGCATCGCCCTGCATGCTGTATCTCTTGTACATCCAAGAATAATGCGCATAGCTTCATTCTGTATCCTTTCCATCCTTTCTATCTGCTTATGGCTGAGAGTCAGGATTGCCATTGCATACTCCAAAACAGACATGACCAGCCCCTCGTACAGAAGACATAGATGGCGCTGCTCACAGTTTGCTGCCGCCATCACCCGCATCGCTGCCAAACCCCGCTTGGCCTTTGTTATCACATGGTCTATGTGCACATTATAAGCAAGGCTTCGATCAAACCGTATCCCTAGGTAATTCATTGCCTGCGTTCTTTCCACCATCTCTGAACACAGCATTACAGTTGGTGTTGAACTGTTGACAATGTGATTATTCAACGAGAACCAAGTCACTGTTGCCTTTGTTGGGTTGACCATTGCCCCAGCTTCATCACACCAAGTACTTATGCGATTGAGTTCGGTTTGTAGTTTCACAGCAACCTGCTCTCTATCCTTACCCTGACGATACACTAAAACATCATCGGCATGTGACAATGTCCTGCCAGGTCCAGTGATCTGCTCACTGGTGATTCTCACTATGTAGGCGTTGAACAGTACCGGAGATAAAGGTGATCCCTGTGGTAGGCCAGGATATATTGTTGGTTCCGAATTCTAACTGCCACATCTAAAAACTACTTTCCGTTGGAAGAGGGCTGCAGCGATCCAACTAAGGAGGAATGGACTTACTTTTAGTTCAAGAAGCTGAAACATAAAAAAATCCAATGGTACTCTGTTGTATGCGTCCTCAAGATCAATCGCTGCAGTAATGGTTTCAATGCCTGAGTGGAAACCTTCATAGACATCATGGGCAAAGACTGCTGCATAGGTCCAGGTTTCTCTTTTTGGACGGTACCCACCAAGGGTAGGTGGGAAAACACCTTGCCTCTCTAGCTGGCTTGATATCTTCCTGGCAATTACCTTCTCCAGCAGCTTGCCTATTGTATTCTGCATGGTTATAATTCGATATCCCTGAATTTTTTTGTGGTCTTTGTCAGGCTTCGGCAAGGGAATCAGATAGCTGTGTAACCATTCCTCCTTGATGCTAGCACTCCCTATACTGTTGTTGTACATGTCTGCTAGTTTCTCTAGCTCATTGTCGGTACACTTATTGATGTCGTCGTATCTTATGCCATCAGGACCTGGAGCGCTGTTTTTTGATCGTCGAAGTACAGCTTTGATTTCTTCCACTGTCACTGTGTCTTCATCCGAAGTGTTCTGGGCCTTGCATCGGTCTGAGGTGACCTCCTTGTCCAGATTTCGGCCTCCCATGTCTGTCTGGTTGCTCTGCTCAAGATAGCGTTCAAAGAGGGCTTTGTCCTTGTCCTCGTCAGTCCTCTGCCAGATGAGGTCAGCACCTTGGAAGTCAGAAATGCTCTTATTCTTGACTACACCACTTATGCTTTTGTGTAGTCGCCAGAACAATTTCAGTGACTTGTCTGTGCTTACTCTGGTATTGTAGGTAGAAACAACAGCTTAATACTGCATTTTTTTTTCCTTTGGCGGTGTATTTGAAAAAGAAGTGACCGCTGTTTTTAAGGGCGGGATTACGGGTTACACATCTTCAAATGAAAAAAAAAACAACAACAACATAAAAACATACAAATTGATATATAAAAATAAAGTAACAAGTTGACAGAAAAATAGACTGGGGTTGACTGCGGCGTCCTGTAAACGATATACAACTAACTTGTAACTCTTTGTGTAGTGTTAGAATAATTTGCGCTGACAATAGCATGGGCGGTAGGTGGTGTAGTGGGCGGGAAATCACAGCTTGTTCTTAGGGAGACAAATCGATAGTACCACGTGGTGCAAGTATGATAGGTTCCGTACCAAAGCAAGAGCATTCCTGTGACGGACTGAATATTTTGTACTTGCAAATTCAAACTAGGCATGTGCGTGTTTTTGTAGTTATTGTATGAGTATTATTATTCTGGGTCTTAGGTTTTCATAATTGTCATTAGGCTATCTAAGTAATACGAGTAGTAATAATACTAGTAGTAACAGAAGATCTAGCGACATTAGCGGGAAAAATTAGAAAATAGATGTAACAGCAGATAGTAAGTGTAGTCATCATTATCACGTGACTTCTCGGCTGGCGTAGGCGATCAAACTTTTCGACATATTGCGATCTCCGATGACATGGATCAGTTATAGAAGTAGTAATAATATTAATAGGAATAGAAATTCCAGCGACGTTAGTGGGGAAAAGTAGAGGTAACAGCAGGTAGTAATAATAGTCATCATCAACGCGTTACCGGCTGGCATAGGCGATAATACTTCCTCATAAACTGCGATCTCCGACGGTATGCATCAGTTCATGTGTTGACTCACTCTATTGGAATCCCAATTAACGTCGTTATCTTCATGCAATGGTGGTAGTCGTAGTAGCAGGAATACTAGTCATCAGCATAATCATCAGCAAGAGATTTGTTGCATGGCATAGGTGAGTATGACACTTCATAAATTAGTATCTCCGACAGCATGGATCAGTAATACAAGTAGTAATAATATTGTTAACTAGCTGACCCGGCCTGGCTTCGCCCAGGCCCTGGCGGGGATCTATCTATCTATCTATCTGTCTGTCTGTCTGTCTGACCCGGCCTGGCTTCACCCAGGTCCTGGTGGGGAGCATCTCATTTAATTCATATAAGAAGTCATATAAGTTCCCGTTCCCGACTGTCTGTCTGTCTGTCTATATGTCTGTCCGACCCGGCCCGACTTCGCACAGGCCCTGTTGGGGAGCATCTCATTTAATTCGTATAAGTAGTCATATAAGCTCCCGTTCCTGACTATCTGTCTGTCTATCTATCTGACCCGGCGTGGCTTCGCCCAGCTCCTGGCGGGGAGCGTCTCATTAAATTCAGATAACAAAAAAAAATTAACTTAAGAATGTCCTTCCACACACCATCCATTATTTTTAATGAAAACTGTTTTAATCACCTACATAACTGTAGATAACTTCTTTAAACATAAAAAGATGAGTTAGAAAGTTTTCACTATTTAAATTGATGCATTATTTTTATGAAAACTTTGAAAATGCCTTAAAGATTATATCATTATTTATTATAACTCATATGCCTGTAAATAACTGTAGACAAATAGTTTATAAATCTTTGAAAACAATGCAACAATCTATATATAAAATATGCAATGTTATTAAAAGTTATGCCCCTTGAAATAACTGTTCTTAAGTTAAGTCCCCTCGCTATATATATAAATGATAAGATATTAAAATATTAAATTTTAGTAAGTAAATAGCTGATTGTACACTAACAAACTAAGACAGTTGGATGCACGGGAATGAGAAGAAGGCGTGTAGAAAATTTCATCTCAATCGGATGGACGCATAAAGAACAGACATACATACAGACATACATCGTCTTTTATAGATATAGATGTAAGCCAGTAACCTTTTGTCATGTCTACCTTCATAAAGAATCTAGAGTCTGTCAGTTCTGTCAGTAGATCCTCAGAGTTGGACATTGGTTCTAGATCAAGAGGTGTTATTTTATTTAATTTCCTATAGTCGACACAGAGTCTTATAGTGTTGTCCTTTTTGCGTACCATGACCATTGGAGATGAGAAATGTGATTGGGATCGTCTAATGATGTTGTTTTTCTTTACGCTAATGATTTCCTGATGTAAATTTTCTTTGTAATGCAATGGAATGGTGTACGGTCTGCATTTTATGGGTGTGTTTGAAGTGAGAGTGATGTGATGCTGTACTAATTCTGTTTGTCCTGGATTGTTGGAGAAGATGGTGTTGTACTGTTGTATGAGCTGTTTGCAGCTGTCTGTTTCTGCTTGAGTTAAGTTTGGGTTTATTTTGATTAGGTTTGTATGGCGTTGAGTGTAATTGTAGGTCGTAATGTCGTCAGTCAATTTTTTTTCAAAACCACAAGTCACTTTCTTTCCGAAACTTTCTGTTTTCCACAATCGACTTCACAAAGACAATCTAAATATCTCTCAACACTCTACAACATTGATGACACATCACTTACATCAAGATGACATTCAGTAAGGACATAGACATCAAGTTTACAAGATGGCGACAAGGTTACAATGGCGACGACTTCACAATGTCGACAAGGTCAAAATGGCGACAAGTTACACAATCACTAATGTTTTACACGTTTACAAGATCAAACAAATGTATGTACTTTACGTTCACATCTAGCCTCCATATTCAAACAAATCTAATAATATATATGAGGATGAGCCTTCACGATCACATTTAAATGTACATTACAGCTGGACAAAAGACTTGACGTTCACAAATCTAAATGGACGAGTCTTCCACGCTCATAAATCTAGGTTCAAATCTTAATTAATTTAAAGCTGGACGATGCACCCACGTTCATACGTTTGGCTCAAATAATCAACAAGGACGAGCTCCCCACGAAAGAGCGGCCGAAAGAGCTGCCAAGCAAGCAGAAGCAGAACTATCTGCAAAAACAAAACAGGCAGAGTTAGATAATGAATTGAGGAAGGCAGAGATCTCAGCTCAGAGTAAAAGAGAAGAGCTTGAGTTACAACTAAAAATTAAACAACTTGAAACTGATACTGCCATAGACAAAGAGTCTAAGAAAGCTGAAAGACTGGAGAAAGAAAACCAGTACAAGAAATATCAAGGTATTGTGAGAAATTATACCTCAGGTGACTGCATTGCAGCCTTCACCCAGAATTTTGAAACTTTAATGGACCATTACCAGATCCCACTGTCTGAATGGAATATTATTTATATGAGAAGTTTATCAGGGGAGCCTCTGAAAGTCATAGAGACTATCCCCAAAGACCTCAGAAAAGATTACCATTATCTAAAATCAAAGATTATGGCACATTTTATGCTAGATGAGGCAGGTTACAGAGAACAATTCAGCAAGTTGAGCCCAAAACCGACTCAAACGTTCTCTGACTACCTCTGCTTAGTCCGAGATATATTTACCAAATGGACTTCAGCAGCTAAAATAGATAAAGATTATCAGAAATTAGAAGATCTTATCATCAGGGATAAAGTCATCTCATCCCTTCCATCAGCATTTTCAAAATTTTTGCAAGAGAATGAATGTACAAGTGTAGATCAGATTGAGAAACGTAGTTCGGCTTATTATACAGCCAATAAACATTGTTTTGCTAGTGAAGCTATTGATACAAACTTTGTAGCATCGAGCAAACTATGAAAAACCCCAATCAGAACCCTATAATAGGTGAAAACCATATAAGCCTACATCTGAAAAATACAATCATTGTAGATATTGTAACATTTCACATCATCAAGGTGAGATGTGCGACAAGAACCCCGCATATCTTACATATCTACAGAACATCATAAACAGCCAAGATAAGGAACGCAAATCCTTCAAAAATGCACGTAAATGTTTCCTCTGTAAGGCGTACGGTCATTGGCGTCATGCTTGTAAAGGAAGGCAAATGACCAAGAAAGCAAATGCCGCCTTATTTGATAGTTCATCATCAGATGAAGAACAATCAGATAAACACCCTGTGAACTCAGCACAGGCTTTTGACATGTTTAACGCAAATAAATGTACTGTTTGTAATACCTTTTATGAAGATGGCGTTTTGACATGCGGTCACTCCATTCCTATTGCCAATGAAGAAGCTAATTTGGTAATAGATTCCAAAGGCAGAATAAACATCCACCAAGGATATGTGAATGGCAAGCCTGCTACAGTCCTTCGGGACACCGGAAGTTCACTTATTGGACTAAAGAGAAAGTTCATAATGCCTACAGACTATACAGGCAGGCACGTAACATGCAGAACATTCTCTGGAAATATTGAAAAGTACCCACTAGCATGGGCATATATTCAGACACCTTTCCTCACTGGGAAAGTAAAATGCGCAGCATTAACTAACCCTGTGTGTGATATTATCATTGGAAATTTACCAGAGGTGAATGATATGCCTCATGATATAACATCTGTTTGCATTGATGACAACATAACATCATCACCATCAAATGCCATCATTGATAATGTTGTATCACCAAATGAATGTATGGTAGCTAATGTAGCACTAAGATATCATGACATCATTGATCAAACTGTTTCATCACCATCTGATATCATTGAATGTGTGAACGCAGTAACTAGATCTACTGCTAGAGTGCAAGATGAAATTAACCAAACTGAGGCTAGAGAAATGCTTAGCCCAGTGGTACTACCTCCTAAAACTATGAAGGAGACTTTTGTAACAGCCCAAAAGGCTGATCCTTCATTGTGTAAATATTTTAATCTGATCGGCCAACAGCCAAAGGTAACCAAAAATGCAAAATGGCATTTTGCTTTGAAAAATTGTATCCTCACCAGGTACTATACCAGAGGTGACAACACAACAGAGCAAACTGTTTTGCCGATTGAGTATCGTAAGCAAGCCTTACATCTTGCCCATGACATACCTCTTGCAGGGCATATGCCATACTCTAAGACCAGATCAAGATTACTTACACAGTTTTATTGGCCCAAATTCTGCAATGACATCAAGCAATATTGCAGAAGTTGTGACATCTGCCAAAAACTAGTAAAGAAAGGTAAACACCCACAGGCAAAATTACAGATTACTGACTTAGCCAGTCAACCGTTTGAGAAAATATCTGTCGACATAGTGGGCCCTCTTAATCAAATAACAACCAGAGGGAATAAATATATTATTACCATCGTTGATTTATGTAGCCGCTGGCCGGAAGGGATTCCGTTAAAGAACATTACTGCCAATGATATAATGGAAGTTTTCTTCCATATATTTTCACGGATAGGATTTCCAGACACTATCCTATCAGATAGGGGAAGCCAGTTCATTGCCTCATCTACTCAAGCTTTCACCAAAATGTTAGGGGTGAAACAATGTTTCAATTCTCCATATCACCCTCACTCAACAGGAATCATAGAAAAGTTTAACGGTGATTTAAAGCATATGCTTGCTAAAGTCACGCAAGAACATCCCAACAACTGGGACATATATTTGCCTGCTATCCTTTTTGCTTATTGCGAAGTGCCACATTCTAGTACTGGATTCTCTCCTTTTGAACTTATCTATGGTGCCAAACCACATGGCCCATTGAGCATCTATCATCAAATGTTAACTGAAGCCACTCCTTTACTTAAACCCATATCATCATACGTATACGTTACATCATTGCGTGAAAGAATCATCAAATCTTGTATAATTGCAAAGGAAGCACTAAAATTATCTGGTGCTACATATAGACAATATGCAGACAAAGGTAACAGGACAATAACGTTGACACCTGGACAGGACGTACTTCTTCTCTTACCTAGTGACAGACACTTATTGACTGAGTCTTGGCAAGGACCATTTAAAGTAATAAGACAGATTTCAGCTGTAGACTATGAGATTCAAATAAAAGACAAACATAAAATATTCCACATTAATATGCTAAGACCATATTACAACAGGGACAACGAACAGGACGATACAACAGCTTGTACAGTAATAATAGATCATGAAGATGACGAAGATAGTGACGAAATTCCAACACCTGCATTAGACACGACAAACTGCTTGAAAGATATCAAAATAAACCCAAACTTTACTCAAGCAGAAACAGACAGCTGCAAACAGCTCATACAGTACAACACCATCTTCTCCAACAACCCAGGACAAACAGAATTAGTACAGCATCACATCACACTCACTTCAAATACACCCATAAAATGCAGACCGTACACCATTCCATTGCATTACAAAGAAAATTTACATCAGGAAATCATTAGTTTAGAGAAAAACAACATCATTAGACGATCCCAATCACATTTCTCATCTCCAATGGTCATGGTACGCAAAAAGGACAACACTATAAGACTCTGTGTCGACTATAGGAAATTAAATAAAATAACACTTCTTGATCTAGAACCAATGTCCAACTCTGAGGATCTACTGACAGAACTGACAGACTCTAGATTCTTTACGAAGGTAGACATGACAAAAGGTTACTGGCAAATAACAGTAGACGAACAGAGCAGACATCTGACAGCATTTGCCACACCTTGGGGACTGTACGAATGGTGCAAACTTCCATTTGGGCTTGTCAATGCCCCAGCGACATTCGTACGTATGACACGACTGTTACTAGTAGACATACCAAACATTATCTGTTACATGGACGACATTTGTGTTCACACAAAGACGATGACAGACCACATAAAGACATTACAGCAGACATTTGAACGGATCAGACAGCACGGACTGATGGTAAAGCCTACAAAAGTAGACATTGCCTATCAGGAAATATCCTTCTTGGGATACAAAATATCTAATGGCTTTGTCACGACAGACGATAACATCGTGTCCAAAATACTGAAACTCTCACTTCCGACTACGAAAAAGCAAGTCAGAAGTGTGTTAGGACTACTAAATTACTATAGACAGTTCATACCAGATTTTGCTGAACTAACTGAAGAATTTACTAACCTACTAACGAAAGATCAACCTGAAAATATTGTAAACAATGAATGCCTAAAATTTGCATTCCAGAAAGTGTTATCTTATTTTTCTGAGAATAGTTTAAAGAATCCCATTCTCAAATTGCCAATATTACATCTCCCTTTCAGATTACGCACAGATGCGAGCTCCGTGGCGATTGGGGCAGTTCTGTTACAGGAACATGATAACATCCTACATCCTGTATACTACGTCTCTAGGAAGTTGACCAAAAGAGAACGCGCTTGGTCGACACCACAGTTGGAAGCTCTTGCTCTAGTGGTGGGTATAACTAAATTGTCCAGATTCCTCCTGGGACGTCATTTCATTGTAGAGTCTGACAACAGCCCATTGAAATTTATCACTTCAGGAGTACCTACCAACCAAATGATAGCGCGCTGGTCTCTTAAGCTCCAAGATTACAGCTTTGAAGTTCGACATATTGCAGGCAGAACAAACACGATTGCCGATCTTTTGTCCCGTTGTCCGACCGACCCAGTAAGCACTAATGTCAGACCAACACAGCCATCAGTGAAGGTTTTTCCACGAAAGCTGTGTATGTCTACAATGTAATGTGATAGGGTTCATTCCCACTATATATAGTTTTTCTTATTTTATTATTACTGTAGTAAGTGTCTCGAATAATTGTGTAGCGTGTGATAGAAAGCGAACAATATTAATTGTACATATATATATATTACGAAACAAAAACAGTGCCACATTCGCTCTGAACTTACCGCAAGCAAACTATCCAATTTATTAGTGGTATCTGCGATTGGAACATATCCAGTGATATTTTAAATCCGTGTGTGAAAGAGTGAACTGAACTTTGACATTTACACCACTGCAGTCAATCGAAATCCAGAAGTTTTCCAGCGAAACAACGAACACATGAACTATCAGAACATCTACGTTCCGAATCACTACATCAAACCGGAACAAGTGTGTTATGGAAGTTTCAGCATCAGCTGTCCGTGTACTTCCGGATAATTTAGAAATTTAGTTCAAAATTAGCAGACGACATACAAAACCTTAAAAAGTTATGACGCTTTTAAAATATTTATGAATCAACAATTTCGAATACACGAATTGTGTATTAATATTTTTTCAATTAGTGTAATCTTAGAATCATACCTTGATTAACTTATTCATACTATCGACATTTTGTCGTTATTATGGAAAAGCATCAAGCTATGATGCTGAGAAATAGAAGAATAATTGTAATATATTTGATTTTATAGTTTTTGAAATTATGTCCCTTTCATTTAATTGTTATTACATTATTACACCAGGGGCAGTAAATTGAAATGTATTTGAATATGTGTTGTATATAAATAGCCATGTTGTTGCCACATTGTTAACACTCCAAGAAGTCATCAACTGGGCGTGGTATAGGGTTACCGACGTTGTAGACCGACGGAAGAGCTCCCGGCCAAATGAGGTCGGAGCTCCAGCGTTGAATGCGGCTTATATAAAGCCGTATTACAGTCTTACCCGATGTATTTTGTTACAAAAAGCATATTATTACTTTTTCTTAAGAGGTTGCGAGGTGGTTGCTTTGAAAGCTGGTGCTACCGATCTGACTGGGTCAATATTGCAACTCAGGTGATCATCCATCGAGAGGATGAAACTTGGCAAGTGGTAAAGATTGAACACCACATGTCTTAAGATACAACTTGCATTTCTTATGTATTTCTATGCCAATATATGTATTCTTATGTATTTCTATACCAATATATAACAACAGAAAGGCCGATTCTGACATGGTTAAAATATTAACCCCGTATGTATATAGAGAGTATACATGAAAGATGAGATCTTTCATGAAGAAGCCCCGGGGGAGCGTGTCAGAATCTGGAATGTCTCCACCAGAGATGCAGGAACATTGTTACGCCCGCCAGGCGAATAGTCCCCGACCGGAATGCAGGAACATCGTTACGCCCGCCAGGCAAACATTAGTTACCTGCCCGCAGGTGGCTGGCTGACGCGATAGCCAGCGGTCAGGCAAGGACAACGCAAGACGCACAGCAGTCCTCATGACGTCAATCCACAGAGGGCAAGCGCTCTGCGAGAAACTGACAGACAGCTTGGGTACTCGGACGAGACAAGATGTGTGGGTAGAGAAAGGCTTTGTGTAGTTCTGTGCCCGAAAGTCGAGTGCTTGTACATCTTGTAAGATAGACTGTAAGCTGTGGGTTGTCTGTAAGTGTATTGATGCATTGTATATGTATTGTAATGATCATCACATGCCAAACTAGATCGTATTGCATGTGACTTGTAAATAAATCCATTGAACTTCGTGTCGTTGTGTCTCAAGTCCAATCATGTTGTACTTGTACTTGTCTCACATGTGTTAGGTATAACGAGCCAGGTTTAAGACCCTGACAATAGATGATGAGAAAGATCTTGCAATAATAATAAAAAAATATTTACTGGAAACAAGCAGCAGCTTGTTCTATGTTGATCACATTCCAAGGTTCCTGATTTCTTTGGGATTGCAATAAATACAGAGTTACATAATTCAGAAGGTATATCTCCAGTATCATATAATGTCTGGTGACTTGCTCTAGTCCAAATTCTTCTAAAGCTTTAATCATTTCTATTGTGATGTTATCTGCACCGGGGGCCTTGCCAGCTTTCATATGCTTAAGAACATTTCGAACCTCCATCTTCAAAATTAGTGGTCCTTCATTATTAAATTTAATATCATACTGTTCCTCTCTGTTATCATTATAAAGGTTTTTCACATAATCTGTCCATACATGTAGAATCTGATCTTTTTCTATTATGATTTTGCCGTCTTTAGTTTTTAGACAGCCTGTTGATGTACTTGTTCTTTTATTAGTAAGTTCCTGAATTCTTTTGTGCACTAATTTGGCATTTTGACTGTTGTATTGTTTTTCAATTTCTAAGCACTTTTCTTCAAGCCATGCTTATTTTTCCTCCTTACATGATATTCTGACTTGTCTGTGAATTTCTTCATATTTGGCAGAATTATTTTTGTTGAGTCGTCTTGTTTCCATTAGGTGTAAAATTTCTTCAGTCATCCATTTCTTACGACCCACCTACTTTAACTTTGGAATAGTTTTTTCTGCAGACAAACTGATTGAATTCTTCAACATTTCCCATTGATCATCCACATCCTGGAATAATATCTCTAGATCAGACAATATATCACATCTGTTCTGTACTTCTATGTTGAATTTGTTTTGTATGTTGTCAAAGATCTACACAGGAGCTTAGAGAGTTACGACGGAGCTATACAGAGAACACTAGACAGGAGAGACACAGGCACTATATTTAGCTTGACAACAGGACACACTCATGTCAACTAAGAGGTCATTGAGTGCTTATGAGTGAGGGTTTCCCAAGAGTATAGGGAACTCGCTTCTTGACGAGTAACTGGAGAATACCAGTTACTGTCGTTAACTGACCAAGCGTGCTGGGACTCTACGCACGCAAACTCGCCAGCGCACGGAGGACTGAATGTCCGTGGTTCAACGCGCAACCTGAAGTGTGCCTCGGACGGAGACAAGGACTGATAGAGAGCAGACGTGTTCGCTAGAACCTTATATAGTTTATCAGCAATAGTGTTTAGCTAGGCTTTAGATTCCAATTAGTTAATAGTATCATTAGTTTCACCTCGTCAATGCATCTGTGAAACATACCATGTTGTTGATTATCCATGAAGTATACCGCTCGCAGAGCTTGTGTGTAAATAGCTCTAAATAAAAATGTATCCTTTTGTAAACCACATGAGTTATTGATTCGTGTTGTGCAAAAGCAGGGAGTCCTGAATTACCTGTCGCTAGTAGGTTGCTGACAGGCAGGACCCATTTGGTGTCAGAAGTTCTGAACCAACGTCTATAAAGACTCTAAAATGTATTTTGTGGCGTTAACAATTACCCAAACGTGAATTATTTATTATATAATGTTTGGAAATAGATTGTTTTTCGAAAATGAACACCAAAATACTTTAAAAAGTAAGATTTGTGGAGTTTGAGCCACAATTAAAAGAAAATAATTTGGAAACTGTAATTCTGTGAAAAGTGATAGCAAATGTTGATGAATTTGGTTAAATGAATATATGTACAAATATGTTGCAAAGTTATCCAGCACACCATCGTGCATTTCATTTTGTGTGATACAGCCATCAATGTCAACATTCATCACATTTAGAAGGATATTAGCTACTAAGCGGAATTTATAGAGCGTAGTATACCAACCAGAAGGAAAGTGAAGACAAGACGACAGTGACACTCATATGACGAAGCATCTTACAAATCATGACAATCATTGATACTGTCATACCATTCATTCATTAACATCATTATCATTATTCAAATCACAACGCATGAAATATAAACATGTATTTGTAGTATATATATGTTTTCTAAAATATTGATGCTCTACTAAACAGAAGCATCAGTTCTCCAATCAAGTCAATCATTTTGTGTACGGAAGTCAGCGGTGAAACATCCCAGGTGCCAAGTTTTTCCAACTGATTAGATGAGTATATTGTCGAATAATTTTGATAATGACAATTTTAAAGATGCATCTTTATTTTTTCAGTGATGTAAATAACTAACATATAATTGTACAACTATTGTGTGAAATTGAAATATTATTATTGTGGTAAAATAACATAGAATCCATGCAAGAGCTAGAAAAACGTGGGTCGGCTTACTTTTCTGCAAATCGTGATATCTTTAAAACTACCATCCATGATACTGAGATCACTACCTTGGTGAAAAACGAACCTAACAGATCGTATAGGCAAAAAGAGTATTGTAAGAAAGACCAGCCCTATCAAAAACCTCCACGTTGTGGATATTGCAATTTACATCATCCCACTTATTCTATGTGCGATAAAAACCCAGCATATCCGTCTCATTTAGAAACAGTCATAAAGAAGCAAGAGAATAAAAAAAACTTTTAAACGTGCTATCAAATGTTATTTTTGTTCGAGCTATGGACACTATTCTGCAAAGTGTCTGGGCAGACAAAGGATGAAGGCAAACAATGCTATGCTCATCATTACGTCATCTGACGATGATAGTGTGATAGACTCTGAACTTGAGAATGTGCTACCAGAGAATGTGTGTGAAAGTGTGGCAGTAGTTACTGATATACTTGATTTCGATAAATGTGATACATGTAACAGGTTTCATGCGGATGGGAAATTAAAATGTGGTCACGTTATTCCATATTCCATCGAAGATACTAGCGCAGCTAAGGCCTCCAGAGGTAAATTGAAGTTCTACGATGCACTGGTAAATAACCAACCATGCCATTGTTTGCTGGACAGCGGGAGCACTTTACTTGGCCTGAGAAGAGAACTGGTGAAACCAGAAGATTACACGGGTGAATTTGTCAAATGCCGTACCTTCTCTGGAACAATTGAGAAATACCCACTGGCAAAAGCGCATATAAATACCCCGTTCCTTACCGGCACATTTACGTGCGCAATCCTGCAAGACCCTTGCACGGATCTTATTTTAGGATGTTTAGACTCATTAAAGAAATGTACTGACGATGATATATTAGCCTGGAAGGAAACGAACCTGGCTAACGCTGTAACAAGGTCAGAAACGCAAACACACTACACTGACCTGCAAAACGAGATGTTACAGCTGTTAACACCTTGCGGTGCTACTAACAATAATACTCGACAAGAATTTATCGAGGCACAGCGCACCGACCATACTATCGCACCTTATTTTAAATTTTATAAACCCAAAAAAAAAAAAAATTTTTTTTTTTTAAAAAAAAATTTCTGCAATGTAATTTAAGCAAAAATAAAGTGGGAGACTTCTATTACGTCACAATTGTACCTACTTCATCCTACTACTAGCGCGATATTTTCAGAGAAACCACTAGTGACCTACAGACGTGACCGCAACCTCAAAGATGTACTTGTCCAAAATACTGTACAGGGATCTCCACCTGCACCATCACAATTAGGTACTAAGGGTTGCCTAAGACCTCGTTGCAAGACCTGCCCATATGTGGTACACACCCCAGTGGTGCTATTCCCTAAAAGTAGTTTACGCATCAAGGAAGAATTTTCCTGAACCAGTCGCAACATAATTTATGCCATCATATGCAAACGGTGTGATATGAAGTATATTGGGGAGACTATTCTCAAGCTATCTGACAAATTTTGCCAACATCTGCTGGACATTCACACTAACGCCGCCAAGCCTGTCTCCACCCATTTCAACGGCGCCAACCATCAAGGTGCTTCCGATGTCCAGGTCACTGCCATCCAGTCTTGCTCCTCCGGCTCTAAACATTGCAAAAATATAGAAAACCGGCTCATATTCTCTATAGAGTGCCTAACACCACACGGCCTCAACACCCAACATAGCTTCATCTAATCGTAGTCATTTCCCCTCCCCTCTCCACTCTCTTGCTTTCACACCCTCCTAGGTGTCACCCTCTCCCTGCCTCTAACTAGTCCTTTTTCTCTACTTAAATTATCTTCTACCCTGTCTCCCTCGGCCCGATTCCCAGTGACCGAACCAATAGTTACCTGGGGAATCACGTATTACCACTCTTGGCACCTCCTTTCGTACGCAATATAGTGTGCACCCGCAATGATATCACCACTCCCCCCGGACCCAATAATCCCCCAACCAGTTAGCTCTGCAAAACTTGGTGGAGTATTGATGCATGACAAGGCAGACGTGGTTGCGGCCTTGTGGGAGCACGTGTACACCTCGGAGGAGCAAATGGATCACCATGGTCTGGCAAGAATGCGACAGCGAGGGGTGACGAGGGGATCTGGCCGACGATCGACGCTCAGAGGAAAGGCGAGACGGACATATAATCAGATTGCTATTGGTACTATTAGTGTTGGAACTCTTCGCTGGCTTCTGAGGATGGGGACGGAGCGCTTATGAGAATGCCCGGAATGCTGTGATGTCGGTTCCTCAATCAATCAAACCAGTTAGCAACTATACTGTATATGCGGTTGTGCGTGCATGCGAATATACACAAGCACATATGTGTATGTGTTTGTATATGTACAGATATATATGTCTCTCTCCCCCCCTCTTCTCCCTCTCAAAATAAGCTTATACCAACCCTCTCTCTCTCTCTCTCTCTCTCTCTCTCTCTCTCTCTCTCTCTCTCTCTCTCTCTCTCTCTCTCTCTCTCTCTCAACAATCTTGTTTTTCTGTGCCTACCTATGCCATGTATATTTCTGGTGGTCGGGTCTCATATAACCCCAATAACACAAACACGGGGTGATTTGATCCTAAAATACGTGGTATAACAATCAACCTTACTAACTCTATTTCATAGGGAACAGTATGAGTGAAGCCTCGTATTTGTAGACCGACCTACTCTGCATACCTCATATAGCATGTCGCAGGCTCTCTCTCTCTCTCTCTCTCTCTCTCTCTCTCTCTCTCTCTCTCTCTCTCTCTCTCTCTCTCTAAACAATCTTGCTTCTCTGTGCCTACCTATGTGTGACATTTTATCACTCATCATTCGCTCCACGTTGCACCAACAACTCAGAAACGGACAAACCTGCACCATCCTTACACGAAATTGCATCGTTCACGAATCCTGTCATTTCTAAGAATAGACATGTCAGCTTTATGACATGAAAGGTCGCGTTCAAAACACAACAAACGATTGGAGGAGGGCATGGGGTGAAGAGTGCCGCAATGCTGACGGTATCGCGCAACATTGTTAGAGCGCATTTGGTGAAATATATTCCAGGAGAAACAAGGTGTTTTCTGATGGAGTATTATTTTTGCTGAAGCCCCTCGCGAAATTGGTGAGGAAAGACGGTGTTCGCAGAATATATGGAAGGAAAGACAGATGAATAAAGGACGGACAAAACCAGTACAGGATGCCAGGATTAGTCTGAGAAGAAATTAGGAGAAGCTCAGCATTGTGTCCAAGTATTGGTAAGTTTTCTCCGAGTCTGTTGTGCCTAGAGTTATCAAGGATGCTCCAAGATGGTGTCACATTTCAAAGTGGAACTACCAGCCTAATGTTTCCAGCAATTATCCAAATGAAACCGTGTTACTTAGAAGTCCTGTCTACAACATCATGTCATTCCTAAAATCAATTACCAGTCAGGAAAGAACCATAATTACATAGGACTGATTCTATTATTACAAGGACAGAGAACATTTTACCAACCAAAACTCTAGTCATTAGTTGAGTAAGAACCTTGATTTCAACTAACATGAGATTATACATCAAGAAAATATTCTTAGGACCAACGGAATAATTGTAGTAGGAACAAGTGATTTGTGTAGAGAAAAAATGTGTGCCTTTTCCATGATCAAATAGACACTCATGGAACCAACTGTGGTATTAATGTTCAAAATTGACATTATATATTTCCCTAATGTTGTGTGTACTGATGTGGAAGTTGTATTTTATGGAACCACCAAATGTTTCTTCTTCCACAGGCTTTAATGTGAATTAAACTTTTTTGTGAAAATTTAACTCTTTTCTTATCAAGTATCTCGTGATGTGCCAACTTTTCATATCTGTTTAATTAAGCATTGAACAACACCATTGAAGAACTTGGAACGTTAAGTGGTTGGGTAACCACAAGTGGCCAGTAAATTCCTGTTCCACTGTAAGCTCCCAGGTTCCAAGTTGTTCATAAGGGAGAACCTATACATTATATAAATTTCTTCTAACCGTTTCATCTTACAGGGAAAATGGATACAAGTGGGGGTTCAATGAGCTAAATATTTTCTGTTCTCCTTTTTCATTTGAGGAAGTTTAAATCAGGAGTGGAACCATTAATTTATTCGGGATTCCCCTTGATAACCTGAGCTACAATGGATCACTTTGTCTTCTAGAGACCTATCCACTCCGTTTAAAAGTAGTGCCATTCCTCTAGCTTGACTTTGTAACGGGGCAGGCTTTGGTGGGTACTGCACTTCCCTCCCAACATACCACACTATGTCATGTATATTGCTGGTGGTCAGATCTTATACAGCCCCAATAATACAAGCACTGGGTGATTTGATCCTAAAATACGTGGTATAACAATCAACCTTACTGACTCTATTTCATAGGGAACAGTATGAGTGAAGCCTCGTATTTATAGACCGACCTACTCCGCATAACTCATGAGGCACACCGCAGGACCTACATCAACCCCCCCCTCTCTCTCTCTCTCTCTCTCTCTCTCTCTCTCTCTCTCTCTCTCTCTCTCTCTCTCTCTCTCTCTCTCTCTCCAAACATTCTTCCTTCTCTATGCCTACCTATGCCATGTGTATTGCTGGTGGTCGGATCCTATACAGCCCCAATAACACAATCACTGGGTGATTTGATCCTATAATACGTGGTATAACAATCAACCTTACTGCCTCTATTTCATAGGTAACAGTATGAATGAAGCCTCGTATTTGTAGATCGACCTACTCCGCATACATCATGTGGCACACCGCAGGATCTATACAAACCTCTCGCTTCCTCTCTCTCTCTCTCTCTCTCTCTCTCTCTCTCTCTCTCTCTCTCTCTCTCTCTCTCTCTCTCTCTCTCTCTCTCTCATAATAATGATAATCTTGCTTCTCTGTGCTTACTCACATCATGTGTATTACCGATGGTCTGATCTTATACAACTCCAATAACACAAGCATTGGGTGATATGATCTTACGTTTTATAACAATCAACCTTATCCTATTTCATAGGGAACAGTATGAGTGAATTCTCGTATTTGTAGGCCTACCTACTCCACATACCCCATGAGGCACATCACAGGAACGATACCAACCTCTCTCTCTCTCTCTCTCTCTCTCTCACACACACACACTCTCTCTCTTTCTCTCTCCCTCCCCCTCTCAAAAATTGCTTCTCTGTGCTTGCCCATATCATGTGTTCTCATGCCCTATGTGGCATATAACAGTAGCTATACCTACCCCCCCCCCCCTCTCTCTCTCTCTCTCTCTCTTCTCTCTCTCTCTCTCTCTCTCTCTCTCTCTCTCTCTCTCTCTCTCTCTTCTCTCTCTCTTTTTATATACCTTGCACATCCCATGTACACTAATGTATGAATGTATGTTGAGTGGTGTATATGTATGTGTGTGCGCTCACACATATCAGTCCACCCAGACTTTAGGACTCGCTTCACAATAACATATATGAGTGCATAATGTGGTTTTGGTTAGTACCACCATCATGCTTGCACCCACTCATGCTTCGTTAGTACATCCACTGAGATTGCTCAGATACCATTATCAAACCACTATCACAGGTTGCCGTCCTGCCCTCCTGCCTTCGCTCCCCCTTCTTTCAATGTGCTCACTAAACCGTTACACCTATCACCCCGTCATCATCCTCCATCTAACTTGGGGGATGGGTGTGTAATGGGTGTAGGGGTGGGGATGAGGGTGTGTCTGGAATGAGATATGTCTGTGTGCGTGGGAGTGTGTGAATGTGGATGGGGTAAATGTGAGTGGGTGCAGGATGTATGTGTGGGTGGTGAGGATGTTTGTAGGTGGGGGACGTGTGGGTGGGTAGAGAGATGTGTGGGCGGGGATGTGTATGGGAAATGCATGTGGGGGGATATGTGTGTGGGGGTGTCACAGTCTCACATAAGGGCGGTACCAACATAAAATTAAGAGAGAGTGGAGAAGGGATAGAACTCCAGCTAAAGGGAAAGAACCGAGTCACTCGAAGGCTCGAATAATCCAGAGCCTTCTCGAAGGACCGGTCAGTGTGTCCACAGTCCCGTGGACACCGATGGGGCCCGCCGATTGCGGGGTCCACGAGAAACTCGGAGAGAGTTACCACCCGTGTCGGATTGCGACACGTGTGGAAAGACAGACACGGACTGGACATCGAGGAAGCAACAGGGCTTACCTTAAGAGGGACTTGATAGATTAAAACCCAAGTGTATTTAGGGGTCTTATGCATATGTTAGATAGCTGATAGAGTTGTTGTAATAATCATGTTTATTGTAAACTCCTGTGATACGCAACTTACAGATTGCTGGCTTGGGAAAACTCTCTTCGCCAGCTTACTGTAACATAATATAAATAAATGATGTTAGATTGCATATGAACGGAGTTTGTTGCCTGTATGAGCCCGAGTTTCATTCCCCTAGATATCTAGGACGGTGACAGGCTATTTGGGAGCTATCAATGTCAAAGACTGAAACATAGAGGCCTGAGGTCTGCCTCAAGATAGAAGAGCACCGGGAAGAGTGGTCAACCTCAGGTAGATTAGAGGGAACACAGTGCCCCGGTATAAGGGCAGGGTAGGTGATAGAAAGGGGGACTATTAACTAGTTCTCTCATGAGACACGGAGGCGTCGACCAGATAGTTAGCACTCTGGTCACGACAGAATCATGCCTACGTGATAGCCACGATTGCCACTCAATAGGAGACGGCTAATATAAGCGTGCTGAATGGAACGGCACGCAAAAAGCCGAAGGACGCAACAAGGTCCTTCCGCGTGCTGTGTAGCCACGCGAGGAGGAAAGTCAGACTGGGGACTGACTTGGTAGCGAGCACATCGTTTAGTGTCGATAGGAGTTTTTGTGTAGCCAAATAGATAGAGATTAGCAATAGGGTTAGGAAACTAGTGATAGGCAATTCTGTGGCTTTGTGTGTGATTTGATAGCGACTGGTTTGTAAATGTAAAGAGCCAACGGCAATAAAATGTATCATTCATTTCCTCTCACACGACTTGCAAGTTTCTTGTGTGGTGTGGGAGAAGTAATCCTATGATGCCTGAAATATTGGTTGTTGACAGGCGAGGATTAATGTGGTGTCAGAAGTGTGGCTTGGACAAATGTTCAAGCTATTACACTTACCCATGGCTCTAGACTAAGGTTACTAATAGTGAATTACAAGGTTTAATTTGTGTCAGTGACTGATGACGTGTGCAGACTAGAACGAGTTGCGAGCTAAACTGTGCCTATCGTGACGAAATAATGCTTATTTGTGTTTATTAGAATATTATATACTTAAATCATGTGTTCTTCGAAGTTGTAAGTATTGATATTATTATTTTCCTTCATTTATTTATATAATTACTTATTTGTTTATGAATAATTATCAAAGATGATTCATGGCGGAGCGATACACATGCCAGCAACATTATCGATTTTTGCAAGCTAAAAATAGCGCTGCGCCTCTGACGTATTACAATTGACAAGCAATTGTTTTACGCCATTAGCATTCAGCATCTGATTGATTACAAATCGCCAAGCTGCTGCCCGCCTGAATCTGTGCTTTATATTAACTAATATTTGTTTATTTGAGTTAGTGAATGAATATATTTATTTATTTAAACATTATTATTATATTTTTATTTATTTAAAAGCAGTTATTGAATTTTTTTAGTACTTTTTCTATTTGTTTACCGTCACGATGGCACTACTTTTGGCTAGGCAAATTAGACTTGGTCTGCACAACACTTCCATAGATTAAACTAGGTTAGTAACGAAAGGCATAAAACGTTAGAACGAAGACAGGACATTGACATTAAATATTAAGTAAACTATATTCTGTTTGTTCGTGGGCATGTCATTGTGATTGTACCAAATTGTCGAAAATTTATTTGTCGTTTACAATTTGTTAATTGTTGCTGCTCTGTGAACCAGGGTGAACAACAGCTGTTTAGAAAACTCGTGTGTATACCGAAGTGCCAAACGAGGTGACCTGTGTTGCCGAATGGTTGTTCCTGATTCTCGGGAACATTAAGATGAGTATACTCAATATATTTGGCATGCAATGTGATTAATAATGCATCTCTTTTTCAGCGTGTGATGCATTAGCATATTTTTGTGCTCTGTTTTTCAGGAAAAATTTTCCAGGTTATAAACAAAGAGTACAATTTGTAGTGCTCAGATATTAAGAAACATAACATATCAAAGATAAATAAGTGATTAAAGAGTTCAGTTCAGGTCAACGCTAGCCAATTACCCAACAACATGGCTACTTTAGCTGATTTCGTAAAAGCAGGCAAAGAATTGCAATACACAGGAAAGGAGCTAGAACAATATGCTGATCAAAAATTTAAGGAAGCAAAGGATGCTGAGAGAGATGAACGCGCACAAGAAAGAGAACGAGAAAGACAACATCAAAAGGAGATTGCAGAACTAGCTGAGATAACAAAACAAAAACAGCTAGAAGATCACAAACAGGTTAAGCAAAGAGAATTAGAATTAAAACAGAAGCAGTTAGAACATGATAAGGAGATTAAGCAACAACAGTTAGAACAAGATAAGGAAATTAAATAGAGGGAATTAGAATTAAAGCAAAAGCAAATAGATCAGGAGAAAGAATTAAAACAAAAAGAATTAGATCTAAAGCAAAAAGAGATAGATGAAATGGCAAGAGTTAAGGAAAAACAAATACAAGTAGAATCAGAGACACAGTTAAAGATGAAAGGTATGGATGTAGACTCACACGTAGAGATCTCTGCTACTAAACTAAAAAGTCAACAAGAAGAAAATAAGTTCAACAAATACAAAAATATTATCAAACCATATTGTAAAGAAGATTCCATATCAGCATGGACAGAGAATGTCGAGTATCAGTTTAAATACCACCAAGTTCCAATAGAGATGTGGGCTATGATTTATATGAAGAACCTGAGTGGTGAGCCCCTTAAAGTGATAGAATCAATACCAACTGATCTTAGATCTAACTATCAGTACATCCATGATAGGATAATGCAACACTTTTTACTTGATGCCCCTGGGTATCAGGTTCAGTTCTCAAATTTAAAACCAAAACCTAGTGAGACTTTCATTGATTACGTCTCAAATGTTCAAAGTGTACTAAATAGGTGGCTTAAAGCAGCTAACATAGGAAAAGACTTTGATAGACTTAAAAATTTAATAGCCATGGATAAAGTCATATCCACTATACCATCTCCTTTTGCTAAATTTCTGCAGCAGTCAGACATTGAGACCATAGAGCAATTTGAAAAGAAAGGCTCTGCATATTTTTCCTTAAACAGAGATATTTTTAAGACTTCAAATGACTCTGAAATAGTTTCTTTTGTAAAGGACCAACCTAAAAACTATCAGGGTAATAGAAAACCATTTCATAAAGTCGACAAGAAAGATAGGAAAGTGTCAAAATGTATCTACTGTCAACTTTTGCATGACACTTATTCTATGTGCGATAAATCGCCTAACTATCCAGCACATCTCGAAAATGTCATTAAGAAGCAAAAAAAACAAGAGATCTGCATACAGGCGTGCAATCAAATGCTTCTTTTGTTCCAGCTACGGCCATTATTCAAATAAGTGCCTGGGCCGCCAATGTATGAAAGCCAACAATGCTATTTTGATTGATACATCTTCTGATAGTGGTAGTGAGACTGAGTGTGATGTTGAAAATGAATTACCTATTAACCAATCTGAAGATGTGTGTTGTGTAAACGATATATTGAGTTTTGACAGTTGTGAACGATGTCACCAATTTCATGCAGACGGAACATTAGAATGTGGACATACAGTACCATTCTCAACTGAGAATGTAAATGCAGCATTAGCCTCCAGAGGCAATTTGGTGTTCCACAATGCAATGGTCAACGATAGACCATGCCAATGTTTGCTGGACAGCGGCAGCACCCTTATTGGTCTTAGAAAGGAACTGGTGAGTCCAGATGATTATACAGGTGACTCTGTCAAATGCCGAACATTTTCGGGTAACATTGAAATTTACCCTTTGGCCAAAGCCCGTATTAACACTCCTTTCCTTTCTGGTACCTTTACTTGTGCAATACTTGACAACCCTTGTACTGATTTAATTTTGGGTTGCTTACCCGAAATGAAACAATGTACTAGCGATGAAATAGCTGCATGGGAAAAATTAAATGCAGCTAATGCAACAACCAGAGCAGACGCTATAAAACATCAAGACACACTACAAGATGAGAGACTACTGTTGCTTTCCCCAACTAGCACGGATGATACCACCAGACAAAAATTCATAGAACAGCAGAAAGCTGATCTTAGTGTGTCTCCTTATTTAAAATTATTGAAAGAAAGAGCCAAAGTGACAAAAAACGCATCATGGTTCTTTAGACTTAATAATGGCATTCTTACTAGATATTATACAACTGGTAACCATGAGATTCAGCAAACGGTGTTACCTGTACAACACCGCCTAACTGTGCTAAAGATTGCACATGAGTCACCGTTTGCTGGTCACCTTGCATACGACAAAACCAGGGCCAGAATTCAGGCTCATTTTTATTGGCCAGGTTTTTGCAATGATATAAAATTATTTTGTCGTTCTTGTAATGTCTGTCAACAATTAGTACGTAAGGGTAAACATCCTACAGCTGAAGTACAACCTTCTACACTGGCTTCTAGGCCATTTGAGAGTGTGGCGGTAGATATTGTTGGACCCCTGAATCAGGTGTCCAGCAAAGGAAATCGCTTCATATTAACGATGGTCGACCTATGTTCAAGGTGGGTTGAGGCAGTAGCTTTGAAGTACATCACCTCCAAAGATGTTGCCAATGTATTTCTACACCTGTTCTCACGATTCGGATTTCCACGTACCATCTTATCCGATCGTGGAACTCAATTCATATCGGCTGCAACGCAAGCCCTTACAAAAATGTTAGGGAATAAACAACATTTTACAACAGCGTACCATCCAGCCAGCAATGGGATAGTAGAAAAAATTAACGGAGATCTTAAGCATATGCTGGCTAAGGTAACAGCAGAAAACCCAGCTGATTGGGATACACTGTTGCCAACAGTGCTGTTCGCCTATCGGGAGATTCCCCATTCAAGCACGGGTTTCTCACCGTTTGAATTAGTGTACGGGGCTAACCCACGTGGACCCCTAACCATTTATCATCAGGTAATAACTAATTCCATTGAAATTTCAACCCCAAAAACACCTTATGAAATGGTGACAGAAACACGAGATAAAATCATGAAATCGTGTATCATAGCTAAGGCAGCTTTGGAGAGGAAGGGTCAAATCTACCGCCAATACGCCAACAAAGGTGCGAGAACAATTGATCTTGAACCAGATCAAGACATACTTCTGTTACTTCCAGACAAACGAAATTTATTATTGACCTCATGGCAAGGGCCATTCAAGGTGGTACGTAAAATTTCAGATGTTGACTATGAAATATCAATAAACGGACACTTAAAGATATTCCATGTCAACATGTTGAAACCTTACTTTTCACGACAAGAGACAGAAGTAGAGACAGACGAACACAGTGCACCCACACCTAGTGATCAGACGACAGACATACACAACGCAACTACACTAGTTAGCGAGACTGGCAAATCCGACGATATCCATACACCTAGTGAGCTTACAGAATACACACTTAGCACCACCACCGTACTGAATCAGGTAGACGACGACGGAATGGAACTACCTGTTCCTATTGTAGACAAGACTGCTACATTAGATAGCATACGGATAGAACAGGGACTAACAGACAGTCAACGACGACAATTAGTAGAATTAGTGACAGAGTATAAAGACATATTTTCTGACATTCCAGGTAGGACGGACAGAATCTAGCACTCCATTCTTCTTTCGGACTCTAAGCCTATCAAATGCAGGCCGTACTCTATCCCACTCAGCTATAGAGAAAGTCTAAATAAGGAAATTCTTAATTTAGAAGCTAGTGGGATCATCCAGAAATCTACATCTGAGTACTGCTTTCCAATCGTCCTAGTTAAGAAAAAAGACTCCACAATTCGTCTGTGTGTGGACTATAGAAAACTCAACAACGTCACTAAGATCGACGCAGAACCAATTCCTTCCTGCGAAGATCTTATTCTTGACATGTCCACCTCCAAAATCTTTTCTAAATTAGATCTTACTAAGGGATATTGGCAGGTCCCTATGCAGACTCAATCCATTCATCTTACTGCTTTTTCAACACCTTTAGGACTATACGAGTGGCGTTTTCTTCCTTTCGGACTTCGAAACGCTCCTGCCACTTTCGTACGCTTAACTAGAGATCTACTTCATGGAGTGACGAATACAGTGACTTATATAGATGATATATGTGTCCATACTGATGACTGGACAACACACTTACTGAAACTAAGACATGTCTTCGATAGGTTGCGACTCTTCGGTCTCACTGTCAAACCGAGCAAGGTCGAATTGGGCCTAAAAGAAATTGATTTTTTGGGTCATGTCATTTCACAAGGTCAACTAAAGACTGACAATAGAATTATTACCAAAATTATGAACCTGACCATGCCTACCACAAAGAAGCAGGTCAGAAGCCTTTTGGGGTTAGTAAATTACTATAGCAAATTCATACCAAACTTAGCGGAAATTACAAGTGTATTTTCAAATGTTTTAAAAGCATCTGTAAAATTAGATGTCAAAGATGCATTATTAATTTCTGCATGGTCAAAATTGAAAATCCTGTTTAGTAATGTACCAATCCTCGGCTTGCCTAATCCTAGGCTCGTTTATTATCTTAGGACAGATGCCAGCAGAATCTCCATCGCTGCAGTACTAGGCCAATTTTATGATGGCATCTTCCATCCGATTTGCTACGTGAGCCGTAAGATCACACCTGCTGAGTCCAGATATTCCATATCAGAGTTGGAAGCCCTAAGCGTCATCTATGCGGTGAGGAAGCTTCATCGATTTCTAGCGGGTGTTCACTTCGTTGTCCAGACTGACAACTCCCCAATCACGGTCATACAAAGTGGTGTGCATCGGAATGACCGTATATACAGGTGGTCGCTAATACTACAAAATTATACTTTTAGTATAGAGCATATTAAGGGTAAGGACAACATTCTGGCTGATACCCTTAGTCGACCATCTGAGGTAGAAATACCAGAGATTCCACATAAGAGTGTAGAGTAATAGATGTTAACTTAGTACATTAGAATATTCTATGTGAAATATTTTACGAATACATAGACATTATGTGCTGAACTAGGTACTAAGAACAGTGAACTACTATGTGTCCGTAGACATCAAAATAAGAACTTTGCTCTGAGAACAAATATATCACCTTGTGAACTAGGACAGCTCGTTACTTGCTAAGCTCCATATGTGTTCCGGTGAATAATTTGTGTTAAGCAGAGAAAAACAGTGTCAGAACAGTACATAAATACAGACACGAAAACACTGGTCGAAGACACAAGCGAACTCTACAGGTGCAATACCCATAGGACACAAGTATGACTGTGTAATGTATTTAATATACCCAGGACAAGTGTGAATATATAATATGCCAATGAAAGCAATTTCTGAACATTAGGGCAACAACTAACCTGAGGTATTTAAATACCATGTATATAAATACTTATTGTGATATGTATTATAACGTTTTAATATAGTGATAAATTATAGGTAGATTAGGTCATTTTAATTTACATTTAGAGTTAGGAAATATAATAGTGTTCATTTTTTTTAGTAGGTGAGATAGATCATGAATTTACCCACTTACTTAGCTTAAAAGTAGAATAGGATAGTAATTTAAACATAACAACAACTAATTATAAACTAGAATAAGAAGTTTAAATAGTAATAGTACCATTTAGTTTATTACATTTCACTTTGTTTCATTTCATTTGAGTTCATTCCATCTTAATGAACCAGTCCATTTAACAAACGTGATCATTTAGTATTATGATTAGTTTATACCGTAATAGGATAAAATCATTATACAATTAAACATACATCATTTACACCATTTAGAGTAAGAATATCAATCATATAGTTTTTTCATTTAAAAACATTAGTTATAATTGTGTTATATTTCCTATTACCCATGTTAGAAAGGTACGTAATTTATTACATTTCACATTACCCATTTCAGAAAGGTACATAACTCATCTCACATCAATTTCATTTTAAATAGTTAGATTACATCCCTTAATATAGATAAATATTAGGATTAATGTAAGCGTGTCTTAGGATTAATGTGGCAAAATAAATTAAAATAGGTAACACATTAAATACATATTTATAGAACTAGTATTAGTATATCAGTAGTTAGAATATTATTTCAGTAGAATATAGTGGTTAATAATACCAGGGTATAAACCATCAACCCTTTCTCTTACATGTAAATATGTTGTAAATATATGACTCGTGCAGCAATTTACGCACAGTCATTAAGCTCAACTTTGTCAAACTGAGCCAAACTTGTACAGTGTCACTCCAAGGTTTTTAAATTATTGTGAGGGTAAAAGATGTGTGACAGAAGAGTGAAAGTGAGAGCGAATGTAAATTATACAAGAGAGAGTGAGAGCAGTCAGCGGATTTTTTCTGCTGCTCAACGCGACTTTTTATGTTTTGTCTCCGTCAAATGTTTGTTTCAATGTTGAAAATGTGCTGTCTTGAATGTATTGTGTGTAGTTTAGTGTAGATCTTAGAGAAAGTATTTTAAGTCTCATAAGACGGAAACGTAGTCACGAATTTGTGTTATACACTTGTTTGTGGCCACATTTAACCGAATTATGGCACTTGAAAACTAACTTACATACACATGATAGATAGATACACATGTTAGAAGTTAGACTATACTTATTAATTACATCCAAACACGCAAACAACCAGAAAAACAAACATATAAATTGCATACATTTTTTGTAGATCAAAGGGAGATAACTCCGGGTCAGGGGACATAATAGACAACGAAACACTAACTTAACAGTGAAAGATAACTTTACACGCGGAAGCGAAATAGGTAAAGCCTGTCGCACACAGCTTGTGTAATGGTTGTTTAATATTATATGGGGGACATGAAGCAATTCATGTGTTGACCCTAAGAAAGTCAACTTTGTATGGGTAGTGAGTTAATTTACTATTTGAGGGCAGGTCTTATAAGACAACGGTCCGGTTCAGACATACCTCTAATTAATATAATATTGCGATTGAGAAGAGGGCTCACGCCAACCAGACAAGTTTGTGGCGATTGCCAGTAGCCAAGTAAAGTGATACTACATTGTGACAATAGTCAGTAGAAGTCTATTGAGTTACCCAAAGCCAGGTTATCTACAGTCTTTGACAAAAATTAGTTACACTAATTTTTAGAAACCTCTTGCGTCACAACCAATGAGTCAAAGTTGATGACGCAACACAGGAGGGGAGGGTGTGTGTCAAAGACTGAAACATAGAGGCCTGAGGTCTGCCTCAAGATAGAAGACCACCGGGAAGAGTGGTCAACCTCAGGTAGATTAGAGGGAACACAGTGCCCCGGTATAAGGGCAGGGTAGGTGATAGAAAGGGGGACTATTAACTAGTTCTCTCATGAGACACGGAGGCGTCGACCAGATAGTTAGCACTCTGGTCACGACAGAATCACGCCTACGTGATAGCCACGATTGCCACTCAATAGGAGACCGCTAAGCGTGCTGAATGTAACGGCACGCAAAAAGCCGAAGGACGCAACAAGGTCCTTCCGCGTGCTGTGTAGCCACGCGAGGAGGAAAGTCAGACTGGGGACTGACTTGGTAGCGAGCACATCGTTTAGTGTCGATAGGAGTTTTTGTGTAGCCAAATAGATAGAGATTAGCAATAGGGTTAGGAAACTAGTGATAGGCAATTCTGTGGCTTTGTGTGTGATTTGATAGCGACTGTTTTGTAAATGTAAAGAGCCAACGGCAATAAAATGTATCATTCATTTCCTCTCACACGACTTGCAAGTTTCTTGTGTGGTGTGGGAGAAGTAATCATATGATGCCTGAAATATTGGTTGTTGACAATCAATTGATATTACAAAGTTCTGTACCAGAATTAGGTCAATGCACGTTTCAACATTTGTGATGTGTGATATATTGCAAAGTAATACAAATTTATTGTGATACATGCTATAAATTAAATTTTTTTCTTGTGGTGAATTATACGATCGCCAAATTTGTGGAGTGTGAACCACAAGTGAGTCAAATCAGATCGGTAAAGTGTGAAATTCTACCAATATTATTTAGAAAGTGTGATATTATACTAAAAGCAATTGAAATGTATAAAATCATCAGTGAAAATTACCATCGTAACCACCGTGTACATTCCATTGCGTGTGATACAGCCATCAATGTCACCATTCTACGAAATCAGTAAATAGAGTAGCGACGAACTGCAGCCTAGAACGAAGGTACGCCAGAGTCAAACGGCGAAGACAAAACGACATTGACGGCCATACGACTAATCATCTCATTTATCATCTAACAATCATTCAGACGATCATATCATTCATCATTAATACCATTTATCACTATTTATCACATTCTCATTCACCAATCGCATGAAATAGGAAATTATAGTAACAACGTTAGAAGATATGAAATATTTGATAGAATATGATGAATTGTGAGCTTGTATTTACAACTTAAGCGTGTGTCTAATTTTTGCTGCTCTACCAACCAGAACGCAGCCCGTGTGGTAGTAAATCAAACCAGTGTGTAGTGTGAAAGACTGCGGTGGAACATCCCAAGTACCGCACTGTCCAACAAATTAGATGAGTATATTTTCCGAATATTTTGATATGCTCTAACGTAATCATGCATCTTCTTTTCCAGCGAAAGATGTACATGTACTAACACATTATTGTAAACTATCCTGTGCATATTATTGTGATATCATTTTGATCTAACATTACGCCACAAAATGGCGTCACTTAATGAATGTATCCAGGCGGGCATCGCAATTGGCCACACTGGAGATAAGCTAGAAAAGTGGGCGGACCAAAAGTATAAAGAAGAAATAGCTCTACAGAAATAAGAAACAGAAAGAAAAGCTGCTCTTGACAGAGATGAAAGAGCATTAGAAAGGCAACATCAAAAAGAAATGAAAGAAATTGAGGAGGTTACCAAAAGGAAACAATTAGAATTAGAACAAGTTACTAAACAGAAACAGTTAGACTTAGAGCAGGCCACCAAAGAAAAGCAAATACAATTAGACTCAGAAACTAAACTAAAGATGAAGGAAATGGAGGTAGATTCTAACATACAAATAGCCTCTAGCAAACAAAAGAGCCAAGAAGAACAGAACAAATTCAGTAAGTACAAAGGCCTCATTAAACCATACACTGTAGGTGATTCAATCAGCGCATGGGTGGAAAATATAGAGTTCCAACTAAAAACACAGAAAATACCTTTAGAGGATTGGGCAATGATTTACATGAGGAACCTGAGTGGGGAGCCTTTAAAAGTAATAGAATCCATACCTATTGATCTTAGAAACAATTTACCAGTACATACACGATAGGATAATGCAACATTTTCTTTTGGACGCTACTGGTTACCAAATTCAATTCTCACAGATTAAACCAAAAGCAACTGAAACGTTCTTAGACTACATTTCTAACGTGCAGAGCACATTTAAAAAATGGACTAAGGCGGCTAAAGTAGGTAACAGCTATGAAAAACTAGAAGAGCTAATGGTAATGGACAAAGTTGTTTCTACAGTGCCTACCCCATTTGCTAAATTCTTACAACAGTCAGATATTGAGTCTATTCAACAATTAGAGAAACGGGGGTCAGCTTATTTTTCCTCTAATCGGGACATATTCAAAACTACATCATATGACACAGAAATTACAGCCTTTGCAAACAGAGTCCCTGATAGATCCTACAAACAGAAAGACTATAGTAAGAAGGACAAACCATATCAGAAACCACCTCAATGTAATTATTGCAATCTGTTTCACCCAACTTATTCGATGTGTGATAAGAACCCCACATATCCGTCACACCTAGAACAAGTGTTAAAGAAGCAAGAAAGCAGAAGATCATCGTTTAAACGTGCTGTAAAAATGTTATTTTTGTTCTAGTTATGGCCATTATAGCAATAGGTGTCTTGGGAGACAGAAAATGAAGGCAAACAACGCAGCCCTCATCGATACATCATCAGACGATGAGAGTGACATAGATCCCGAACTTGTCAATGTATTGCCAATCGAATGAATGTCAAAGTGTATCATCAGTAACCGATATTTTAAACTTTAAGACGTGCAAAGTATGCCACCAGTTTCATGCGGAGGGGAGATTGAAATATGGACGTAATATCATGTTCAAATGAAGAAGCAAATGCAGCATGTGCCTCCAGAGGTAACCTTAAGTTCTACGATGCACAGGTCAATGGTAAACCATGCCAATGCTTAGTTGATAGCGGCAGTACTATACTGGGATTAAGGAGAGAACTTGCTAGAACAGAAGATTATACGGGCGAATTTGTCAAATGCCGTACTTTCTCGGGTACCATCGAGAAATATCCACTGGCAAAAGCGCATATCAATACCCCGTTCCTTACCGGCACATTTACGTGCGCTATCCTTCAAGATCCATGTACGGACCTTATTTTGGGATGTCTTGATGCATTGAAAGAATGTACAGACGACAACATAAAAGCCTGGAATGAAACACACAGGGTCAACGCTGTAACCAAGTCAGATACAGAAATAAGTTATACTGACTTACAAAATGAAACACTACAGCTACTAACACCTAGTGGTGCAGATACCAACAATACTCGCCAAAAGTTGAGCGAGGCACAAAGCACCGACCAAACACTCACACCGTATTTTAACTTGTTGTGTGAGCGAAAGAAAGTTTCTAAAAATTCCACCTGGTACTTTAAAAAGGTTAACGGAATTCTCATGCGTTATTACAAATATAATAACCATGAAATTCAGCAGACGGTGTTACCGGTAACATACCGGGAAAAGGTGCTAAAAATCGCACATTCACCACCGTGTGCTGAACATTTGGGCTATCATAAAACGCGAGCCAGAATTCTATCACAATTTTACTGGCCGAAATTTTGTTCGGACATAAAATCTTTCTGTCGCTCTTGTATTGTGTGTCAACATCGTGTACGAAAGAAAAAGCATGTAAAGGCCGAAGTGCAAAAATCAGTGATAGCATCTAGACCACTTGAAAGAATAGCGGTCGATATTACTGGACCCCTAATGCAGGTGTCGAGTAATGGAAACCAGAACTATCCAAACAAGGGTACTAAAACGATTCACCTTAAACCGAACCAAAAAGCTGTGATTCAACTAACTGATAAACATAACATGGTACTAACATGTTGCCAAGGGCCTCTCAACGTTGAACTCAAGATATCAGATGCGGATAATGAAATATCGATAAAAGAACACTTAGAGATATTTCATATCAACATCCTGAAACCATACGTTTCACAACAAGTACAACAGACAGACGAACAGATTGCACCAACACCAAGCAATGATACGACAGACATACATAACTCAACTTCACTAGGTAGGGCGACACACAACAGCGACAACGCAAACACACTTAGCCAGACAACAGCACACACACGTAGTAGCACAACGGTATGGGACGAGACTGGAACTACCAGTTCCGACAGTAAACGCAACTGCGACAAATATCTCGACATATAGAAATAACAGATGCAGTCAGACGAAAGACGGGACAAAACACCTACTGAAACGTCGACAGGTCTTCAACAGGTTGAGATTGTGTGGACTCATAGCTAAGCCGTCCAAAATAGAGTTGGGCATGGAACAAATTGACTTCCTGGGTCATACCAGCTGCAGGGGCCAATTGAAAACTGATGACAGTATCGTCACTAAAATTCTGAATGTAACAATGCCAACGACCAAGAAACAGGTCCCAAACTACTATAGTAAATTCATTCCCAACCTGGGGGAAATCACCAGTGTCTTTTCTAACATCTTAAAAGCTTCGGCTAAGTTATTTGTAAAAGATGCACGATTAATTAGTTCGTTATCGAAATTGAAACATTTTTTCATCGTTCCATCTATCCTTCGTATGCCTAACCCAAAACTCACTTATTTCTTATGCACAGATATGAGTGCCATATCCAGATCTGGAATACTAGGTCAGTTCTACGACGGGACGTTCCACCCCGTAGGTCGCAACATCACTCCTGCTGAAGGAAGATACTCAGCATCAGAAATGGAAGGCCTTAGTTTGATCTATTGCGTGAGAAAGTTTCACCGATGTTTGGCAGGAGCACAGTTTGTAATCCAAGCCGATAACTCCCCATTGTCTGTGCTGCAATCTGGACATCCTACCAACAATAGAATTTACAGGTGGGCTTTAATTCTCCAAAATTATACGTTTACCATCCAACATTTAAAAGGGAGATTAAATACGATTGCAGACATTTTATGTCGTCCTTCAACCATTCAAATACCTGAGTTACAGGAAGGAAGCGACCATACACCACCAGAAACATTGACACTGTGATGTTAAATAACCAAGTGCCATGTGTGGTGAGTAAGACATATCGTAAGTGTGTTACTATCGCCTGATACTTTACTTGTGTGAATAGAACAGTGCTATGAAAAGTGTAACGAACAGACGCAGAATTAACATGCGCTGAGACACACGTAATTTAGATTATGGGAACTAACGCCAAGAGGACAGAGAACCCAGCTTAGACCCCGAATCTAGAAAGAATTTGAACCAACGCCAGAATATAGTAAGGCCAGACCTCGAATAGAATGTATTGAATCAACGCTTAGACCCCGAATGACAGTACAGGGTTAGCTATGGACCTACATAGAGTGGTGGGCAACTATATTAATACACTATCCTTCAAGAAGAGCATTAAAGACTTTGGCGGAATGAACTATGTTAGAATAGTCTACAAAGAGATTTGCTCTAGCTTTACAACGCAGAGGAGGACGTCAACTTAGTGTAATTAGATATAGAAATGTAACTGTGATATATGTACATTATTATTTTATTTACAATATCTATAACTTCATTTTTCTATTATTTATTCTATTGCAAATTATGTAAACGCGTATATAACTTTATTTTCTTATTTGCGTAGTTAGAAATCACCATCATTTAATTAATAACCCATTTATTAAAATATCCATTATAGAAATACAATTATTAGATCTTATATTAGTTAATTAACTTATAATCATAATCATTTATACATCTATTTAGCTAATATATCATTTCAAAACTAATGCCAATCATTTAGGAATTAATATCATCTTTTTCACAAGTAACATTTAAGGTAATTAACCCATTTCGCTTAAATGATAGTAGTAAATTATTTCCCTTGAGGGTAATTTAGCTCAGCACACCAAATTATGGAAGTTACTATGTCAGGATCGGTAACGAACCATCCTTATAACGATGTATATTTTTGTACAGACATGACGCGTGCAAACAAAACGCACAGTCATTTGGCGTGATTATTGTTATAATTCAGCCAATCATTTAATGTATATATATATATATATTGTTTATGTATGTAATACTATGAACCATATTTTAATGACGAGAGAATGATTGATTGAAAGAAAAGTATGAAAGGGTATAAAAGATGAATGAAAGAAGAGAAAATGCGATGAGAGAATGCAAAAACTTAGTAAACATTGAAAGGAAGAGTGCGAGAGAGAAAGACAGCGGAAATTTTTTTTTTTCACCGCTGGAAAGGTCTTATTTGACTTGTCTGTGTCATGTGTGTTTCCAATGTGTTGTCAAGGGTTTTATATGTGTTACAGCAACACTTTAGTTCCAGTTCCAGTTTTCAAAAACAAAAATTCCAACTTCGTCCTCGTCTAACTTGCTTCATCGGCTGTGGTTATAATTGAGGATCGTGGTTTTTGTGGGTGTATTCACCCTAATTCTTGTCTTGTGAGTCCTATCTCGGACTGGTTATGTAGCGTTTGTGTCTGTGACGTCAGCAGTGGTCGGCGGCTATCCTTTGTGCTCTTCTGTTGTTATGGTTTTCTTTGTTGGTGTAGGCTCCTGGCTGCAGTCCTTATAAGGACTTTTTATTGGGTTTTTTAGTCTCCTGTTCTGTGCATTGCCCGTATCTTTTGTGTGCAGTCCTTAAAGGGACTTATTGTTTTCCCACTCCAGGCGTCGTTGTTTAGCTTGACTCGCCTTTTCTCGGCATAAGGCATCGTATGCGGCGCACTCCTCTTCGTACTCTTTCCATTCGTCTTCGTCGGCCTGTTGTACGAACCACTCCTCTACCTGGCAGGATGCTGATTTCATCTCGGGTTGCTTAGATATCGTGGCTGGACTACTGGCTACTGATTGCTGCTTCTGATTGGTCTGTGGCTTGGCTCCTTCGTGCGTCTTTTTGCTTCCTTTTTTGTGCATTGTTTTCATCAGTTTTTCGACGTTTTTTTGTGGTGCTTCATCTTGCTTCCTCTCTTCTGTTGGTTTGGGTTGATGCTGCATCCTTTCGGCTCTCAGTAGTTCTCTTTCGGTCTTGATCTTTTGTAGGATTTCCTCGTTTTCCTTCTTCATTTCAGCCATGCACTGGATCTCTTGTTTGATGTTGAGCTGGATTTCTTTCATGTCGGCCAGCAGCTTCTCATTATCGTTGGTCGGATTCGTCGTCAGCAGTGCCTTGACTTGTTTCTTCAACTCGTCTATCTGCTTTTGAAAATGATCTCTTTCAGCTTGTGCTATGCCTGTGGCTGTCTCGCCCCTCCGCATTGCTTCCTTGAATGGTGTCTTTGTGAGGATGGCGATTTTTAAGACGTCTCTCTGTCTCTGCAGGTACGGACAGCCCAGGTATCTTGCTCCATGTTTGCCCAGGCAGTTGGCACACTTTCTTTTGTTGTTGGGTGCTCGGAAGTCCGTGTCCATCTTGGCCAGCGGACACTCCTTGTAGGCGTGGTGAGCGGCGCAGTATCGGCAGATTTCCGTCTTACTGCGGCACGTCGCTCTGCTGTGGCCGGCCTTCTGACATCTGGAACATTGCGTGATTCTTGGTATGAATCTCTCTGGTTGCTGCATTCTCTTGTTGTATGATACTGTGGTCGGCATCTCGCTGCCCTCCGATGTCACCACTGCCAGGGTTGTAGGTATCTTGGAGTAAGTGAGAAGCCGCTCCGCCTTCAAGACTCGGATGTGAAGATTCTCTTCCCGTAGCTGCTTCAGGATTTCGTCATCTGTCAGCTCCACAGGAATCCGCTTGACAACCCATCGGACTGTTTTTGAGTCGGTGTATCCGACTCTAGTGTCTTTCTCCTCCTTCTTCTCTGCTGTCTTGATTCTTGACTGTGTTGGGCTGTCAATCTTCTCCCTCGTTGTAACTTCAGAAATAGCTGTAGTATCAGGCTCTTTGATGCAGCTAGCAGGTGGGCTCTCAACGTTCTTCTTCTTGTTGTCGGCTCCCACGCTGCTCATCTTGGCAACAGCGTGTTTCTTGTTGGATTTTCCTCGTGGCATTTTTCCCGCGAATCAGGCTTCTTGACAGAATAATGCGACTTGACTTGTTAGCGCTCGCAGTGCGAATGACTACACGAGCAACACTTTAGCAGAGTATAGAGAGAACGTACTTTGAGCTTCAGAAAACGGAGTTGTGGTCACAAATAAAAATAACGAACGTTTGTAACCACAATAAACCGATTTGCGGCGCTCGAAGGAACACACACATTTAGTACGACTAACGCATACACATGTTAGAGAGTTAAGTACACTGTAGTTTATTAGAAAACACGCAAACAAACAGGAAAACGAACACATAAAAGTTGCACACACCAATTAATTCAAAGAACAATAACTCTAAATTCAGGGGACACAATAAATAATCAGAAACCTAAATGTAACAGTGAACATAGCTTTTTCACATGCGGAAGCAAGAAGGTGAACAATAGAGCTATGTGTATAGAGTTGGAGGGGATATTGATGGGAACATGAACACTTGGTGCTCATGTGTTGTACTCATAACAGAGTCAACTAGTGTGTGGGTTGTCATTTTGGGCAATAGGAGGAACAGGTCAAGACGGAAGTCAATGGGTGGAAGTCAAAAGACATAGGGTCAAACGACAGAAGCCAGGACGTAAGTCATAAGACAACGGTTTCCGGTTCACTACCAATCCTTGAGATATCTAGAGATCCAACTATACTGAGACATGGGCTACTAAATCAGCCAAGTGAAAAGATAGAACACTGTGAATGAAGGTAGAAGATATTGTTCTATCCCCAAACTAGAAAGTTCTATACTTATTGGAGAGCTGACAAAATTGGGACAACCAATTTTTCTTTTGTGACCAAGAAGTGTTACAAAGATAAGAAAGGGGAAGTAACACTTCGCGGAGAGGAGGGGACCCTGTCAGCATCCCCAATAAGACCTTACAGGAGTAAGGAGTTAACACTAGGCTAGTATAGAGACACCAGACAGGGAAGACACCGAGTACTATAAATAACCTCACTGGGAGACACATTTGTGTCAGGCCAGAGGCCAACGAGTACGAATGAGCGAGGGCTTTCCCCAAGCAATTGGGTTGCTGGTCCTTACGAGTAACCGTGATATGCCAGGTTACTCAAACTCACCAGCCGGCGTGCTGGCAAGACCAGGCACGCAATAATAGCGACTGCACGGAGGGTAAAAGTGTCCGTGCTGGTCCACGCTATGTGGAGCGGGACAGACTGACTGGAGACGGTAGAGAGGTCGGACGTATCCTTGACCAATACGATAGCTTTCTAGGCCATAGGCAAACATAGGGCTATATCATTTAGATTGTGTAATGCTAGCATCATCTATCATCACGTTGATATATTCATATTGTGTAACAATGATGAAACCTAATGCGTGTAGAGCCATTCACATGTCGGCTCTGAATAAATTGCATTCCTTTCGCAAATGTCATGAATTGTTATTTCGTGCAGTGCGAAAGTAGCGGAGTCGTGAAAGCTGCAGCGCACAGGTCGCTGACAGTGCGAAATGAAAGCGAAAATACAAGACTTGAAGAATCATGCAGACTAAAAAAACATAAAAGTGCAGTGGCATTTGATATTACACCGTTGACATCATCTGTTTTCAGAACTACACACAGTAATGAATCATCAAAAGTTTAAGGATCTGTCGCAATATTTTAAAGTTGTCATTGTGCAATTGCGAACTGTGACCATTTGATTGATTTGTTTAAAACACTATTTCTGACAGTAAAGTTCTAAAGGACGTAAAAATACATCGGAGCATATGTATGTCTGAAGAATTACTATATTGAAGAGTGTTGCCTTAATTTTGAGAAGTATCATCCTATCTTTAGGAGTCCAGAATCCACTAATATTTTTCTCTAAATGAAAAGACTTATAAAAATAAAAGACTTATATTGCCAACTTCTAAAGCTGACTTGTTCACTTGCACTATAGAGAGCTATTTAGCTCCTAAGCCATACCTGGGATACCAGTTCGAATCAAAACGTGATGGTTTAAAAACAAAAGGACTGTTAACAGAAAATGAAGAGAACAACTCAAGAAAGCGCTGTCAAGATTTTCTTGTCTCATTATTCAAGCAATTGAAGCAGAGACTTCCTGAAAATTTAGATGTATTGAAAAATATTTCACTCTTTTTCTGTTACTTCAGCTAGTAAAGGAAATACCTAAATATTGTCAAGTTATGACATTTTTAGGGGCTACTGATAATTGTGTGGTGGAAGCAGAATATCAGTTAACCAAAATAAATTTGGTTGACTGGAGAAACAAAACAGAAACTGAAGCTTTTTGGAATGAAGTAAGACAATTTAACGATCCCTCAGGTAACAGTCTATTCTGTGAGCTCTTTGAATGTGCGATGTCTGTCATGATACTATCCCATTCAAATGCTGACGTGGAAAGAGTTTTCCGTACTATGAATTATATAAAACTAGCTGACCCGGCCCGGCTTCGCCCAGACTCTGGTGGGGAGCATCTCATTTAATTCATATAAGTAGTCATATAAGTTCTCGTTCCCGTTACCGACTATCTGTCTGTCTGTCTATCTGTCTGTCTGTCTGTCTGACCCGGCCCGTCTTCGCCCAGACCCTGATGGGGAGCATCTCATTTAATTCATATAAGTAGTCATATAAGTTCCCGTTCCGACTATCTATCTGTCTGTCTGTCTGACCCGGCCCGGCATCGCCCTACTCCTGGTGGGGAGCATCTCATTTAATTCATATAAGTAGTCATATAAGTTCCCGTTCCCGACTGTCTGTCTGTCTGTCTGTCTGTCTGTCTGTCTGTCTGTCTGTCTTTCTGTCTGTCTGTCTGTCTATCTATCTATCTGTCTGTCTGACCCGGCCCAGCCCATGGTGGAGAGCATCTCATTTAAATTATATAAGTAGTCATATAAGATCCCGTTCCCGACTATCTGTCTGACTGTCTGTCTGTCTTGGGTAAATGTAGGAGGGAGGAGGAAGAGGGAGGTGGAGGAGGGAAGAGGAGGGAGGAGGAGGGAGGAGACAGGAGGAGTAGGGAGGAATAGGAGGGAGGAGGAGGGATTAGGAGGAGGAGGAGGGAGGAGTAGGGTGGAGGAGGAGGAAGAGGGAGGAGGAGGGAGAAGGAGGGAGGAGGAGAACGCAGGAGGAGAAGGGCGCAGGAGGAGGAGAGGGAGGAGGAGGGAGAGGGAGGAGGAGGGAGTAGGAGGAGGGAGTAGGAGGAGGGAGAAGGAAGAGGGAGGAGGAGGAGGGAGAAGGAGGAGAAGGAGGGGAGGGAAGAGGAGGAGTAGGGAGGAGGAGGAATGTAAAGGGAGGAGGAGGGAGGAGGTAGAGGGAGGAAGAGGAGGGAGGCGGAGAGAGGAGGAGGGAGAAGGAGGAATGTGAAGGGAGGAGGGGGGAGGAGGTAGAGGGAGGAGGAGGAAGGAGGAGGGGGAGGAGGGAGGAAGAAGGAGGAGGAGTGAGGAGGAGTGATGAGGAGGAGGGAGGAGGAGCGAGGAGGAGGAGGGAGGAGGAGGGATGAGGAGGAGGGAAGAGGAGGAAGAGGGAGGAGGAGGAATGTGAAGGGAGGAGGTAGAGGGAGGAGAAGTGAGGAGGAGGAGAGGGAGGAGGAGGAAGGAGGAGGGAGGAGGAGGAGGAGGGAGGAAGAAGGAGGAGGAGGAAGAAGGAGGGATAGGGAGGAGGGGGAGGGAAAGAGGAAGAGGGTAGGAGGAAGAGTGGGAGAGGAGGAGGGAGGAGGTAGAGGGAGGAGGAGGAGGGAGGAAAAGGGAGGAGGGAGGAGGAGGGAGGAGGTAGTAGGAGGAGGAAGAGGGAGGAGGAGGAGGAAGGAGGAAGAAGGAGGAGTCAGAGGGAGGAGGATGGAGGAGGGAGAGGGAGGAGGAGGAAGGAAGAGGAAGAGGGAGGAGGAGGATGGAGGAGGGAGAGGGAGGAGGGTAAGAGGAAGAGGGTAGGAGGAGGAGGAGGGGAGAGGAGGAGAAGAAGGGAGAAGGAGGGAGGAGGAGGAGAGAGGAGGAGGGGAGAGGAGGAGGGAGGAGGCAGAGGGAGAAGAAGGAAGGAGGAGGAGGAAGGAGGGAGAGGAAGGAGGGGAGGAAGGAAAGGGAGGTGGAAGAGGAGGAGGAGGGAGGAGGAAAGAGGTAGGGGGAGGAGGAGGTAGAGGGAGGAGGAGGTAGAGGGAGGAGGAGGAGGAAGGAAAGGGAGGAGAAAGAGGAGGAGAAGGGTGGAGGGAGGGGGAGGAGGTAGGAGGAGGAAGAGGGAAGAGGGAGAAGAAGGAGAAGGAGGAGGGAGGATGATGAGGGAGAAGGAGACAGGAGGAGGAGGAGGGAGGCAGGAGGAGGAGGGATGAGGAGGGAGAGGGAGGAGGAGGGAAGATGAGGGAGGAGGAGGGAGTAGGAGGGAGGAGGATGGAGGAGGAGGGGAGAGGAAGAGGGAGAAGGAAGAGGGAGAAGGAGGAGGGAGAGGGATGAGAGGGAGGAGGAAGAGGTGAAGGGTGGAGGGAGGAGGTAGAGGGAGGAGAAGAGAGGGGGAGAGAGTTCGCCATTCCGAATTCATACTCGTCTAGTTCTTCCCTTCTACATGACTGTAGATAACTTCCTTACACATAAAAAGATGAATTGTTATTGATATTGCCGTGGCATGGAGGAATATCAGCAGCAGAGTTGATCCAAAAAACCAAAGACTGAGATCTACGGAGAGCCATGAACGCCTACGCCAGCCGGCACGGCACTTGATGATGATGATTGCCGTGTGACGATTCTGTGTAGTCACGTCATTTTCTTCCCTTTCCCTAGCGTTTTGGTTCGGGGATTCTTTCATCATCATCATCATCATATATTTACGTACGTATTTTGGGAGGGGGAGGAGGGAGGAGGAAGAAGAAGAAAAAAAAAAACTATGACAGTTGACAGCTCTGGAATGAAAGGAAGGCGTGTAGAAAATTTCATCTCAATCGGATGGGCCGTTCGCGAACAAATAAAGGACATACATATTTACATACATACATATATACATACATATTTACATACATACACTTTGTTTTATAAATATAGATGTAAACTAAGAAACAGGATGAAACTTGACCTCTTAAATGCAAAATGCGAGGGCCGGTCTGGTTCGCAAGATCAGTCCCGCGTCTCGCGTTCGTTGTCTCGGATGGCTGTGTGAGGTGCACCAAAATGGGATCTTCCCAGCCAACGCAAGTTAGCGAGGCAGCGTTTCGAGAATGTAACCGCATCGTGCAGCCAGGGTCGTGGTTTGAGCGGGCAAAAGGGCAAATTTGTACGACCGTTCGACAAAGTCTCGATAAGCGCCCACTCTCTCTCGCGATGAGTAGTGGGCCTGCAGTCAGTAAGCTGGTATAGCTTTTCGGTCAGTCCTGCCGGCGTAGCTTGAAAGCTCGTCGGTAGGCGTCCAGTGGTTTTGCATGCATCACCTTGTACCGGGAGGGCGCGCTTTATCGATGCTACTCTTGGCCTGCGTGTGCGTGAATAGTCCGTCTGTAAGATAGATATCTGGTTGATCCTGCCAGTAGTCATATGCTTGTCTCAAAGATTAAGCCATGCATGTCTAAGTTCACACTGTCTCACGGCGAAACCGCGAATATCTCATTAAATCAGTCAAGGTTCCTTAGATGACACTATCCTACTTGGATAACTGTGGCAATTCTAGAGCTAATACATGCTTGCCAAGCTCCGACCCTCGCGGAAAGAGCGCTTTTATTAGTTCAAACCCAATCATCGTTGCCCTTCGCGGGGCGCGGCGTTCCCACTGGTGACTCTGGAAAACTTTGTGCTGATCGCATGGCCTTACGTGCCGGCGACGCATCTTTCAAATGTCTGCCCTATCAAATGTCGACGGCTCCCCCGATGTGTCTCCACCTTGACTTGGTGGGGGAGCTTGCATGTCCCACTGACCTCATGTGCTATGTCGATATCGGACAGCTTATGGGATAGGGGCCAGACTAAGAGAGACACAACCTTCTGCTGTGCAGGTAGACTGAGGATAGCAGTCAAAAGTTTAAATCAGGCGCACGTGGGCAGAAGGTCTTGGTCCGGACCCAAGCACTAAGGCTCTCAGCTGAGGGTTAAGGCTGAACGCCTCTAAGCCATTAATCCTCAGACCTGAGAGCCGGGACGATACAAACTACCAAAAATAGAGGTGAAATGCTTAGTTCAGATACTTATTTCGAAGGTTCTCAGCTGGGGGATATGAGGGATCCCCGGATAAGAGGGCCTGGCCGTTTTTAGCTCACTAATGCACGGAGGTAAGGTGCTGAGCCGGCAGCACGTGAGCAATAAAGGAAGAAAAGCGCCCCAGTTGCACGAAATAGTTACGAAAAATGTCTGTATCTATGCTCAGTAGAGTGCAGTCAAAGGTGGAAAAACGTCTTAATAACATGAAATGGAACGTTTGGCTAGCGAATCCATTGCGTGGTCCGAAGTCCGAAGCTAAAGCTTACCTAGTGGATGTTGTCCGCAGACTGTCCATTCCTGGTTTGTGCTTGAGCGACCAGCGGCAAGCGAAATGCCCAATATATGGAAGCGAGGAATCAAAGCAGCCATGAGCAGGACGTGGCAATTCCTCGGGGGAGCCCAGTCTCATAACAGTATGTGCCGGCTCTGCAATAATGGAAGACACCTTGGTGTGACATGGTTGATTGAGTTGCCAGAGGACCTAGTTTGTAGTGTTCTCTGGAGATATATCTTGAATAATAAATAACAAGATAAAGGATATGATTTAGCACGTTTTGTCTAGAGGTCACTCAAATGAGCTAATCATTCCCGCAATAGCCTTTTTGGAGAACCATTTTCTTTGGCTCAAACCCCCACTGTGAGACCATTATGTATCTACACAGAAATTTATAAAAGAAGTAAAAGGTTCCCTTAAGGCCAGAAAAGATCTGAACTATTAGCGCCTGGACAACTGAGGATCCCTCTCACTCAACATAATGTTGCCAGTGTGCTGTTCGTCCGTCACATAGATCTCTTCTTTCTTTATTTTGTCAGTATGACCTATATCAGTTCAAGTAGTCCTTCAATTTTTGCAGACAAACAAACTTCAACAATAACTGTACATTACATCTGTTGGACAGGACATCTACATGACAGTTTCTTGACAAAAGTGGAACATACATTCACAAGGAATTGTTTACACCACAAGTGTACAAGATAGACATCATGAGATACTTGACAACATTTATACAAGACTTTTCACAATATGTATAATCAACCACAGCACTTAAGACAGTCACCAGAGACAACACTTGACAGCAACTGTACAAGAAATTCACTGGGGACATGTACTTGAAACACTGGTCCATTGAATACACAATTTATTGAGTTGATGGTAAGTAGAGTGGTGACCATTGCCTCATCTCCTGTCATGTCAACATTTCAATTATTGCATAGAAAATGCATAAAATATGTCACACATGCAGGTTGATAAACAAGATACAACACTTCTTATTTACTCCACCACCCAACAACTACTCCCTCCTCCTCTCCTCTCTAATCACCACTACATAATTGACTTTTATCCTTTCCTCTACTGTTACTGAGGGAAAAGCCAGGTAAGCCATAACCTGGGGCAAGCATAGGGACATTCTGCTCCACTGGTCTGTTTAATCCTTTTAGCACCTATGATGGGTGTTGGACAGCTCAGGTTGCAGTTTTCCCCCATGATGATTTTCCAAGTCAGACTAATTATCCCCTACTGTCACAGTTTGAAGAAAAGCTACAGCCTTGTCTTTCACTGGTGAGTTGACTGTTTATGAAGTTGAGACTTAGGATGTTGTTCTCCTTTTCCTGTAGAGGAAGATCTAAGATACAAACATGTCCCAGTCTTCTTCCTTCTCCTCAGTCTATCTCACGTACTCTGACTGTTCATGAAGTTGACACTTAGGAATTTGTTCTACTTTTCCTGTAGAGGAAGATCTAAGATACAAACATGTCCCAGCGTTCTTCCTTCTCAGTCTATCTCAAGTCTTCATTCTGAAAACACTGTGTGAGCACCAGGCTGGAGATTAACTAAGATAAGTCCTAGCCAAACAATCCATTGCACCAGTCATTTCACAAGTTGTCCTGAATGGGGTTAACAACCAGACTTGTTGTTTTCATTCTCAGATGATTCTGATAATTATGATCACTGGAGTCTTCAGAACTATTTTTCTCCCTTATTTATATCCAGCTGTTTGAGAGCTGAGCTGAAAGTCTCTAGGAAATTCCCATATTGTGGGTTCTAGAAGATTTCACTTGTAGAGAGTTGGTTCTGGATTCTGGACCACTGGTTAGTTTTCCCAGATGATATATGGATGCCTCTCCTCCATCCTCTGTTCTCTGTCAATACAAAATGGCACAACATCTCTTCACATGTGTCAAAAGATGATGTTATCATATACTAACATACACAGATGGAGATGGGGAAGGTTAAGGTTGATGATGTAGTGAATTTCACTCTGATGTACTGTGGTAATCACAAGACCATATGCTCAGACAGGGTAGCTTAACACAATTACAAGCATTTATGTGGTCTAAGTTCCACCATGTTTGAACCACAGTAGACCTGGGCACAAGGAGGACCAGACACAGTACAGCAATCATTGTGACATAGCAACATGGGACAGGCATTGTGAAGGGAAATGGAAAATAGGCATTTACAACTGCAATATGCATTATGTATTAACTAATGGCATTTACCAAATTAGCAGACCAGACATCCATTCCTATGGCTGTGATGTTGGTGCATGAATGTCCTATTCCATATTCACACAGCAATGCCAGACCTCACCCCTTTTCTCAGACAGACCTGACTCACAGGTACATCATCTTTATCATCATCATGTGCTCTCTCCCCACTGAGTAATGTCCACAGTAGGTAACAGAAGCTCAATTGCATACACAATTGTTCACATATGCTCCAAGCACATATGTGGAAAACATGTTTAGTCCTTGTAAGTTTGCATGAGCCATACATTATATTCAGCCAACTGAGACACAGGTTCACACACCTATGGTTCTCTGAGGAACTAGTTTATATGAACCATCCAACAGTAGAGGTAACAGTGTAATACTTCAAAGAGAAATTATAGTAATTCTCTTGAGCTTATAGCGACCAGGCATCACATGGACTTAGCAATTCTGGCGTGCCATCACCGTCCTGTTTACATATGGATATTGAAGCATCTTTCCTTCCACTAGATGTGAGAGGCTATTTATCAAATCACCAACTCACTCACTCCATCAATCTCTGCGTTTTACAAAGGAACTTGTACATGTTGACATCACTCATTCTAATTCAAACTGCCATTTGTTAACTCGCGAGAGCAAAGGTACAGTTGATTTAAGAATAAGTCATCCTAGGCATGAAGAATGCACAAGGGGTTTTGGTTTGCGAATTTACATGAGTGCACTATACATTCATCAAGCATACGCAACCAGTCACAACAAGGGATTGATATGCACTTGGAGTTTACAGCGTGAAAGACGTGTCAAGGTTGAAGATGCAGTATTCAGAATGCTGGCGCACAGAAGTTAGGTTTTCCACTTTCACATTTTATTCATAAAATACTCTTACATTCTTCTCTTTCGTACATTAGGTCTAGCCACAACATTAAAGTATGTTTTAAAGTGGTACCTGCTGTCCAGAGAACAATATATTATTGAATCTTGAAGGGCATTGTTGGGTCATCACATCACACTAGCGACCGCTCCTGGTGAAATTCCCGCTCCTACTAATTAGATTTTAAAATATGGCCCAGGAATAGCGTGGGCTCATTACTTATGAACCAATCAAAAGACAAGTGCATACCGCCGCCTCCCCCAACTCGTTCTGGAACATACGATCTAAGAATAGCCCTTATATTTGGGATGGTCCCCGTTAAGACTTAAAGTATCCTTATGAAATGTGTCGGACTGGAAATGGGGATTCTGTTCCATCATGCTACACTTGGATAGTAGGGAACGCCCATGGTCTGCCCCTGCCTTCCCTTGCTGGCTGACCGTGATGTCTCTGACCGTTTTATCTTGACCAGCTGAGATGTTGGCGACATAACAACATTAAGTCTAACGTGTCTCGAAACCCGAGGAAGGCTAACCTCATTAAAAATGCCCGCCGAAGCCGGAAGTGCCGTTCTACGGGTGGCCAAAAAAAATAATTGGCACTACGCATTTAGGTCCGAGTGAAATGTCTCGTCCGAGTTCTCCTGTGCTAGGAACAGCTCTGACTACCTATTTTCCAAATGCCGCCCTTGTTTGGAACAGCTCTGACTAGGTAGTTTTCCGAATGTCCGTCGTGCCTGGAACAGCTCTGATGGGCACAACTACAAGCACTTGTCCGAAACAAAAACTCGCTGAGTGGATACTGTCTGCAGACCGGTCTGGTTTGTGCTGGAACTGCCCGGGGCGAACGAAATACCCAATATATTGAAGTTAGGATTTAAAGCAGCCATGAGCAGGACGTGACGATTCCCTCGGTGAGCCCAGTACAAGGGCGCTATGTGTCGGCTCTGCAATTATGGAAGCCACCCTGGATGGCGGAAAATGCTATGGACTGTCCCTGACTTCCCTTGAGGGATGGTCGAAGTCTTCGACTAGTTCCAACTTGACCAGCTGGGATGTGGATGGTACTACAAAAGTGAGAGTCTCCCAGGAATGCTAACCTGGTCAAAACAGCATGCTAAAAGTCGGATGTGTTGACCTGAGGGTTTCGACCCAAGGGTGCCTTACTAGACACACCGCAATCACATCTGAAAAAAACACTCCGGATGAACGCAAAGAAGAAGAAGAAATGCTATCTTGACAATAAGATTTGGCCTGATGAGAGTAGGAAAATGCTGTTTAACTTATCAGCTCCCTGTTCGTGTATTAAAAGAAATTGGAAAAACTAAAGCATACCCAAGTTATTTTAAATCTGAAGCTACAACTTCATCATCCAAGCTAAGTTTATCCTGTGGATTTTGTGAGACATCAGTGAAGATGAGGACATGATTCTATAGGCTAAGTCACATCGATATCTATCTAATTTCTTACTTTCTCAATCTAGATATGTTTCCTAGATGTTTACCAACACAATCTAGATATTTCTAGATGTTGTTTGGACCGTTTCTAGATTTTTCTGTAAAAAATAAGTGGCAACTATGCCCACATCGCAGCCAAAACCTGCTTGGCTTGGCCTTTGTTATCACCTGGTCTATTCACTATACTATTACTATGTGCTCAGTTTTAAACAAGGCTTCGATCATATAGCATCCCCAGGTATTTCATTGCATGCCTGTCGGCATATTTATGACTGAATGTTGGACTAAAACTCAGTTTCGTAATGTTGAATATTTTACTACATCTACATACATCATTCATTTATTGTTTAATTGGCTTGGTTAATGGATGGTAAATAGTATTATTAGTACTATAGTAGCAATGTCAGAGAATATTTTAAAATGGGGTTTCTACTATGAAATCATAACAGTTGGATACAGTTACAGCTTGGCAAGACGAATCCAACGGTATCTCAACGAAGAGTACGTTAATTCTAAATGGAGTTATGAATTTTTTGGTGACGTAATTTAATACCAGGAAGGAAGTGTCATGATGACCTAAGAGATAAGGAAGATTTTATTGCGACCCATTAAATTGGAAACTGAGAAATTCTGCCATCAATTACTCTGGCTTGCTTATTTTTAAACGGACGACATAGTAATAATACCATATAATTAATATATCATTGCGTCCGGTGTGGCGAGGCCTTACTTGACATAATATTTATTTTTTGATAGGATGTGGCATGACCTAATTAACAATTTAAAATGGCCACCAATTGTATATTATTTGCCTTCTATTACTGTCACTTGTTTATTTTTAAACGGACAACGTAGTGCCATATATCATTGCATCCGGGGTGGCGAGGCCTAACTTGACATATTATTTATTTTTCGATAAGATGTGCCGTGTCCTAATTAACAATTTAAAATGGCCACCAATTGTATATTATTTGCCTTCTATTACTTGCTTGTTTATTTTTAAACAGACTACGTAGTGCCATATTTGCGTCCGAGGTGGCAAGGCCTAACTTGACATAATATTTATTTTTCGATAGGATGTGCCCTGACCTAATTAACAATTAAAAATGGCCGCCAATTGTTTATTATTTATTAAAAGTCTGTCACATTGCTAACAAACCTGGTATGATATATATTTTATTATGCATTTTTGGCAACAGGAAAGTGAAGGTCACATTCCTCTTTCGACAGAATGTCAAGAGGATTGGGAGGATCAACTACATTGCACCAGGTTTTACCCCATATGGCTCATTCTCTTTCTGCAGGGCGGCCTGCAGAAAGCATTGCACAAAGCACGAGAGTCTCCGTGCCTTGGAGAAAAATGCACTTGACTTTAACGACTTTTTGATAGGATATGCTGTTAACTAATTAACAATTAAAAATAGCTGCCCATTTATATTATATTAATTAAATGTCATGTGAAATGTTCGTTGTTAGTGAAAGAACAATTCATGAAAATGTACTCATATTGTCTTAATGTACTAACTGCATTGCGACAGCTTTCTTTTGTTGATTAAATATCATGCATTAATGTAAGTAAATAAGTTTTTAACTGCTGCATATATTAAGCAGTAGTTAATTAATTATTAAGATTTTTTAATAAAAAATAAAAATAAGTAAATATTCACTAATAATGGATTTCTACTTCTGCTCAATGATTACACTGTTCTGTATCTAAAAGTGAGCAATTGATAATTAAATACTAACTTTAAAAAAAAAAACATACATTATTTCACAGTATTTTATTTAAATTTAAATAATTAAGTACTGGTGCTCTGCTAAGAAAAAAGTACTCCTTACAGGTTTACAGAGAGGGGTCTGAAAACTGGCTTTCAAAATAATTTTCAGTCATGTCAAATGCTGAAATATTATACAAGTACACAGATACATTACTGCTACAAATGACACTTGTATTCTGTTTAATTTTAGTAGTTAAATTACCAGTTCTAATTATAAATAAATATAGGTCCACTATAGTTTAGTACTATTGTATTGTATGGACGCCATCTTGAATTTTGTGTTATGATGGCCATGTCACTAAATATGTTTTCCTGAACTCCAGCAAACACCAGCATTATTGAAACTCTTCACATTTAGGTAAAATTGAACGGGGGATTCAAAAATGCAACAAGAAGTTAAGACTTCTTTAAGCTACAGGAGTTATAAGACATATTCGCTTACTATTCATGAATAGACTCCAAGAAATTCAAGTGACAACGGTTTCTTGGCCTCAAACTCTTGAAGCTTTGCAGAAAGACCTCTACTGCAAATATCAGAGTAGGTTCCCCTTTCGTTGTACCACGCTGCTTTCGAATAATTCAAATCTACCCAGACATGGTAACAACTGGAAGTGAATCGTTGGTCGCTAATAATAGCACGGGAAATTGAAATTGCCCCCCCCCCCCCTCGCAACAAAGTTTGATAACTCTGACATTGCTAGTAATAGCAATTGTAATCAATATTTGAAAATTTAGTTTTTAACTTATGAAACCATCACAGTTGAATACAGCATAACAAGACGAATTCAACGTATCTAAATAAATAATGCACGTCAATTCTAAGCATAGTTATTAATATTTTTGTATCGTTATCTACAATCAGGAAGTGCAAAGGAATCTGAACAAATGAGCAGTTCTGATCGCGGCCCAGTAAATTGGGAGCTAAGAACATTACATTTTGCTTTCCCCCAGGATGGTTAACCCGGTCAACAAATGCCCGCATAAGTCGGATGTGTCGATCTAACGGCGCAAGAATGCAGCTTTGCTGTAAACAGGCACAACGCAATCACATCCGGAAAAGAAAAAAAAAACTCTGGATGAACGCAGAAGAAGAAGAAGAAATTCTGCTTTCTATTACTATTACTGTGGCTTGTTTATTTATAAACGAACCACATAGTAACTTTATTTTTAAAAGAATGGCATAGCAACCATATATTGTTATTGTTGTGTCTGGTGCGGCAAGGCCTAACTTGACGTGTTGTCTATTTTTCTATAGGATGTGTCATGACCTAATTATTAATTTAAAATAGCCGCAAATTGATTAATATTCATTAAATATCATGTGCATTGCTAATTATTGGCAAACAAACCTGGCAAGATGTATATTTTAGTATTTGGACTAGTAAAAGGAAAGCCACGGTCACATTCCTGTTTCAATAGGATGTTCTGTGACATAATTAACAATTAAAAATAGCCGCCCATGTATATTAATTAAATGTCATGTGATATTTTTGTCGTATGTCAAAGAACATTTTATGAAAATGTACTTACATTGCCTTGATGTACTCACTGCACTGCATTGTGACAGCTTTCTTTTGTTGATTAAATATCATGCAATAAAGTAAGTAAATAAGTTTGTAACTGCTGCATAAATTAAGCAGTCACTTTCCCTAATACTTGATTTCTACTTCTGCTCTATAATTACACTATTCTGTATCTGAAAGTGAACAATTAATAATTAAATACTAACTTTTTAAAAAAAAAAACAACTTATTTCACAGTATTCTATTTTAAGTATGTATTGCTGCACTGCTAAGAAAAAAGTTCTCCTTACAGGTTTATAATATATAGACGGGTCTGAAAACTGGCTTTAAACATTATTTTAAATCATGTAAAATGCTGTAAATTATTGCTACAAATGAAACTTGTATTCTGTTTAATTTTAGTAGTTAAATTTCCGGTTCTAATTATAAATAAATACAGGTTTGCTATAGTAATTAGTATAGTATGGGCACCACCATTTTGAATTTTGGGCACTCTTCCGAATTCCGGTCCCAAATAGTTCCGCAGTGAATAGGTCAGGGGTTAAGGGTTAGGGTTAGTTGTTAACTAAACACTGACCCTAACCCTTACCCCTGACCTATTCACTGCGGATCTATTTGGGACCGCAATTCGGAAGAGTGCCGAATTTTGTATTGTGTTTGCGCTATCTCATTTTCAATCAATCAACCATGTGCCATGCCGGAAAGCGTGGGCGGTCATGACTCGCCATTTCACTCGATCACCAGAGTCGTGGATCAGCTCAATGTTCCTGTCTTATCCATGCCATGTGGCCAAGCCATTCAGGTATTTTCCTCTTGGTCTGTTCCCCTCGATCTTGCCAGTTGTCAAGAAGTTCTCCAATCCATTTCTTCTCATAACATGTCCAAAAAATTTTGACTGTCTTCGTCTAATTTCTCTAATCAGTCTACGATTTTCATTTTCATGGTTGTGCTAAACATATTTTTCTGAACGCGGTCTTCTTCTTCTTCTTCTTCTTCTTCTTCTTCTTCTTCTTCTTCTTCTTCTTCTTCTTCATTCATCCGGAGTCTTTTTTCGGATGCGATTACTCTATACCTGTTTACAGCGGAGCTGCGATGTTGTGGCTTTAGGCTGACACATCCAAATTTTTCGGTTGTTTGTTGACCGGATTAATCTCCCCAGGGATTCGGACTATCCACGTAATGGATTTGCTATCCGAGCAATATTCAATTTTGCGCCACTGGGACGCTTTTTCCACCTTTGATTATGCCCACACAATGAGCTTTCGATTCAGACTTTCCACGTAATGGATTTGCTATCCAAGCAATATTCCATTTCATGCCACTGGGACACGTTTTCCACCTTTTATGACACTCACACAATGAACTTTTGATACAGACTTTCCACGTAATGAATTTGCTAACCAAGCAATATTCCATCTTTTGCTACTGGGACGCTTTTGCCACCGACATATATGAGGCATGAATTGTGCAGGCTAAGATCTTCTTCATGCACCTTTAGATGTCAACCTGAATATAGTTAAAGATTCCTGAAGTCAACTTGAGCTTGTTGACGTCTCCATAGAGCTTGTCTGCAAATGAATGCGGGTGTGGGCCAAAATATCTTTCTTTATTCTGCATATATTGGGCACTCCTACATCAAATTTCTAGCTGTCATTTTACCAGTTCCACAAGTACATTCATCAGTATCTCCTATCTTTAGTTTATTGAACAAGTGTTATTTCAGCCTGTTATGTCTTGTGCGGAGTCTGAAGATTGCTACTTGTTCTCTTCGGTCGAGTTTGTAATATGCATCATCCTTCTGATGGCCTGGATGCTCAGATTCCCATTTGGTTCTATAAGTGCTTTTTATAAACTCTTTGCCTCATTGTAGGTTATGTCTATGTCAGGCTGAGTAGTCATCCACCCTCTTTTGACAATCTGTCAGCCTCTTCATTTCCAGGTATACTGCAATGTGATGGGATCCACTGTATTACAACTTTAAAAAAATTTCTGACATATTCCATGGAGTGCTTCTATTAGGTCTGCTAGTTCTGTGCTGTTTTTGCTCTTCAGTATTGAGACAGCTGACTTTGCATTTGTGAAGATAGCTATGTGTTTCTCTTTATTTTCCTCCATCAAGAGCATTTCTGCTGCCAGGGCATGCGGGTGTACAAGGAAATGAGGGGCTGACAAGCTCGCGGGTAAGGCTACTGTAGAAGGCGGACATACCGTAAACCAGACTGACATTCTGAATGCTTTACGAGAAGTAAGTCGTTTGCAAGAATCAAGTGATGACTGAATCTACAACCATGTTTAGGATGCAAGAACAGCACATTAATAGGGGTGTGGCCAAACAAGAACACTTCGCAAGAAGCCAAAGAAGATCAATAAACCAACACAAAACTAGTGTCATTAGCCGCTACACGCTGCAGGATTTACTGAGGAGGGGATCCGAGCACTTATGGACTGAATGGTTCGATGTGCAATAAGGATGATCTGTCGACTAACTAGATCATACATCAACTTAGATTGCACATGGACACTTAATCATTCTACTTCTGCATCTGTCGTTCACTTATTCTTCTTTTGTTCACTTGAAATATGTCTGTAACTGCAATGTTGTCTCTTGTATGAATCTAACAGTCTTTTTTATCTTCCACTGTTGTCTCTCTAGGCCAGAAGCTTTGCCTGGACGTTGTTCACTTGAAATTGATTGTTTATAGCTGCAATGTTTGCCTGTTTTATTACACATACACATTTGTTTGATACCTTTTATATGCATGAGGCTGTTAATTATTTACTTTGGTGTGTTTCAGAAACTCACTCATGGTCTCCAAGAAGTCCTTACCTCTCCATACAAGAGCATTCACAAAAGTGGACAAATGACAGCATTGTCGTGAAGGCTGTGAAACAAGAATTATCGGATGTTCTCTGTGAAGACAGGAGTCACAGCTTCATTAAAATGGTAGACATAGCTCGGGGTAGCATCATTCAAGAAATGGCAGGGGACAGCAACTCAGAATCAAGAATGGTTGAGAACAGTTGTAAGGATTCAGTAAAACATGAAAATTGTTCTCAAATGTCAGAAAATGTGTCTTCTTTTGCTGGGATTGGCAGTCTGAAGAAACGTATGCGAACATATACAGGAGAGAAACCTTACATGTGTGATGATTGTGGTGCATCTTTTATTCAAATTAGCAATTTGAAACATCATATGCTAAGACATACAGGAGAGAACCCTTACATTTGTGATGATTGTTGTTCTTCTTTCCAGCGTGCTAGCGATCTGAAGGTCCATAAGAGAAAACATACAAGAGAGAAACCTTACAAGTGTGATTATTATGGTGCTGCTTTTGCTTATTCTAGCAGTCTGAAGAGCCATAAGAGAACACATTCAGGAAAGAAACCTTACAAGTGTGATGATTGTGGTGCTGCTTTTGCTTATTCTAGCAGTCTGAAGAGCCATAAGAGAACACATTCAGGAAAGAAACCTTACAAGTGTGATGATTGTGGTGCTTCTTTTACTCATCCTGGCAATCTGAAGTACCATAGGAGAACACATACAGGAGAGAAACCTTACAAGTGTGATGATTGTGGTGCTTCTTTTACTCGTGCTGGCAGTTTGAAGAACCATAGGAGAACACATACAGGAGAGAAACCTTACAAGTGTGATGATTGTGGTGCTTCTTTTATGCATGCCAAAAGTCTAAAGGACCATAATAGAACACATACAATAGAGACACCTTACAAGTGTGATGATTGTGGTGCTTCTTTTAAGAATACTAGTAATCTGAAGTACCATATGGGAAAACATACAGGACAGAAACTTTACAAGTGTGATTATTGTGGTACTGCTTTTGCTTATTCTAGCAGTCTGAAGAGCCATAAGAGAACACATTCAGGAAAGAAACCTTACAAGTGTGATGATTGTGGTGCTTCTTTTACTCATCCTGGCAGTCTGAAGTACCATAGGAGAACACATACAGGAGAGAAACCTTACAAGTGTGATGATTGTGGTGCTTCTTTTACTCATCCTGGCAGTCTGAAGTACCATAGGAGAACACATACAGGAGAGAAACCTTACAAGTGTGATGATTGTGGTGCTTCTTTTGTGTATGCCAAAAGTCTAAAGGACCATAATAGAACACATGCAATAGAGACACCTTACAAGTGTGATGATTGTGGTGCTTCTTTTAAGAATACTAGTAATCTGAAGTACCATATGGGAAAACATACAGGGCAGAAACTTTACAAATGTGATGATTGTGGTGCTTCTTTTATGCATGCCAAAAGTCTAAAGGACCATAATAGAACACATACAATAGAGACACCTTACAAGTGTGATGATTGTGGTGCTTCTTTTAAGAATACTAGTAATCTGAAGTACCATATGGGAAAACATACAGGACAGAAACTTTACGAGTGTGATGATTGTGGTGGTGCTTTTACTCAATCTGGCAGTCTGAAGAACCATAAGAAAACACATACAGGAGAGAAAACTTACAAGTGTGATGATTGTGGTGCTTCTTTTACTCATGCTGGCAATCTGAAGACCCACAAGAGAACAGATACAGGAGAGAAACCTTACAAGTGTGATCATTGTGGTGCTTCTTTTATTTGATCTTGCCATCTGAAGTACCATAAGAGAACACTTACAGGAGAGAAACCTTACAAGTGTGATGATTTAGGTGCTTCTTTTACTCATGCTGTCAGTCTGAAGACCCATAAAAGAACACATACAGGAGAGACACCTTACAAGTGTAATGATTGTGGTGCTTCATTTACTCATGTTGGCAGTTTGAAGTACTATAGGAGAACACATACAGAAGAGAAACCTTACAAGTGTGATGATTGTGGTGCTTCTTTTTAGCATGTCAGAAGTATAAAGCACCATAATAGAACACACACAGGAGAGACACCTTGCAGGTGTGATGATTGTGGTGCTTCTTTTAAGAATACTAGTAATCTGAATTACCACATGGGAAAACATACAGGACAGAATCTTTACAAGTGTGATGATTGTGGTGCTTCTTTTACTCAAGCTGGCAATTTGAAGTACCATTTGAGAACACATACAAAAGATAAGCCTTACAAGCTGTGATGCTTGTAGTGCTTCTTTTACTCAAGCTGGCAGTTTGAAGTACCATTTGAGAACACATACAAAAGATAAGCCTTACAAGTGTGATGCTTGTAGTGCTTTTACTTAAGCTGGCAGTTTGAAGTACCATTTGAGAACACATACAAAAGATAAGCCTTACAAGTGTGATGCTTGTAGTGCTTTTACTTAAGCTGGCAGTTTGAAGTGCCTTTTGAGAACACATACAAAAGATAAGCCTTACAAGTGTGATGCTTGTGGTGCTTCTTTTATTCAATCCAGCCATCTGAAGGACCATAAGAGAATGCATACATGAGAGAAACCTTACAAGTGTGATGATTGTGGTGTTTCTTTTACTCATGCTGGCAGCTTGAAGTACCATAGGAGATACATGAGATAAACTGTACAAGTGTGATGATTGTAGTACTTCGTGTTTTTTTAAATCTAGCCATCTGAAGAACCATAAGAAAACACATACAAGAGATAAACCTTACAAGCGCGATGATGTGGTGTTTCATTCACTAGCACTGACAGTTTGAAGCACTACAAGAAAACTCAAAAAGGAGAGAAACCTTACGAGTGTGATTATTGTGGTGCTGCTTTTGCTTATGCTAGCAATCTGAAGAACCATACAAGAGAGAAACGTTACAAGTGTGATGATTTGAGGTGACAAGTTCAAATCTTGGTGTGATTACTATAGCTTTCAATGTTTATGTTGTCCAGTGTGCCCTCTAATCTCTACTTCTTTCTTCTAAGCATATAATCAACATTGACTCCATGAAAATATCAGAGAATGGAGTACAGAGTCAGGGTCAACAATGTGTGCCAGAGACCAGAGACCAGAAGAAACAGAAATCCCTTTTGTGGATGTGGAAGGCAGCAGGAGACACCACATACATTCCCCCAGAGATAATCTGTGAACTGTGATGAAGCTAGATTTATGGCATTCAATTATTGAATGAAACCAACAGTCACACTTCCTTTTGATCTGTGGGTGGTGTGCCTCGTTCCTTGTCTTCTGAGATACGGGCACACATTAGAAAGTCCCATGACCACATTGGGATTGTTAAAAGTCAATCACCAGTGTCATGGTCTTACAAATCTAGGAACAGAACTCGGGTTCAGGACAGGCAACAAACTCTAGGATATGTCTTAATAGTCTAATTTATTCTCTGGCGAATAAGGATTTCGCCATAAATCACAATATCACAGAGTTTACATAAATGCATTCACAAATCATTATACACATATCTATCACAGCATAACTCTATCATTAATCGACTATATCTAAAGTATGTGTCTTGTTCCCTTTAAGCTAAGCCCATGCTTCCTGTCTGCTGTCCAGTAGTCGTCTGCCGCTGACGGGCGTCGGGTGAACACGGAGTATGACTGCCCTTGAGCTTCCCGTGCCAGTGGCCCTTGCACGCTTCTTGCGGGTTCCACCTGGGTCCACGACGCAGTAGGCCAACTGACCCCTGGTTCTCGAAAGCCCGAGATTGTTCGGGCACTCGAGCTATCGTGGTTCATTCCCTTGTTAGGGTTTCTGTCTGGTGGTTGTATCCCCTCTATATATCCCTCTATCTTTGTATAGATATACTCTCCATGTGAGGCGCTGACAGGGTTCCCCCGCCCCCGTTGTGGTGGGTTACTATATGTTAATTAGTCTGAACTAATTTTGTCACGACTCACATGAAGCCCTGCCATTTTGTGACTGTAGTTTAATTGATGGGAACTTGGTAATATGTATCCTTGCACTATTAACTCATGTATATTCCAGTACACCATACCCGTGTGATTGCTGAAGAGCTCAACTCTCTTCCATATTCCTAAACCTGCTATCCGACCGAAGTTCTATGACGCTTCCTGTTGTATTTACAACTGCGTCCTTCTCAAGTATCCATAAGATACCAGAATAATGAACTCTGTATTAGAGAGTTTCATCAAGACAAATAGTCTTGGCTTATTTAGGAACACCTGCAAATCTTTTCCCTGCATGTGTATTTTGATACACTTTTACTCCCGTATGTTTTGTATAGTGACCAATATATGATTACTTTTGTTTTCACCAACTAAGTACTTATGTTCTTGTTTGCCTGTTAGTGTGTCTACTCCCTTTATTTGCTGTAATAAAGTGTATGTGCTTTACTTGTTAGTGTTTAGTTTTGTGAGTGTGTGTTTTACCTAATGTGTGTTATGTGTGTGTTTGCGGTGTGTAGTGTACTTCTAAGCGTCACGAGCTGGAATCTCCTTTATCATGAATTCGCCATTTCTGCAACGCATGAATTGGATACTCGAGCGGTGATTCTCAGAATAACACTATTATATCTAACACTAAACATGTATAAAATATTTAGACAAGTGTTACAATTTACATCAAACGCAGACAAATTAAAAATGACTACTTTTGCGTACAATTTGTGCGCTAAGTATATCGCTCCCTCATTTAATTCATCCACGCTCTGATTCGTACATCTTTCATACAACATAGTTTTATGTTAAAATATACACGTTAGGTTAAGGTAAGTGTTGTCGCCCTTAGAAAATGGACAAAAAAAAGTTTTGGCGATATATTTTGTTGAAATGCCAAGTACTACCTGTACTGGTGATAACACAGTGGTTTATAATTTAAATTGAAAAAGTGTTAGAAAGACATTTTTGAAATTAAACAGTAATGTTTTTAACATGTATGATAGAAAAATGAAAAAATTGACATGTTCACATATTTATGCATATAATAATACAATAATTTATTAACAATCTAATTAAATTAAACTAATTAAATCCATCGACGATCTGTGTGTTGTCGTTCTTTTGTCCGTGTGTTGTCGTTTCTTTGTACGTGTGTCTCTATGATGCTGTTACAGTTCATAGGTAGCACATTGCTGTCACCGTTTTGTGTAGTTTCGCACATGTCGTAATAGTAGTGGCATATAGTTGTGTGTCTGTTTAATGTTCTCTCCCGTTCGTTGTTGAAGTCCATTTAATTTCAATACCACACAAAGTTTGGAATGTTCACATTGTATAATTAGTTGCTAATTTGTCCAGTTGGTCAACTAGCCTTTATGTATTCATTTGACCGGCTTGGTGAATAGCTTCATAGCCTAATGGCTTATCTATATTAGCCTGATGGGCTTGGTGACATAAAGTCGGACTGTTTCCTAGAGAAAGTTCATACTGCTTTGTTTCCAATCACTGTAGCGAAATATACTGTTTGTGGCGATTTAATTACATAATTTAATTTTTTATATTGGCTGTCTATATAAATAGCCTGTTGATGTTCGTGCAGTTCTGCGGTGTAGAGCTACACTGAATTTGATGCATCAGATTAAAATATCAAACACCTCTATCACAGTTTGTAATATGGCAAATATTAGAGTGAATAGTGTCACTCTGCTGGTGCGTAGGGTAATCTTGATAACAGGTCAGGAATTAAATTATCTTTCCCTTTGATGTGGTGAATTTCGAAATCGAAATCTTGAAGCAAAAGACACCATCTTGCCAATCTGTGATTTCTGGGACTCCCCTCTTTAATGACCAGCAGTGGCGAATTATCTGTGAAGACAACGAAGTGGGTGCCTAGAAGGAACTTACGTAATCGAAGAACACAGAAAACCAAACTTAAGGCCTCCAATTCAGCTGTGGAATACCTGGTCTCAGCTGCTTTTCAACTTCCGGCTTACATACAAGACTGGATGTTTCACGCCCTCATATTCTTGCATTAGACATCCTCCGATCGCGATAGCACTTTAATCTGTGGTTAATATAAATGGTAAATCAATGTTTGGTAATCTCAGGATGGGTGGTTCAGAAAATATAGATTTCAATTTACAAATTGTATCTTCCAAACGGATACTCTTACATAGTTTATTGGGTTGACTTTTTGTCAACAAATTTGAAAAAATTGACGTGAATTCTGCCCATTTTGGAATAAATTTGGCATAGTAATTCACGAGACCTAAAAGACTCCTGACCTGTTTTTTAGTTGTAGGTACATTCAGGTTAAGGATTTTTGATACAATTCGGTCATCTGTGAGTAGTTTACCTTCTGCAATTCTATGACCTAAGAAGTCAATCTGTCTGTAAGCTATTTCAACCTTGGAAGGTTTGACAGTTAGACCAAAGAGAAGAAGTTTACTGAAAACTAGTCGAAGTGTTTCTAACTGAGAAGTCATGTCTGTAGAGTGGACACATATATCATCTATATATGACTGTACGTTTTTAATGCCATGCAATAAGAGTCTGGTTAACCTAACAAAGGTGGCAGGTGCGTTCTTCAGACCAAAAGGTAAATATCTCCATTCGTATAAGCCTAAAGGTGTAGAAAATGCAGTTATATGCATTGAAGATGGAGATAATGGTATCTGCCAATATCCTTTAGTTAAATCAAGTTTCGAAAAAATAGATGATTTGGCCATATTTAGTATAAGATCTTCACAACTATACATGGGTTCTGCGTCAGTGGTTGTTACTAAATTAATTTTCCTGTAATCTATGCATAAACGGATGGTTAGATCCTTCTTTTTTACGAGGACGATTGGTGATGAGTACTCGGACATAGATTTTTGGAGGATTTCGTTTTGTTCCAAGACTAATATTTCTTGGTCAAGTTTCGTTCTATAGTGCAGCGGAATCGAGTACGGTCTGCACTTGATAGGTGTAAAATCTGTCAAGATGATGGAGTGAGTTAGTTTGTCAGTATGTCCAGGTCGGTTAGAGAAAATTGTTTTGTAGTCATTGAGGAGAGACAGAATGTCTTGTCGTTGCTGTTGTGTCACAGTATCAGAAATCTTTATGTCCTGTATTGTATCCTTGTCGTTTGTAACAGGTACTGGAATTTCTATGTCGTCTATGTCAGTCTGATTAATTACTGATGCTACTGTTTGTAAATTGTCTTCAATGTCACTGTCATCGTCGTCCAGAAGAATTGTCGCTAATGTGTAGTCGTCTTCATCGTTTTTGTCGTCAGAAAAATGTTGTCGATAATGTGAAGTTGTCTTCATTGTCTTTGTCGTCGAGAAAATTTGTCGCTGATGTAGAGCTGTCCTTATTTCTGCTTGTAGCAGTGTCGTTATAAAGTAATGTAGGTGCTATGCTTCTGTCTTGGTTGTCGTTCTTGTCAGTGTCGTTAGTGTCCCTTGTTTCCTCTGTCTGGTCATTTATGTCATTGTTCTTTCTGGAATAATATGGCTTCAACATGTTTACGTGAAAAATTTTTAATTTACCATTTATTGAAATTTCGTAATCAACTTCAGAAATTCTTCTGGTGACTATAAACGGCCCTTGCCAAGAGGTTGAGAGTAAATCTCTTTTGTCTGGTAATAACAATAATACCTCTTGGTTGGGTTGAAGTACAATGGTTTTTGCACCCTTATTGGCGTATTGCCTATAGGTAAAACCTTTCTCCTGCAAAGATGTTCTGGCGATTATGCAGGATTTAATGATTTTATCTCTGGTGTTCGTCACCATATCATAGGTGGAAAGTGGTAACTGGGTGTCTACTGGTTCTGATATAATTTCTCTGTAAATAGAGAGGGGTCCTCTTGGATTTGCTCCATATATTAATTCAAAGGGAGAGAACCCAGTGCTCGAATGTGGCACTTCTCTATAAGCGAACAGCACCGTTGGGAGAAGTGTGTCCCAATCGGCTGGATTTTCAGCTGTCACTTTCGCTAACATATGTTTCAAGTCCCCGTTTACTTTTTCGCAAATTCCATTCGCGGCTGGTCTGTAGGGGCTTGTAAAACATTGTTTTATGCCGAGTAACTTAGTTACTGCTTGAGTGGCATTAGAGATGAATTGTGTCCCTCTATCCAATATAATTTTCTCCGGAAAGCCAAAACGGGAGAATATTTGCAAAAACACATCCGTCACATCTTTAGAGGAGATAGATTTTAGAGGGATCATTTCTGCCCACTCTTGAACAAAGATCAACGAGTGTAAAAATATAACGGTTTCCTCTGTTTGAAATGTGGTTTAAAGGTCCCACTAAATCAACTGCAACTATCTGAAATGGTCTGGAGGCAGTTGTGGTTGCCTGTATTTCTGCAGTAGGGTGCTTCCCCTTTTTAATCATTTTCTGACAAATGTCGCAGGATTTGCAATAATTTTTAATGTGCTGGCAAAATTTAGGCCAGTAAAATTGGCTCAGGACTCTGTCCCTGGTTTTCTGGTAGCCCATGTGTCCACCGAATGGTGAGTCGTGGGCTATGTGAAGCACCTTATCTCGATGTTGTTTTCGTAATGCCACCTGCTGTATTGTGGTTTGGTGTTTAGTGTATAATCTCGTTAAAATATTCTTATTTAACGTGAAAGTCCAAGAGGCGTTTCTTAGTTAATTTTCGGTTTTAGACCTACAAGTCGGAAATAACTTGATAGAGTAGGATCAGTCCTTTGTTCTTGACTGAATTTAGTTATGGTAATTTCAGGTGAAATAATTTCTAATGACTCGTTAAGTTGTTCGTTGTGGGTTTTCTGAGTAGTTTGTCTGGTCACTACGTTAGCGTCTTCTGTCTGTTGTTGCACATTTGCCGGTTCTACAGTTTGGTATACACTGGTCCTCAGTTCGAGGTTTTCATGCTGGTGTTATAGGTCGATCGATTCGACTGCCCCTGTGTTGTGCACCTCTGTAAATTCGTTTAGAATTTCGTCATTGGTGGTCTCCCTTACGCTTTTGGCAGTTGGAGACATCAAATTATGTTCATTTTAATGGGATTACTGCTTGGTTTTAGAGTGCAGTTTTCTCGTTCCCATTGTTGGATCTCTTCTTCTGATACATGATTTTACGTTTGGAAGATTTCCCAAAATAATGTCCGCGCACGGGTTGTCCTAATACTGCACAGAGTACTTGTCCTGACACGAAAGGTGTTCTGAATTTCGGCCAGTGCCAAGGGTATCGTTCAATGGTACCAGCGAATGTGCGACATGTCACATAGTCGTTTGTGTAGTCACTGTCCTTAATTAAATGTCTTTTTAATGCCAACCAGAGTCACCCCGCTGTCCGGCATGATTGTACAAAGTTTATTATTTACAAGAACTTTAACAAATTGCAATTTGCCTTTTGAAGCTAAGGCTGCGTTTGCCATTTCATTGGATATTGGAATGGTATGGCCACATTCCAGTGTGGTGTCCAACTGGAATTTCTTACATATGTTACAGGTATTATAGTCATTGGTGTTAATGACTTCTAGGGCATTCACAGATTCATTCTCACTTTCATTCTTGATGTCACACTGATTAACCTCATCCATCTCTTCATCACTAGATGTGTCTATCAATAATGTATTGGGTTGTTTCATCATTTTGCGGCCCTCACAACGTCCGCTATGGTGTCCATACGCAAGACAAAAAATAACACTTTACCGCTCGTCGATAGGTGTTTCTTTTATTCCTCTGCTTTCTACCATCATTTGGAGGTGCTGATGGTAGGTTGGTGCTTTGTCGCATATAGCATATTGTTCATGCATAAAATGACAGTATTGACATAGAGTTGGCTTTGACATTTTGGTATGTGGTTTAAATTTATTTCAGTTGGTTTTGAATATTTTGTGTTAGTGACAGCTGCTACATCAGTTTTGAGTAGTATTACTCGAAAAATGTCACGATTTGCTGTGAAGAAAGCACTTCCTTTCTGTTCGACCTTCTTCAATTGTTTTGCAATCACTCTATCGTAGGAATTTAGAAAAAGAGGTGGGTATTGAGTTCATAATTTTGTCAATTATTATTAGATCTTTTAGTTTCTCATAGTTGTTGTTTGTTTTCGCCGATGTAATCCATTTTAGTGAAAATATCTTGGACTGAAGAAACGTAGTCTATGAATGTTTGGTTGGGTGATGGTGCAAGTTTTGAAAATTGTAATTGGTATCCTGCTGTGTCTAATGACAAATGTTGCAAGATTCTGTGTTTTAGATAGTCATAATCTTTTCTCATGTCTTTTGGGATGGTTTCAATTACTTTTAAGGGTTCTAATGCAAGATTTCTCATAAATATCATCGCCCAGTCGAATTTTGGAATGTCATTGTACGACATTAGACACTCAAAGTTCTCACAATATGCACTTATGGAATCTCCAGAGCAGAATGGTTTTACTAGGCCTTTGTATTTGTTATACTTACGCTCTTCTTCCTTACTCCTTAATTTATTTACGGAGATTTCCATATTGGAATCAATTTCCATTTGTTTGACTTTTAATTGCGCCTGTGTCTCTATTTCTTTTTGTTTTAAAGCTGCCTCTATCTCTAATTTCTTTGTCTGTGCATTTAACTCTGCTTGTTTGTTAGCAGCCTCAATTTCTAACTTTTTATTTTCAGCTTGTTTGTTAGCAGCCTCAATCTCTAACTTTTTATTTTCAGCCTCCATTTGCATCTTTTTATTCTCAGCCTCCATTTCCAGCCGTTTGTGTTCCCGTTCGGCTGCTCGGTCTTCTCTTGCTAAGTTTTCTGAATGCGTTTTTTGCGCCCATTCCGCTAATTTATCTGCAGAATATCCTAATTTGATTCCTTGTTCAATACACTGTTCTAATGTTGACATTCTGTAAGTTTAACTAATTTTCAATTTTTAGAAATTAATTCCCTTTGAAAAAGTTTGGGAGTACAACAATTGGTTATGTCCCTTAATGTTTACATGTATAATTTCTATCAGTAATTTCAAACGGACATGAAATTTGCATGTGCATATAATAAATCAAAATGCATAGAAAAATGTTACATGAAGAGAAAAAAAATTAGTATCGGTTAGAGATACAATAAGAAGGAAATCTATGGGACTTATCTGATTTACTGATGATTTTGTTGTGATCTAGATGTTTGGTTCTCTGGTTCTTTCGCTGCTGCTGGAGAACAATTTAAACGTACACAACTTTCTCGTGGAACAATCTGTCGTTGGAATGAAAAAGATTAGTATTTTGTCACAGTTATTATTCAGTCATGTCAATGTAAATTTGAATAAGCATGGTTAATAATTTACTTATTTTTCTAGAGGAACAAGTATCTTTGACGGATATATTTGAGACGATAGTAGCTGTAATAGTGAGACTTTGTCGTGTATGGTTGTCAATAGTATTTTTACTTGGCAAAGCCAAGAACTGTCAAGAATTTTAAATAGAATTCAATAGTCTTGAGCTTGCCGAAAACGGCTTGGCCCCAAAATAGCCTGTCATGGTCTTACAAATCTAGGAACAGAACTCGGGTTCAGGACAGGCAACAAACTCTAGGATATGTCTTAATAGTCTAATTTATTCTCTGGCGAATAAGGATTTCGCCATAAATCATAATATCACAGAGTTTACATACATGCATTCACAAATCATTATACACATATCTATCACAGCATAACTCTATCATTAATCGACTATATCTAAAGTCTGTGTCTTGTTCCCCTTAAGCTAAGCCCATGCTTCCTGTCTGCTGTCCAGTAGTCGTCTGGCCGCTGACGGGCGTCGGGTGAACACGGAGTATGACTGCCCTTGAGCTTCCCGTGCAGTGGCCCTTGCACGCTTCTTGCGGGTTCCACCTGGGTCCACGACGCAGTAGACCAACTGACCCCTGGTTCTCGAAGGCCCGAGATTGTTCGGGCACTCGAGCTATCGTGGTTCATTCCCTTGTTAGGGTTTCGGTCTTGTGGTTGTATCCTCTCTATATATCCCTCTATCTTTATAGGACTACTCCTTATGTGAGGTCTTGACAACCAGCAGCAGATCATAATGTGCAGGTCTTAAAGACCACAGCCCTGGCAATATTTCTAAATGTGACAACTACACATAATTGTCGTGGGACAACACCAGCCTAGTTCTCGGTGGTTGCCCATATATTTTATTGGGTTCTAAATTAACCTCTGTCTACCCTTTACATCAATTGTCCCCAGGACGGTTCACGGATGACACTACCCATATGACGACTGTGGACACAAGAAGACACCTAACTGACTATAATAGAACAACCTTATAAAAGGCAAATCTAGAATCTTTATTGGAGATTCTGACTCGAACACACAGATGAACAAACCAACAGACAGACATACAGCAATGAACAGTCAATTGGGTGAGAGTAGTCTGCTTGACATTCTCATCATCCCACATAGGTATGTCAGTGTAGTATTGAATGTCAGTGTGTAGAACTAGGTGGTAAGACACATTCACCTGATCCTGTATGATGACTCCTGGAGCTTCGGAATTTGACCAAGTAAAGTTCAACAGCCACTAGTCACTTGGCTTTTAACACAATCGAAAGTCACTGCACACAGGTCCACAGCACACAGCGATGGACCAAAGGCAAACAAGTTCTCAGGAATTAGCAATGTGTCAACAGCACACAGGCCACTGCAAATAGGCAGCCGCCCTCAGGATACAGCCCCGGATACAGCACACAACAAAGGGCACTCGCCCACAGGAACATCAAAGGGGTTTCTGTAAGCAAGAACAAGCCAGGTGTACCCATCCATCACACCCTTGCACAATACACACTATATCAACATGCATCCACACTAACATCCCATTTATTGTGGTCAGTTCCTCCAGCTCAGACCACAATAGTATTATGTCTGACTTTCCAGACATGTCTCACCGACGGGTTAAGTTACGACTCCTGGTAATCTCAACGTAAGTCAGTAGCTTTCCAGCCACAAGTCTCATACCTAATTGATAGTAGATATGATGAAAGGTTCCATTCATGAGGATGGCAGAAATCCATACCTCCTATGAAAATCATCAAGTGTTATGGCCTGGATCATTCTTCCTAATCACCATTTTGTCCCCTCAGGAAAGTAGATAAGCATATTAGGATACCTCAGGTCAGTACTCTATTACACCTCCAAGGTTAATGGAAGATACTCAAGCTACATTGATAACTAACCTGAAATACTGAATTAAAGACCAGACAAACAACAGAAGAGTTTCATGTTCTTGTGTTTGTCGCTTCCCACCTTTCTGCATCGGATAACTGGATTTCTGTTGTGTGTGGGTGTATGAATATATAGACAACTCATCACCTGAATAAATTCCTTTGGCTGCCTAAGAATTGTGTCGACTCAAACATCCCAAACGATCTGGTTCTGATGAAAGTATAGAGACAATAGAAAGATAGACCCGCATGACAAAGTATCCCCTTCTCAGTAAGGGAACTGTAGAGTCACGCAACACTGATGAAATATCCACGTGATACGTGAGTGGGTGTTTCCCCACCGCTATACTGGCCGACGGTTCAATCCCTAGTAGGTGTGAAGATATCTTTCCCCCCTCTGACTAAGCCCAGTTAAATAACAACAGGCCCATAGGTCGATAACAACTTCCCAGCTTATAGCCTCCTACATAGTTGGGTTTCACCGTAACGAGAAACGCATGTGGTTCCCGCTCGTCACATGAGTGCTTGACAAGTACTGGTTTCAACCACACCACCAGATGATCGAAACATATTAATGTCAACATATTCATCAAGGGAATCAAATTAAAGCTCTGTTCAAGAGAAAGTTCTCTGTCCGAACAATAATTCCCTCAGGTACCCCATTATTGAGATAGGGCGTCGCATGTATTGTTAATTTGCTTCACCCAGACTGCTCCACTGAGCTGGCTTGCACAATACATTCTGCCATGTCTGTTGAACACAGGCATCAGCTTAATCCAGGTCATAGTACACACAGGCTTACTACACAGTTAGCATGTCTGGTTAACTTAACCAACAGCTGGTGTCCGCTGACTCTAGGTCAACGTGTAATTATCGGTCAGAGCACAGGATACGGCGCAACTAGCCGGCCTGGTCAAGAATTGACCCACAACTGAAATACAAACTATAGCCAAGCGACGCCAAGTATACAAGAGTGTTACCTTTAAAGTTTAGGAACAACTATGCAACAGACATCGACCCGGTAGGTTCATCAAGCTATGGTTCCCTCTGGAGCCCCAAAAGTACAACATGATACAGCTGGTCAAAGACATGGACCCCTCGTCTCAAGGACAACAATGCCACCACTGCAAATCAATCTCTATAAGAGTTGCACAGATTACAGCTGGCGGACCTGGCCGTGAAAGGATGGCTTCAACAACCTCTGTAGAGCACTCTCCGGATCCTCGTGATGTCAATTATACAGCTGGCTACAGAAGCGACCTCCCTTCTTGATGACTGACTACCGAATGGCCTCTTCGTGTCAGGTCTGGAAGAACACACTCACCGGAGTCTGCCGAAAACTTCCGAGCATTACCTCACGAAAGTGAAGGCAACTCACAATTGTTTCCGAGATTTAGCAGAGGGTGCGGTTTACAACAGGAAAGATCAACGCACATTCAAAGAATTGAGTTATAATTCTCGGGACCCCTGAAGTTCATTACAATCCCGATACACAACATCTCAAGGACACAGAAGACGGTCCTGACGCTTTTTACTCGGAAATCCCCCCTCACCCTGCCATAAAATGTGGCCGAGACGGGGTGGAGCAGAGTTGGTACTGTGTTGTCCCATCTGAGACGCACTTGCGTTTCGCGACAATAGCCCCCCATACACACAAAAGTGAGGTATACCGAACTTTTGTCTCGAAGTGGTCTCAGCACGGGCAACCCCCAACTCATAATCAGATTAGAATATCCCAGCCGGGAATACTCTTCCTTCAACGCAACTCCCTATAAATTCGTAAGGGTGAGTGTAATCTTGACCAATAGTCCCTAGACAATACCCCAGTGCCCTTGTACTCTTGCGTACAACTCATCACCTGAATAAATTCCTTTGGCTGCCTAAGAATTGTGTCGACTCAAACATCCCAAACGATCTGGTTCTGATGAAAGTATAGAGACAATAGACAGATAGACCCGCATGACAAAGTATCCCCTTCTCAGTAAGGGAACTGTAGCGTACTGTAGCGAACTGTATGCGTACTGTCAACTATGGTCTCGCCTGCCTTAACAGGACTTTCGGGTATTTCCCACTGCCAACTAGCTTTTCAGAATGATTTCCCCTGTCATCCTTGGAAAAAATAAAGCTTAGCATCAGGCAGGGGTCCTACCTGGGATTCAGTCAATCGTTTTGGTGGACCTCCGTCGATCCACCGACGATGTCTTCTCCTCAGAGGTTTGAGCGAGATATCAGAGGCAATACCTACCAAGGAAGACGGAGGCGTCCTCTCGTCTTGGTTACCTCTCTGAATCCTCTTCTCTGGTGCCTTTCCGTCCGGGTACGACACATGATAGCTCTTCTTGTAGTGGTGTCCTCTCCTCAGAGGATCATTACCCTTAGCCATCTGATCAAAACAAGTCTGCATGGTTGCATCTTGTTGTCGAGCCTCTCTCATCTCCCCATTGACGGAGTGGGAAACCTTGGCCAGCTGCTGATCCATACCTCCCTGTGATCTGAATGGTGTGGCTCCTACCACAACAGGTCTAATGGGTTCCCCCAGGACCACGTGTTTGGCCCCTAAAATCATTGGAAGGATCGTTTCACTCAAGACCGCAGCTCGGATTGTCCCGGTGACATACTTACACTTGATGTCTACCTTGGCTACTGGTACCCGCATAGCCTGGGAACTTTTCATGGCCAATTGCAATTATATGGTCTCCCCCGTGAGACTCTCTGGACTTACCAGATTGCAGAGATGATTCCCTCATCCTGGAGCCCTGAATCGTACAGGCACTCCACCTGTTGTCCATTTACCTCGATAACCTCGACCACATTCGGTCGGGTATCCTCAGGAGACTGTCGCTCCTGATGGTTTCTCTCGATAACCTCGACCACTGCCGGTAGGTTATCATCAGGAATCCGTCGTTCCTGAGTGGTCATTCCAGTTACAGACATGCACGCTGCATACTTGGTTTCTGTTGCTTTGTTCCTACAATCCTCAGTTTGACACGAGTTAGTTCTATAGCTCCTGCAGGACTTTCTCAAACCCTCATTTTTCGTGGATCGTCGCTTCCTGGGATTCTTCCGGGGATTTCGCCTGAGTCTGATTAAAGGAACCCCCCCCCCCCTTTTTTTTTTTTTGTTGCTTTCTGCTGTGCTTTTCTGCTTGCTGTTTATCAGTATACTTACCATTAAGCTTACCGTTAACTTTGTTAGATTGGGCTAGTGGTTTGTGTGAGAGATTATTGGAGTCCCCATGTACTACCTCGTAGCGATCAGCCAAGGTAACAATGTCGGTAATTCGCCCTGCTCCATGTTCCCCCAAGAAAACCTGGAGCGATTTATCCATATTAGACTTCATTTGCTCTACGATGATCATCTCTTCAAGACTGTCATAGTCTTTTTGGAAACCCGCTAGGGACATCCATTTTGAGAGATAATACTTAGGCCGTTCTGCATATACTGAGTACATCTCCCCTTTCTCCTTTCTAGCAGAATGGAACATCATCCGATATTTCTGCGCACTTGTCAAAGAGCTACGTAAGAGCGCAGAGCTTAGGAGATTATAAATAAAGCTAAGGAAGATAGCAATCTAGGAAACCAGACAGAAGAGACACAAACACTATAAATAGTGTTACAACGGGACACCCTCGTGTCAACAAGGAGGGCAATGAGTGTGCGTGAGCTGGGGTTACCCAAGAGACTGGGAAACCCGCTTCACGAGAAGTGACCATGTAATAGTGGTTACTATAACCAAGTGACCAGCGTGCTGGAACTCCAAGCACGCAAACTAGCGGATGCACGCAGAGCCAATTGCTCGTGGCTGAACACGCCACAGGGAGCTTGGGTCAGACAGAGACTCGACGGCGTAGGGAACAGACTGTATATCCGTTGTGGATACTTTGTTGTTAAAGGACACTATCAATAGTTAGGACTTAGGCTTAGCTTCAGTAGTTAATATCATTAATATCATCTCCTCATTACATCTTCATAACATACTATGATGTTTAATACCGATGTGGTATTCCGCTCGTGGAGATCATGTACGATCAGCTCCAAATAAAATGTATCCTTTTGCAAACAATACGAGTTGTCACTTTCGTGTGGTGCAAAAGTAGGGAATCCTTGTATGCCTGTCGCAAGTGAGTTGCTGACAGCACGTTTCCCAAATTTATGGAACAGGGCTTTCTTTAAGACTTCATAGTCACGCTCTTGCCCAGGAGGTAATTGAGAGTGGACCTCATAAGCCCCTCCTGTCTGAGTCTTTAGTTCCAGCTCTTTCATCCTGAACTCATGGTCGAGCTCAGTCTTCCGAGTTTCATGTTCCAGTGCTAGTTTCTTATACTCGTGCTCGAGTTCGGCTTTCCTAGCCTCATACTCAATTCTCTTATCTTCCTGCGCAAGTCTCTTAGACACTAACTCAAGTTCAGCTTTCCTAACTTCTCGCTCGGCCTTCAAGTTTCTTGCTTTTTGGCGTCTGTTTTACAAGGGACAACAATTCTAGATAGAAATACGTTTCTGGAAATGGTATGTTTTCCATTCGGAGTCATATCTTTATTGCCCCCTTTGTGCTCGATGCTGTAGGTATTTTGTCTTCTTGGGCAACAACATTCATATCATGCATTGTCCATAATTGGACACGACGGTCTATCTAGCGATGGAAGCACAGTATTCTCGAGCCAATCTCTAAATACATTACCATTCATCTTATTATGATAATCCATATTGTCTGTATGCTTTGATACGAACACGAGCCCAGCATTCTGTTGTAAGTCATTATGCGTATTACCAACCAGCATGGGCCATGACCAAAAGCTATCCTATACTACTGGGCACATATCGCTTTATCTGTCCTTCCACTGTTTGCCAAACCTTATCACTTGTGTGGGCGCATTGATCCACATTTCATGCAAACACACTATGCCATAATTTTCTTTGCGCATTTCCCTTATTTCACGTGGGTATCTGCTTCTCATGGCTCCTAAATGCTGTTGCTCGCAAAGATTATTTCTACCGCCCTTGTACTTTCAAATAGTTAAGATAATATCCTTATAATTTTCCACAAAGTTGTTTTGGATAGCTCTATGTTATTGTTCTTTCTCAACCAAACCCTACGTTTTCTTACAGTCACTGTTTCTTTGGCATCCAGCATTTTAATAATGCTGGATAATCCTGGATATAAAATCCAAAATTTTATAATTTTAGGAGTCTCCGTGGCGAAGGGGTCAAGCCTTTTGACTCGGGCTCCAAAGGTCGTGGGTTCGATTCCGGGCCGCATCCTTCGGTTCACGAGTTAAATTTTTCGGAGACCTCTGTGGGTCGTCGCTAGAGCTGCGGATTTCGTGCTTTGTGCGATGCTTTCCCCGCTGCGGAAAGAGATCGAGCCATATGGGATAGAACCCGATGCAATGAAGCTGACCCTGTCGAATTTTAAGCGACTGTTGAAAGCATTTTTAAAATAGCTCGCCTTATGACATATTTGTCAAAGCTGTCTACAATAATCTTTCTACCTACCGTTTTGTTATTGCGTGGTGGTTTAATTCCAGATTCTTGCACCCATCGACGAAATTACCATTTACTCAAACCCAATGCAAGCACTGTTCTTTTTTTCGGAATTTGTAATAGTATAAAACAGTTTCCTGCGATCAGCTGTCTTGAGAAAAATATGTGTACAACGTCATAGCGATTCTTTGAAGTGTACAGTTTCGCATTATATTCCCATTGAAAAATATTCACACATTTCAATGTTAGCGATAAGTGGTAAGAGTTTAAAAAAAAAAAACAAACAAACACACACACACACATATTAATCAGGTTTCATGAAATAACCCACATTTTGAGATACCTCTGAACAGTCTTAGTTTGAACAACGCGGGGAGTTGGCATAAGGCCAATCCCTTCAAAACACGTACAATATTCAACATTGAGCGCTGATTGTCTGGCTACGCTGTAATACATTTAAAATTATGAATTTGATCTCAGACCCAGTAAATTATATACCGCATATAAAACAAACTTTGAAATCTGCTGTAAAATCGCCATGAACAGAAATTTTTTTGTTGGGTGGACATAATGATAAGGTTATATACTAAATCTCATAATTTTCCCTCAGTTGGTTACTGAGATATGGATGTTTATATTGGGGCAAAAGAAAGAAAACACACTATAACTCAAGCCCGAGTCCTTAGAATCTCAGCTCAGTGCACAAACCCCGTAGCACCAGCGAGGATCCTGAAATATTTTGGGTAGATTTTAACTCGAAATTTTGCCCGGGCAGCGCCGTCATGATACTCTTTCGATTTCCAACTGCCAAGGAATTATTTACGTGCGCAACAATACATACGGGCGTCCGATCTCACTACACAGAGACCAGGGGAAATTTTATTACTACTAGAAGTCCACGTGAACGAAATCCCGGTCCTCACCAGGGTTGGAACCCGGAACCTCCAGCGCTCGAGGCGGACACCAAACCTCGAGACCACTGAACCCCCAAAGGTAGCTTGGGATAAGATGATGACTACAAGTTAACTTCGCTTGACAGGCAGTTAAACAGTCATAATTTGATCATTTCAAGTACACCCGTATCCAGTGACTCGTTGAATATCAATCCTGTTCTTGAGAATTCATATAAGAAGGCCATTTAGTAGGTCAGACAAGGCCAACGGGCGGTTCAAGGACCGTCGCCTCACGGGTTTAACTCAAATGAATCATACACCGCAGTCATCATGTGATTCCAAATTGCGGGCCAGAGGCCCATCATCATCATCATCATCATCATCAAGTGCCGTGCCAGCCGGCGTAGGCGTTCATGGCTCTCCACAGATCTCGGTCCTTGGTTTTCTGGATCAACTCTACTGCTGATATTCCTCCATGCCACCGTCTCAATCCATCCAGCATCATTTCTCTTGGTCTGCCTCTGCCTCTCTTCCCCTCGATCTTTCCAGTTGTTACGATGTTCTCCAATGCCTCTCTTCTCATCACGTGACCGAAGAAAGATGTTTGTCTCTGTCTTATTGTTGTATATAATGTTCTAGTTTAATTAGCCTGCTTCTGGCAGTCATCGTTAGTTACTCTGGCAGTCCAAGGAATTCGCAACATTTGTCTCAGGAACCCCATCTCTGTTGCTTCTAATTTCTTCTTACTTTGTTCATTTACATTCCAAGATTCACTGCCATACAGCAAAACTGGTTCTACATAGCATTTCAGCACTCTCTTTCTTACATTCAGTGATAGTGACTTATTGCACAAGATACTCTTCATTTTCTGAAATGCGGCTTTTGCCTGCCCTATTCTGCTCCTAATCTCTGTTGTACATCTTCCATCTGATGTTATAAATGCCCCTAGGTATCTAAAATTATCCACTTGGTTAAGGATTTTTCCTTCTATTTCTATGTAACATTTTGGTGTCACCATTTTCTTTGATATTACCATTGTTACTGTTTTCTTGATATTCAAGGAGAGTCCTTTCCTTGCACTCTCTGTTACTACAACGTCTAATAATTGCTGTAGGTCTGTTGAATTATCCGCCACCAATACTGTGTCATCTGCATAGCGTATATTATTTATATTATAACCTCCAACTAGTATTCCTGGCATCTCTTTGATCTCTCTCATTATTACTTCGCTATACAGGGAGAAAAGATCTGGTGACAAGACACACCCCTGTCGTACTCCTAGCTTTATCTGTTCGTAACTACCCTCTTTATTTCCCATTTTAATTGCTGCTACTTGGTTCCAGTAAACATTCTTTATTATTCTTAAATCTTTTCCATCAATGTTGATATCTTCCAACATTTTAATCAGTTCATCATGTTTTACTTTATCAAATGCCTTAGTATAATCTATGAAGCACAAATATGTCTCTCTGTTTCTCTATTGACCTTTCTATTAGTGTCCGTAATGTATAAATTGCATTGTTTGTGCCCTTTCCTTCCACAAATCCATACTGTTCTTCACTAATTTCCATTTTTATTTTCTTTTTGTTTCTTCTCATTATTATTCTGAGTAGAAGCTTAGTGATATGGTTTATGAGGTTTATTGTACGAAAATCTTCACAATCAATTGCTCCTGGTCTTTTTGGTGTAGCTATAAATACAGATTTCAGCATATCACTGGGTAAATATCCACTACTGTAAATAAAATATCATTCAACATTTTGGTTAATATATCTACCCCAAATTCTCCCAACACTTCTAATTCTTCTATTGTGATTTCATCTGGCCCAGCTGTTTTACCTTTCTTCACACGTTTCATAGCGTCAGCGACTTCTTCTTTCAGAATAGGTGGACCTTCTAAGTTACTATCTTCTGTTAATTCTTCCCTTTCTCCGTCATATAATTCTCTTATATACTCATTCCACCTCTTCATTATAGCACCTTCCTCTAATAATATCTTTCCTGTTTTTGATTTCAAACACCCTGTATTTATTCTTATTTTTCTTCCTGTAAGCTCACTGATTTGTCTGTACAATTTTTTTGTATCATTAATGGAATTTAATTCAATTTTTTTGCATTGCTCGTTTAACCAACTTTCTTTAGCCTTCCCACATTTATCTTTTATTTCTTTATTTATCTTAGCGTATTCTTGTTTGTCATTTTTACTCTGTTTTCTTTTGTCCATCAGTTTTAAGATTTCTTCATTCATCCATTTTTTCTTAGCTATTTTGCCTCTCTCTGGTAATACTTCTTTGCTAGTTTGATGAATGGAGTCCCTTAACATTTCCCATTGTGCATTTATATTCTTATTTTAGCTATCGCATTGTACCTATTTTTCATAGTCACTCTGTATTGTTCTTGCAGTTCTTTATCTATTTTCAGAACCTCTTTATTAAGTCTCATGTTCTTAACCATTTTCCCCCCCCCCCTCTTTAATCTTACTTTTATTTGTCCACATAGTGGTACATGATCACTATTACAGTCAGCACCTGGCATTGTCTTTACATTAACGAAAGAATTTCTATATCTTTTATTAATTAGTATGTAGTCAATTTGGTTGCGTATTTTCTTATCAGGGCTTTTCCATGTGTACAGTCGTCTTTTATGGTGTTTAAACCATGTGTTTCCAATTATCATATCATTGATATTTGCCCATTCTATTAGCTCTTCCCCTCTTTCATTTCTTGTACCTAAACCATAATTCCTCACTACATCCTCCATTTTCCCCTTTCCTACTTTTGCATTAAAATCACCAAGTATTATTTTTATTTCTTGTGATCCAATTTGAGCGATCACCATTTCTATTTCGTCGTAAAAGTGTTGTATTTCTTCATCACTACTGCTTGTTGTTGGTGCATATACCTGTATAATATTTATGTCTATTGGTTTGCCTTTAATTTTTACCATAACTACTCTATCTGAAATACACCAGTATCCATTAATTGACTCGGCTGTTTTTTCGTCTAATATTATTCCTACACCTTTTTCATGTGTATCCCCTCCAGAATAAATTATTGTGTGATTGTCAGCTATAATTTTGCCCGATCCCTTCCATCTCATCTCACTAACGCCTAGTATATTCATTTTCATGCTATCCATCTCTCTTAGAACATTGGTCAACTTTCCTAGCTCATTTAATGTCCTAACATTCCATGTTCCTACTCTAAATTTATTTATTTTAGTTATGATTTTGCCATCAGTAGCTGGATGACGGTCTGGTGTCACCTGTGGCTCATGACTGTCCCTACCGGACGAGGATGTCCAAAGACAGCCATTAACGTCGTTCACTAACTCTGATATATGTTTTGCCATGAAGTCTTGGGAAGATAGTGTGGTGGTTTCCCCTTGCCTTCCACATTCACATGGTGGTCTTTTTACCTCTGCCATTGACAGCCATTTCTGACTGTAAGGACAAGTGAGTGCCCTGCTCTGCTCAGCTGCCGAGTTGTCCACTTATTCCGGTGGATACTCGGTCCCCAGAGCTGTGTTAGCCACACCGTGGTGTGTTTCCATCCTCTACCATGGGAAGGTGCAGTTGGGATTTCCCCTTCCTAAAGTTATGGTCTATGACCAAAACTCTCCAGTACTTTTAGAGACAATTCAAAGCTGTTATTGTTATTCAGTATATCTGACCCTGCTGAAGTTATTAATGTGTGGTCTTCTGTGCTGTCTCCGAAGTCAGCGTCATATTTTTAAAACTTGTAGCTATTGAGCTGACGATAATTATATCCGTTTGACTAATACTTTCTAGACATTTGGACATATTTCTCTTTGCCAGCATTTTCCAACCTTTCATGACATTTATTTTAGAAAAAGTGAACCAGGCCTCCTAAATCCAGTGAGCAATAATCAATTGATTATGTGGTTGTTTCGGGATTTGAAGGAGATTTCGGGATTTGATTTGGATTTAGGAGGCCTGGTGTTCCTTGCCAGTGAGAAGTCCTGATCGTTCGGGTCCCATCGATTGGCTGACGTCGGTCGCGGCGATGGGCAGTCTTGAGCATAGCCTATGAAGGGTAGCGTTGTGGTGTTCTGTTGTGATAATTTGGTGTGTCCAGTGTGTGCCGCGTGGTTACACACCCGCTTCACACGCGTGATCCGGGACTGTTTCCGGATCCGGTCAGGGATATGCACTACTGACGAGCTCAAACGAGGGCGAAACTCGAGTATAGTGCTTCCATATTGACGTGGATTGGCCTTAGGTTCATACCAGAATGCGATCAGCGTTGCCAGTAGTGGGTTGTGCTCAATATTTAAATTTCAAATCCCGAAACAACCACATAATCAATTGATTATTGCTCACTGGATTTAGGAGGCCTGGTGTACCTTGCCAGTGAGAAGTCCTGATCGTTCGGGTCCCATCGATTGACGGACGTCAGTCGCTGCGATTGGGCAGTCTTGAGCATACCCTACGATGGGTAGCGTTGTGGTGTTCTGTTGTGATAATTTGGTGTGTACAGTGTGTGCCGCGTGGTTACACACCCGCTTCACACGCGTGATCTGGGACTGTTTCCGGATCCGGTAAGGGATATTTTCATGTTTTTTTTAATACTAAAAAAGTTATCTTAGGGTCAAATTCAGACTTTTCTGTAATGCTTAAGTTCTGGTAGGCTCTTCGGTGCTCACGAGCATTTGCCAGTTATTGACTGCATGATTTCTTACGTTGAGCAGATGATTTTATGTTAAACTTCTTGGGAAAAGGCATTTTTCAATTCGCGTGTCGATCGGTTACCAAGCGAAAACACAACAAAACGGCCATCTTGGAAACCCACGTGATCAGTTTCCACCCCCGGGAAGGTTAACCCGGTCAACAAATGCCCGCAGAAGTCGGATGTGTCGGTCTGACGGCGAAAGAACGCAGCTCTGCTGTAAACAGCACAACGCAGTCACATCCGAAAGAAAAAAATCCGGATGAACGCAGCAGAAGAAGAAGAAGTTTCCACCAACGGGGATTTGCGCATTCGGCGAGATGTTCCATATATGGGAGTTTCCGGAAGATTATTGTTCGAAAGAAACCGTCGTACACAGAAAAGCTCTCAATTAAACGAACCCGAAGTTTAACGAACAATTAGGGGAGTTCGTGACCTTTACAGTGATGTATGAAACACGTGTTACATTGATCCACGACTCTGGTGATCGAGTGAGATGGCAGAACATGACCGCCCACGCTTACCGGCATGGCACATGATGGATGGATGGATGAAACACTTGGATCACGCGTCGGCGAGATATCTTTGCAATGGTTTCAAAAAACGTCAATTTCGTTACAATTTTCAATAAGTAGACAATTCTACACCTAGGGTGGGTTCAGTAAAATATGAATATTGCATTAAAATAACAGTTTTTAAAGAAAAACAAGTGCCGAATCTGATAGAAGACATGCTAAGGTGTTTAAAAATGAACTATTCCAAACATAGCCAAACTGACCAAAAATCTAAAATTTTTTTTTAGGTTAGCATCGCCTTAAGTGCAGTGTTATGTCTAGCTTTTTATTTCATACACACTGAGAAAATGTGTATATTATTGATCTTCCACTATCATCAAGTACAGGTTAAACAGACAGACAAATAGATAGACAGGGGTGATAAAAGCCATTCAATATGAACAGAAGAAAGTAACAAGAAAAGTACCTAGTAAACAAGTGAACATCATCCGGACAATTCAAAGCTGTTATTGTTATTCAGTATATTTGACCCTGCTGAAGTTATTAATGTGTGGTCTTCTGTGCTGTCTCCGAAGTCAGCGTCATATTTTTTTTTAAATGTAGCTATTGAGCTGATACCCCCAAAGGCAGCTTGGGATAAGATGATGACTACAAGTTAACTTCGTTTGACAGGCAGTTAAACAGTCATAATTTGATCATTTCAAGTACACCCGTATCCAGTGACTCGTTGGATATCAATCCTGTTCTTAAGCATTCATATAAGTAGGCCATTTAGTAGGTCAGACAAGGCCAACGGGCGGTTCAATGGACCGTCGCCTCACGGGTTTAACTCAAATGAATCATACACCGCAGTCATCATGTGATTCCAAACTGCGGGCCAGAGGCCCAACAGATCAGAATTATCCTACTAAATGACAACCATAGAGGACGTCGATTTCTTTTCTTTATTCGGGATAGTGTAAGTTTTTGTGCTCAAAATATTAAGAGATCATGATTCATATTTTCCATTATTAATCTAATTTCTTAACAATAGAATGCGTGTTACATATTTCAGAAATGAGCTAATATTCGGATATTTAATCGTTTGTGTATTTAATATTAGTTTATCCATGTTTTGCAAAACGGGCATATGATTAAACATTTTGAAGAGAGTGTTGTTATTTCCCTTGATTAGGAAATTATCTTTGTGTTGTGCTTGCATGCGTTCGCTGGCTGTGAACTCCAGCGTGAAGTCCTGTATGTCGGATGAAGACATCCTGTTGTCCAACATCAGTGTGATGTCATACCGGACTGAGGTTTACGTGAGTATCCGTTGTCCCATGTCTGGCTTATTGGTGTGCAGACTGGTGGTTTCTCGCCGTGCAGGCAGATACTCTCCGACTTCGGAAGAATCAGCGAACCTACTACGTTAGCCAGGACCCCGAAGGGACCTGTTGCCCAGGACGCACGACTAGGACGTGTTAGTAGGTCTTGGCCAGTATAAAACCTGGCCCTGGTGCCTTGGAAACACCTCTGCGTCCCATCTTTGTGTTGTAAAGGCCTTAGTTTAGTTTAGTCGACGGATCAACATCACGGCACACGTGTATAACCCATAAGTGCTCCGTTCTACTACTATAGTATGTCCCGAAAATAATGCCTTCATTCACGATCAATTATTTTGAAAACTGTCTGTCGCATCGTTATGAAATTTTTCCAGCCGTCTTATATTTACCCCCACCCAAGGAATATGTCTTTGATAGGTCCAAAAGCAACTTAAATCATCGAAAGCGGTAACATTTCTTTGATGTTTTGCAGAAAACTAGTGATTTCTCGCTAACAAATTTATGTTTACAGTAATGACTAATGTAAGCCCCGCCAATTCAGATGACATACAAGGCGTATCCGGATTCGTATGGGAGTGGGTGCAATGAAAGAAGTAGCTTAAAATCGACAGTGTCGGCGGCATTGCACCGGGTTCTTATCCCACATGGCTCAGTTTCTTTCCGCAGGAACTCCGTACCTCCAGCGATGACCCTCGGGAGTCTCCGAAAAATGCACTCGTGAAATGAAGGACGCGGCCCGGAATCGAACATACAACCTTCGGAGCCCGAGTCAGACAGCTTGACCACTTCACCACGGAGAATCCTGAGAGGGGTGCAATGTGTAATATTAGTAAAGACAGAGAATTTACAGAGGTATGGGGTAAATAATTTGTAAATTGACAGGAAAGTAGAAAGAATATATTTTTTACCTTATTTTTCTCCTTCTTGTTTCTTCAGTTGCTGGTTAATAATGTGTACACAAGTATTCGTGTTAGCTTTTTATATTGAGTTCATGAAAGCTTCCAAATAGCTGTGCGTTAATGTGCGTATGGAGTGACCAGAAATGATACCGCAATTTAGTCATCATGTTTCCATTTTTAAGGATCTGTTCAGCTGTCTGTGTAGTTTGTTCACACGTACACATGGGTGACAGACCCGCTTTGAGTCTTCGTGAAAGATTATCTACTCTGCTGTTTACCGTTCAGAGACGGAACATGATTACCTGTTTTGCACTATGAAAATGGTTGTCAGTGTCTCTGTAGTGGGCTTTCTTCATAATGACCAAGATGTTGGTCCTCTTTTCATTGAAGTTTATAGATTGATTCGTATGCACGAGTGTTGTCCCCTAATATGACAGCGTGTTTGCTCTCACGATTCTTGTTATTCCACAATATGTCAGTTTCCACCGCAATATTACTCTTCTGTTGGTATTCAATGCGTTTAGTGTGTGTGTGTGTGTGTGTGTGTGTGTGTGTGTGTGTGTGTGTGTGTGTGTGTGTGTGTGTGTGTGTGTGTGTGTGTTTCAATACAGTTGTTTGTCACGGCTGAGGGCTTGCGGAATTGAAAATTCATCACTATCGAATACAAACTGTTGCCATTGACATTGACAGCTCTGCTCAGACCTTAATCTGTGTTGGACGATTCCAGTAGGTTGATGACTGCTCTCGGTTGCATAAAATTCAATCCATCCTTTCTCCAATAATCCTCTTCCTCTTTCAACACATGGTCCTCACATTTTTCCAGTAACTTTTATCAATATATAATACCGCGGACTGGATTAGTATCCTGACGTCAGACAATTTGAATATAGTATTGTCAGCTGCCACCTGTCCTTTAATTTTAGCCAACACAAGTTCTATAGGGTTAAAATGAGAATGGTACGGTGGAAGTCTTAAGCACCCATGACGATGCTCTTTTATCAACTTGTCGATTTGATATTTCTTGCTTTTTGGCGTCTTGTTTTACAAGGGACAACAATTCTAGCTAGAAATACGTTTCTGGAAATGGTATGTTTTCCATTCGGAGTCATATCTTTATTGCTCCCTTTGTGCTCGATGCTGTAGGTATTTTGTCTTCTTGGGCAACAACATTCATATCATGCATTGTCCATAATTGGACACGACGGTCTATCTAGGGATGGGAGCACAGTATTCTCGAGCCAATATCTAAATACACTACCATTCATCTTATTATGATAATCCATATTGTCTGTATGCTTTGATACGAACACGAGCCCAGCATTCTGTTGTAAGCCATTATGCGTATTACCAGCATGGGCCATGACCAAAAGCTGTCGTATACTACTGGGCACATATCGCTTTATCTGTCCTTCCACTGATTGCCATTCCTTATCACTTGTGTGGTGCGCATTGATCCACATTTCATGCAAACACACTATGCCATAATTTTCTTTGCGCATTTCCCTTATTTCACGTGGGTATCTGCTTCTCATGGCTCCTAAATGCGGTTGCTCGCAAAGATTATTTCTACCGCCCTTGTACTTTCAAATAGTGAAGATAATGTCCTTATAATTTTCCACAAAGTTGTTTTGGATAGCTCTATGTTATTGTTCTTTCTCAACCCAACCCTAAGTTTTCTTACAGTCACTGTTTCTTTGGCATCCAGCATTTTTATAATGCTGAATAATCCTGGATATAAAATCCAAAATTTTTATAATTTTAGGAGTCTCCGTGGCAAAGTGGTCAAGCCTTTTGACTCGGGCTCCAAAGGTCTTGGGTTCGATTCCGGACCGCATCCGTCGGTTCACGAGTTACATTTTTTGGAGACTTCTGTGGGTCGTCGTTGGAGCTGCGGAGGTCGTGCTTTGTGCAATGCTTTTCTCGCTGCGGAAAGAGATCGAGGCATCTGGGATAGAACCCGGTGCAATGAAGTCGACCCTGTCGAATTTTAAGCGACTTTTTAAAGCATTTTTTATAATAGCTCGCCTTATGACATCTTTGTCAAAGTTGTCTACAATAATCTTTCTACCCACCGTTTTGTTATTGCGTGGTGGTTTAATTCCAGATTCTTCCACCCATCGACGAAATTACCGTTTACTCAAACCCAATGCATGCACTGTTCTTTTTTTTCGGAATTTGTAATAGTATAAAACAGTTTCCTGCGATCAGCTTCTTGACAAAAATATGTGTACAACTTCATAGCGATTCTTTGAAGTGTACAATTTCGCATTAAATCCCATTGACAAATATTCACACATTTCAATGTTAGCGATAAGTGGTAAGAATTTAAAAAAAAAAAAAAAAACATATTAATCAGGTTTCATGAAATAACCCACATTTTGAGACACCTCTGAACAGTCTTAGTTTGAACAACGCGGGGAGTTGGCACAAGGCCAATCCCTTCAAAACACGTACAATATTCAACATTGAGCGCTGATTGTCTGGCTACGCTGTAATACATTTAACATTATGAATTTGATCTCAGACCCGTAAATTATATACCGCATATAAACAAACTTTGAAATCTGCTGTAAAATCGCCAGTACCAAAATTTATTTTGTTGGGTGGACATAATTATAAAGTTATATACTACATCTCATAATTTTCCCTCAGTTGGTTACTGAGATATGGATGTTTATATTGGGGCAAAAGGAAATAAAAACCACTATAGACATACACCCAAAACTGTTTATATGAACCTAATACATACATATATTAGTCGAAACTCGGGTGGAAGTATCGATTTTAACGCATATACTACACACCGGCCATTTTATTTCACCCCAACACAACCATTACTACTACTATTACTACTGTTTCTGCTGCCGCCTGCTTCTGATACTCCTACTACTATTGCTACTACTACTACCACCACCACCTCCACCACCACCATCATCTCTGCTGTTGCTAATACTACTAATACTACCACCACCACTACTACTACTACTACTACTACTACTACTACTACTACTACTACTACTACTACTACTACTAATGCCTATATTGCTGCTGCTGCTACAGCCACTACTATTACTAGACACTTTTACTACCAACACCGCTATACTACTACTTCTATTGCAACTAATACTACTACTACCACCACCACAACCACTACTACTACTACTACTGCTGCTGCTGCTACTACTACTACTACTACTACTACTACTACTGCTGCTGCTGCTGCTGCTGCTGCTGCTGCTGCTGCTGCTGCTACTACTACTACTACTACTACTACTATCACTAACACCGCTACTACTGTTAATACTAATGTTGCTATTACTATTATTACCAAAACTACCAACTCTCCTCTACTACTATTACTAATACTACTACTGTTATTGCAGAGAACGCAAGATAAGGAGGGACATGATCGCCTACGCCAGCCAACAAATCTCTTAATGATGATAATGGCAACTACTACTACTATTATTACTACCACACGCACTACTACTAGCCATACCATCACTACTACTAATATTACTAATTGCCAAGAGCCGACTTCGTGTCTAGATGACGGATGAGTACTTCAGACACAATTGAGCCACGTGTCTACATCAATGCCCAATGTCCGACATCTTGGTATTTGTCTAGGTTTAATATTTATCATGGGCTCGTACAAAACACTTTATCACTCCAAGATCTAGTATGCACACAACTCATAAAGTCCTTCGCGTCTTTAGACCATACAATCACCTTTATTGTTGAACAGTATCACACGTGGCTGTCATACACCGCCGGCTTCTTGCCGTTTCGCGTTCTGCGTATGACCAGCACACCGCCTGCCACAAATATACAATGCATTGTTCATCTACTCGTCATAAGGAACTCTCCTTGCTACATCTGATCTATCTGACGATGGTATAGTCTATCTATTTAATGGTTTAACAGTTCAATCACTACTCACGCATAACTTGTAACCACAAGTTCTGGTCACGGCGTGCATCTGCCCGCCATTCTCGTTGAGGTGTTCTCACAACAGGGTCAGCTATCTCGTCATCACTGGTCGACGTTTGCGTTCATCAGGCGACAGCTTCAGTGTGTTGCTCAATCATTGCCAGCGTTCACAATAGAACAATATTTACTCGCAATTGCGTCTCAGATGTTTCCCATTCCTTTTGAATACTTTCAAACCCCGGGAAGGTTAACCCGGTCAACAAATGCCCGCAGAAGTCGGATGTGTCGGCCTAACGGCGCAAGAACGCAGCTCTGCTGTAAACAGGCACAACGCAATCACATCCGAAAAAAAACTCCGGATGAACGAAGAAGAAGAAGAATACTTTCAAACACTGTAAACACTTTCCACAACTCTTCAATCAACCTTCTCTGTTCACGTCTCAGCGCCGTCTGGCTAATCCTTCTTTTCCTGTCTTCGCCTGGGCGCAGTCATGTGACCCATTAACTCCGCCCACTAATCTTACCTGTGTTCGCTTGATTTTTAAACCGTGTGTCTTAGTGATATTGATCTAGTTTCTACGTTTGACACATTTGCTCTCTTTCTCGTATCCATCTCATGGCAATAATACTATTACCACAACTACCAACTCTCCTCTACTATTGTTACTGCTACTACTACTATTACTACTACAGCTACTACTACAATCATCACACCTGTTACAACAACTACTGTTACTACTACTATTACTATTATTACCAATATTATTACTAATTGTATTACTGATCCATACCGTCGGAGACCGCAATTTGTGGCGAGATATGATCGCCCACGTCAGGCGACATGTCACTTGATAATGTTGACTACGATTACTATCTGCTAATTTTTTCCCGCTAATGACGTTGGAACTTCTATTACTATCAATATTACTCATACTACTTGTATTACTTAGACAGATAGCCTAATGACAATTATGTAAACCTAAGACCAAATGAATACTAGAAGAATAGGCAGGCACTTGCTGCTGTTGTTCTGACCATCAAACCTACCACCTTATGTTGTGCCGCGTGGTACAATAGATTTGTCTCACTATGCCGGGTGTTTTCCCGCCCAAAGAAGATATGATCAATAAATCGATACCCCACCTACAGCTCATGCCATTGTCAGCTCAACTTATTCTAACACTACACAGAGAGTTAAAGATAGTTGCATATCATTTACAATACAGCGCAATCAACCCCAGCCCATGTTTCCGCCCACTCGTGTCTTTTGTTTGTATATATCAATCTTTATGGGGGGGGGGGGGGGGGGGGGGGGGTTGGTATTTCTTTTCATTTGAAGATCTGTAACCCGTAACCACGCCTTTAAAAACAGTGGTCAATTCTTATCCGGGACGCAGAGGTGTTTCCAAGGCACCAGGGCCGGGTTTTATGCTGACCAAGAACTACTGACACGTCCTAGTCGTGCGTCCTGGGCAACAGGTCCCTTCGGGGTCCTGGCTAACGTAGTAGGATCGCTGATTCTTCTGAAGTCGGAGAGTAACTGCTTGCACGGTGAGGAACCATCATTTTACACACCAATAAGCCAGACATGGGACATCGGATACTCACGCAAACCCCAGTCCGGTATGACATCACACTGATGTTGGACAACAGGATGCCTTCATCCGACATACAGGACTTCACGCTGGAGTTCACAGCCAGCGAACACAAGCAAGCAAGCACTTCTTTTCCAAATACACCGTCAAAAGAGAAATGCAGCATTAAGTTGTTGTTTCTACATGGAACGCTACAAACACTATATGTTTTCAAATAAAACAGCGCCGCCAATAGACAATATCGATACTACGTGTGGAAAAGGATACACACAACGCAACATAGTGCCCAGTTACACGCTGATACAGGCAAACCAACACACACAGATAGATAAATCAATACATCGATACCCACGCCCGTCCTAACAGGCATCTACAACTCTTGTTGATTGTATACGGCCACACCACGACCAATTCGGAACTCTAGTGTGGTCTATACTGCTAGGTGTCTACTATTGATATCGGTAAAACTGACTTGATTTGTTACACCTGCCAACGAGCCCTTTCTGACGTAACTAGGGGTATTGAGATGCGGCTACGTTGACACTCTTTATGAATTACACACTGATCACCATGACAAACTCGTCACTACGAGTGATAGAAGGCTCATGTATTGTTTCTATGCAACACAATCACTGGGATATTCAAAGGTACGTACACCCACGACATTTGTGGGACAAACCCAATTGTAGTACGGTTTTTCCCCCTTGGCCCCCCCATCCAGGCCTTATCCCTTTAAAAATTCCCCCCAAATACCCAATTCATATAAGAAGGCCATTTAGTAGGTCAGACAAGGCCAACGGGCGGTTCAAGGACCGTCGCCTCACGGGTTTAACTGAAATGAATCATACACCGCAGTCATCATGTGATTCCAAACTGCGGGCCAGAGGCCCAACAGATCAGAATTATCCTACTAAATGACAACGCAAACAGGACGTCGATTTTTTTTTCTTCATTCGGAATAGTGTAAGTTTTTGTGCTCAAAATATTAAGAGATCATGAATTATATTTTCCATTCTTAATCTACTTTCTCAACAATGGAATGCATGTTACATATTTCAGAAATGAGTGCATCATCCAGTATTTAATCTTCTGTGTAATTTAATATTAGTTTATCCATGTTTTGCAAAACGGGCATAAGATCAAACATTATGAAGAGAGTGTTGTTATTTCCCTTGATTAGGAAATTATCTTTCTGTTGTGCTTGCATGCGTTCGCTGGCTGTGAACTCCAGCGTGAAGTCCTGTATGTCGGATGAAGACATCCTGTTGTCCAACATCAGTGTGATGTTCTACCGGCCTGAGGTTTACGTGAGTATCCGTTGTCCCATGTCTGGCTTATTGGTGTACAGACTGGTGGTTTCTCACCGTGCAGGCAGATACTCTCCGACTTCGGAAGAATCAGCGAACCTACTACGTCAGCCAGGACCCCGAAGGCACCTGTTGCCCGGGACGCACGACTAGGACGTGTTAGTAGGTCTTGGCCAGTATAAAACCTAGCCCTGGTGCCTTGGAAACACCCCTGCGTCCCATCTTTGTGTTGTACAGGCCTTAGTTTATTTTAGTTCAGTCAACGGATCAACATCACGGCACACGTGTGTAACTCATAAGTGCTCCGTTCTACTCCTATAGTATGTCCCGAAAAGAATGCCTTCATTCACGATCAATTATTTTGAAAACTGTCTGTCGCATCGTTATGAAATTTTTCCAGCCGTCTTATTTTCCCCCCCCCCCCCCCCCCCAAGGAATATGCCCCTTTGATAGGTCCAAAAGCAGCTTAAATCATCGAAAGCGGCGACATTTCTTTGATGTTTTGCTGCAATCCATCGTGCAGCCAACTGTCATAGTTTGTTTTTGTTAGTTTACAATCAGCTATTTACTTACTAAAATTTAATATTTTAATATCTTATCATATATATATATATATATATATATATATATATATATATATATATATATATATATATATATATATATATATATATATATATATATATATATATATATAGCGAGGGGACTTAACTTAAGAAAAGTTATTTCAAGCGGCATAACTTTTAATAACATTGCTGTATATTTTATATATAGATTATTGCATTGTTTTCAAAGATGTATAAACTCTTTGTCTACAGTTATTTACAGGCATATGAGTTATAATAAATAATGATATAATCTTTAAGGCATTTTCAATGTTTTCATAAAAATAATGCATCTATTTAAATAGTGAAAATTTTCTAACTCATCTTTTTATTTTTCTTCAACAGCACATTAATTTTTTTTTTAAACATTCTCATATTATGGCGCGTTACACCCACGTTGGGTATTTATGATGCCAATGTTAAACTTTTCTTGCATTTTAATGCTTATTGTTCTTTTGTTGTCAAAGAATTGCTTCATAACAGATGTTAAATGAAAGAATGTATGAGAGGAAACAGAGAATAAGGGCAGAATGTAGGACGGGCCTGCGAAAGATTTTCGTTCGTTAAAAAAAAGGTAATTATTTGTGAGAGAAAGTTAGTTGCATATCGTTTGCAGTAATCTGCAGTCAACCCACCGCCCACCATTTATTGGCTGTTCGTGATGTCTTGGTAAGTTTACTTTAGATAGATCTCTTCCAATCATATTTTCTACTATCAATCTATCTATTCTTCTATTCTATCTATATTTTTAACGGGAACAGACAGACAGACAGACAGACAGACAGACAGACAGACAGACAGACAGTCGGGAACGGGAACGGGAGCTTATATGACAACTTATATGAATTAAATGAGATGCTCCCCACCAGGGACTGAGCGAAGCCGGGCCGGGTCAGACAGACAAACAGACAGACAAACAGATAGACAGACAGACAGACAGACAGTCGGGAACGGGATCATATATGACTACTTATATGAATTAAATGAAATGCTCCCCTCCAGGTGCTGGGCGAAGCCGGGCAGCGTCAAACAGACAGACAGTTTGACAGACAGACAGACAGACAGACAGACAGACAGACAGACAGACAGACAGACAGATAGATAGATAGATAGATAGATAGATAGATAGATAGATAGATAGATAGATAGATAGATAGATAGATAGATAGATAGATAGATAGATAGATAAATCCCCGCCAGGGCCTGGGCGAAGCCGGGCCGGGTCAGCTAGTTTATCATTATACACAGAGGTTCAAGCGAGGCTGGGAATTAAAAGAGAGCTGGTGAAGCAAGAAAGAGGCAAGCTGAACAATTAGGTCAATTAAAAGACTTGTAAAAAGTCTCGTAAAACGTCATATTGGAAGCAAGAGTTGAAGGTTGGCGAGCAAACAGTAGACAGTCATACAAGTGGGATGATAACGTCAAGAAATGGACGAGCAGCAAACAACGTGTCAATGGATACAACAAGCGCGGGAGACAGACAGTGTTAGAAATTCATTACAGTATCTCAACCAATCAGGTGCTGTCTCCACAATGATGGTTGACTGCAATGGATCTTCAACACTGTTTGTCTCTCACCTTGACTGTACATTCTGTCAGATTGATGTTCGCCTATCTCTTGATGTTATCTTCCCACTTGTATCGTTGTCTATCTCTTGCTCGCTTACCCTCAATATTGCCATCCAGCATGATTTTAATGAGTGTTACGTCTTTTAACGTGGCCGAAATAGTTAACTTGCCTTTTTTTTTAATTTCTGCCATCAACTCCCTTTTCATTCCCAGTTTTTCTAGAACCTCTGTTTTTGGTTATTTTTGTTTCCACGAAATACGATATATTCTTTTTGTATACCCAAGTCTCCAGCGGATAGCAAAAGTGTAAGCCAGAAAACCATAAACATCCATTATACAAAATAACTATTTGTATCCTAGTTATAGCCCATACGGATTAATTAGAATATTGTTGATTTAAGCACAATACACTACAACCTGTTGGCCTTACAAGGTGGAGGAGCAGCAGTGTGCAAGTGTGTACTACAGACAGAAGGGTTGGAACAAATATACAAATAAATAAAATACAAAAAACGTGTTGGAGATAATTGCAACCGTCGCTGTGGAGACAGCAATTCATTGATTGTATCGTCATCAAGTGGCATGCTTTTGCAACAAGTCGCTCTCATCAGGACCCAGCGAATAGTTTCTTCCATCTCTTGTCATTTCTCCCTCCCACGCACCATTGTGTTGGAGGTATCTGCCCGTCTTCGTGCTGGTCTACCCCCGCCCTTTCTCCCAGACACCAGGCCGTCATCACAGATGGAACAGATATCAATTAAAACATTTGCAATAAAAGCATGTTGTCTCGGGGAGTCTCCCTGGCCAAGTAGTCAAGCCGTCTGCTTCGCTCTCCGAAGGTTGTGAATTCGATTCCGGGCTACGTCTTTCGGTTCACGAATGCATTTTATCGGAGACTCGTGGGGGTCTTTGCTGGAGCTACGGAGTTCGTGCTTTGTGCGACGCTTTCGGCAGGCCGCCCTGCGGAAGGAGACCGAGCCATATGAGATAAAACCCGGTACAGTGAAGGAGTTCCTCTCGACTTTTAAGACATGTTGTAAATAATTGCAGCCATGGTTGCAGAGACGGCAAACTATAAAAATACGAAGCATGGCGTAGCTTTACAAACCACAACTACGGAAAACAAACGATATTGCGGCGACAAGCATTCATAATCAAATCAAACAAACACAAGAAAGCAATGCATAAACCACGGAGATGACACCTCAGCCATTGCATTAATAACAGCACGAGAGGAACGGGAAAATGAAAATATTTTCTACTTATCAATGATAACATAATCATATACAGAACATGGAAAACAATCCACAGTCTATGTGTTCATCTCAGATTCCCAGAATGTGAACGAGCCATGAAAGGCGGAGACGGCCACTGATTGATTGTGTGCCTGGAGTAAGGTTACCAGACGTCCGGCAAAAAGAGAACATGTCCTCCTTTTTAGCCTAAGTATTCTCCGTCCGACAGGCAAAGCTAAACGCCTGTAAAATATCTGGTTTTTCTTATATTTTATGTGTGTTTTTTATTATATTTTTTGACTAATTAATAAAGATAATTAGGTAATAATTGTACAATCAGCTGTTTAAATAATGTTTTTCAGCATTTTGTTAAAGGCCTATATATAGTAGTAGTAGTAGTAGTAGTAGTAGTAGTAGTAGTAGTAGTAGTAGTAGTAGTAGTAGGCCTCTTTCAGTCCTGAAGGACTATAGAGTTGTGCCGCTTGGGAGGTGCCTGGCAGCACCGCTGGTGACTGTATAGTCCAATTCGAGAATGACAATCCCTGTCACAGTTTCCGCATCTGTAAGACGAGGCAAGTCCCGCAGTAAGTGACTGCTCTTTGAGCCTGTGCCGTCTCTCCTCAGTTTTTTTTATCTGATTGCGCTCAAAGAGCACCAGTCCGTTTCGTACATCTCTTCTCCAGGAGCATCTGTCTGTTGCAACTCTCTCCCACGTATCTGGATCTATTCCAATGGTTTTCATACCTTGTTTACACACATCCCTAAACGCATTTGGGGTCTTCCGGTTGGCCTCTTTCCTGTGGCTAGTTCTCCGTAAAGGAGATCTTTGGGAATACGTTCGTCCTCCATTCGAGATACGTGGCCCAACCACCGGAGGCGTCTCTGCTTGAGGAGGGTGTTCACTGTGGTAATATCTGCTCTTTCAAGCACCTGTTTGTTTGTTATGTGGTCTTTCCATGTTATGCCCAGGATACGTCTCAGACATCTCATGTGGAAGGAATTCAACTTCCTTTCCTGTCTTGAGTACAGGGTCCAGGATTCAGACCCGTAGAGTAGTGTGCTAACAACACAAGCTTTATATACTTGAGCTTTTGTACGCTCTGTTAGTCTGTTATTCTCCCAAACTCTTTTAGCTAGCCTGGAAAATGTTGTGGCTGCCTTTCCAATGCGTCTGTCGATTTCTATCTCTAATGAAAGATTATCTGATATTGTCGATCCCAAATACACAAAATCGTGGACGACCTTCAATTCGTAATTAGAGATTTTGATTGACGTAGGCGCATCAGCATCTTGTTCCATCACCTGTGTTTTATTTAGGCTAATGGTGAGCCCAAAGTCTTTGCAGGCGGCTGCAAAACGATTTATGAGGCTTTGGAGATCTTCTGCTGTATGAGTAGTCAGTGCTGCATCATCTGCAAAAAGTAGTTCTCTTACGCATCTTGATCTTATTTTGGTCTTTGCCTTGAGTCTTGATGGGTTAAAAAGTTTGCCATCAGATCTTGTGTGGAGGTATATGCCTTCAGTGGCAGTCCCAAATGCTTGCCTTAAGAGAACAGCGAAGAAGATACCAAAGAGTGTAGGAGCAAGCACGCAGCCCTGCTTTACTCCGCTGCTGATGCTGAATGACTGGGATGTTGAGCCGTCAAATAAAATGGTCCCCTGCATGTTTTCGTGGAATGATTTCACGAGACTAAGAAGGATGGGTGGACATCCAACCTTTTCAAGGATCTTAAAAAGGCCGTTTCTGCTCACGAGGTCAAATGCCTTTGTGAGGTCGATGAAGGCAATATATAATGGCTTCCTCTGTTCTCTGCACTTCTCTTGGAGCTGCCGGAGTGAGAAAATCATATCGATGGTGGACCTGTTGGGTCTAAATCCGCACTGCGATTCGGGTAGATTCTTTCAGCAAGAATGTGTAATCTTTTAAGGATTACTCTGGCAAAAATCTTGCCTGTAATGCTGAGAAGGGAAATGCCGCGATAGTTGTTTCAGTCGCTTCTGTCGCCTTTGTTTTTATAAAGGGTAACGATGTTTGCGTCTTTCATATCTTGTGGTATTGATTTTTCTCTCCAGCAGAGCTGTAATATTGCATACAGTTCTGGGATGATTGTTTCTTTGCTACATTTTAAAATTTCAGGTGGAATACTATCTTTTCCAGGTGCCTTGCCGGATTTGAGAGAGTATAGTGCTTCGCTGATTTCTGTGAGGCAAGGTTCGTTATCCAAGGCATGCATGGCGGACTGTTGATCGATGGCTTCCAGAGCTTCTTCGCTGACAGTGTTATCCACTGAGTATAGCTCTGAGTAGTGTTCTACCCAGCGATCCATTTGTTTCGCTCGATCTTTTATGATTACCCCCTCAGTTGATCGTAAAGGGGCCATCTTATATTTTGATGGACCGACAGCTTGCTTGATGCCCTCATACATTCCTCTTATATTTCCAGTGTCTGCACAAGTTTGAATTTGAGCAGAGAGCTGTAGCCAGTACCTGTTCGCACATCTTCTTGCCATCTGTTGTGCTCTATTTCTGGCCATTCGCAATGCCTGCAGTGTTTTCTCTGAAGGTGATGTTTTATACATTGAGAATGCATGTCTCTTTATCTCCAGGACTGGGAGCATCTCTTCAGAGTGTGCTTCAAACCAGTCGGTTGACTTAGTTTGCTTCTTGCCAAATGTTGATAGTACTGTATTGTAGATGGTGTCGCGAAAATGACTCCATCTCTAGGTGGAATCTCCGTCTGTGGGGCCGGGCAGAGTATCCGCTAGAGCCTGCATGAATTTGTTGACCTTCTCTTTATTTTGGGTGCCACTGGTGTCAATGCGTGGTCTTCCTTCTGTTCGGCTTCTGTAGATTCTCTTGGGCTTTATCTTCACCTTGCTGGAGACGAGTGAATGGTCGGTGTCGCAGTCAGCACCATGATAGCTGCGAGTCAGTCGTACATTGCGGAGGTTGCTGCGTTTAGTGAGCACCAGGTCGAGTTGGTGCCAGTTCTTTGATCTGGGGTGCCTCCATGACACCTTGTGTTGAGGTTTCGTGTCAAAGAAGGTGTTGGTCACGCACAGATTATGGTGGCTGCAGAATTCCAAGAGACGGTGTCCATTGTCATTGATCTTCCCAACGCCAAACTTTCCTAGACATGAAGGCCAAGATTCGTGGTCGGAGCCAACCCTGGCATTGAAATCCCCCAGGATAAAAAGATGTTGTTTCTCTGGTGTTTCACTGACTTCTTTGCTAAAGGTCGTCATAGAACTTGTCTTTAGATTCTGATGCTGCAGTTAGTGTTGGGGCGTAAACGCTTATAATACTAACTGGGCCTGCCTCTGTCTGGAGTTGGAGCTTCAATATTCTTTCAGTGCCATCACTTGGTGGTATGATGGATTGAGCAGCTTGTTTCTGATAGCGAAGCCAACTCCGTGCTCCCTGGTCTCTCCGCACGGCTTGCCATGCCAGTAGAAAGTGAAGTCCCTCTCCTTGATGCTTCCAGATTCTTGGAGTCTGGTCTCTTGCAGGGCGACGATGTCTATCCCCAGTCTTAGTAGTTCGTTGTTTATCACTGCAGTTTTGCGGGCATCCACAATCTCGTTAGATCGTCTGAGATGCCAGGGGTCATGGTTCTTACGTTCCATGATTCCCAGCCTTAGGGCCGGTTGTTTGTTTTTTTCTTGTTGCTAGGTGTATAGATTGCGGTCCATGTGTCAGGATTTTCCCCTAAGCTCCACACACCCCCAGGAGCAGATGGACCGTGGCGAGACAACACCTTATTGACTGGGGGCTGCCCAGCTTAGGCGGGCGGTAGCTGTCTAGTGAGATACGATGATCTCTCCCTCCGTCGGAAGTAGCCCCTGGCGCCTTGCTCTACGCCAATCGAGCATTAAGACTTATAACCGGCAAATGCTGCTTCCCGTGTTGTGTCACCGCTTTACGCGGTGCTGAAGTGACCTCTTCAGGGCACAAGCCTGGGCAATGGAAATCGGAGAACCAGCTGTTGCCCAGTAGCAGGTTCCCCCTCTCCACGTCGCTGATGTTGACCAAGGGAAAGGCAGTAGCCAATGCAACTTGGCATCGGTGCCGTCGCAGGAGTTGCCAGAACTATGTTGTTTACAACATGGAACTGCCTTAGGGACTCCATCTCCGGATTTGTCCCCAGGGTTTACTCCCGAAGCCTTTCCCATATGGGTATACCCGCAAGGCAGCGGAGGTTTGAGATTTAGAGTTCCCTCTCTTAGAAGAGATACCAACCAAGTGTCACAAAAAAAAAAACCTTGTGTTTAACCAGTTGATTATTATAGAGGCTTTCTGATTAAACGGACTATCTGCCAGCGACACTTATTTTACTAACAGAGAAAAACAAATCGGATGTCAAAATCCCAGGACAATATTAGTAGCGGCACGTGTTTACATCTGGTGGACAGAATGTCAACATTCAAATACAGATGGAACCCGTGGGATCATGGTGGCAATCGGATGTCGGCCATCACATGTCGGGCAAAATTAACAGTTGCAGATGTGTAGGGGAAGTGAATGAGCTGAATCATACATCGCTTTGACAGATTATAAACAAGTAGGATTGGAAGCGGAAGTACTCAGCTCGGAAGAAAACAGTCCGTCTGTCAATTCATAGGTTCCAGACGTAAAGAAGATTGGCAGCTTGTTGGGGAAAACTGTTGTTGGGATCATACAGTAACTCGTTAGTTTGTTGGGGGAGTCAAAACAACTGATGACAACTTTGACAGTGACTAAGCCAGGGAAAATGGATTCTTGACAATGGATGATATGCCCAAATAACACCTGCAGGACATCAACCATGTCACGTGACCAATTTTAGGTTTTGCCAGAAAACCATGATGGGAGAGGACAGTTGAACTCAAACCTTGGATTTTAGTGGACGTGCTTCGGCACTGTGGTTCGATTGGAAAGTGTCCACCGTGTGCGAATTGAGTTAATTTAATTTTACACGTGCCTGTCATGGCAAGAGTGGATGTAATTTGATCTAACTGCAGTGTTGCCTAAGGTAGAACCTATTATAATTAGTTCTAATTAATATAGGCTGTAGCCTGGTTAAAACTAAAGTGTGATGATTAGCACTGTTAGTGGAAAACTAGCTAGAGTAGGGAAGTGATACTTGGCTCTGTTAGTTGAAAATAGATTAGTGAAGTGTTGATAAGCTTTACTAGTTGAGAATTGAGTAATGAGGGATAATTGGGATATTCCCGTAGGTGTCCCTGGTGGGCGGGGTTCCGCATTCTGTTTGTTGATTTTTTTTGTCTTGTCTTGGCCTGATGATAACATATGTGTTCAGTCATCTGTCCATGACAGAGTAGGTTCATTATATTTTCTGAGCGAGGCCATCCACGATCATCTAATAGAGATCAGTGACGGAGAAACTATCACCGGTTGTCTGATTTATGTTACAGGTTCCCTCTGGTTGGAATGAAGAACACGGAACCAAGGAATAATCCGAGCCCGGATAGAGTTTGGCGCAGGAAGATTGGCCAGCAACTTTATCAAAGAGCTTAGGCTAGAGGAAGATGATCAACATTGCTCAGTGGAGCTGAATGGTATATGTATCCTACAGGATAAATACCGAATGAGTTTAGGTCATACCAGTTTTAACACACCAGTAGTGATGGATATTCAGTTCACTTATGACTAGAACAAAAATAAAGGACTCTATTGGAGTATAGACAATAACTGTTTAATAGTGAGAACTAGAGAACATTTAGCAAGAGACAAAAAGTCCTGTTCATAGGACAGTGTTCCATGTTTGTTTCACCGCGCCGGAATTATGAAGCCGGAGTTTCTATAAACTATTAGGAACAGTTGCGTTAGGAACAATAATAGTTTTTTTCCACGGATTATATATTTACATGGGATTCAGATCTCATGGTCATCAAAGTTCCTGGAAGAGGACAAGTCTGGAGAGAAGGATACGACTTCGGTGAGGTCTAATGTACTGACTCGTGTGATGTCGTGTAATCCTTGCCATGATGTGTACACTATGATCCTGAACTTTGAGGGCTGACACATACATTTATGTTATAATACACGACACCCATTTTCTTCGCATACACGTCTCATATACGTTACACTTTTCTTTTAATAAATTATTCTTTATTAATTTTTAGAAGCAAGAGTTGTTGAGTATGTTGCGTTGGGGAAGTATGAGAGGGGGCATAGTACGACAGTGAGAGAGTGATACGAAAAGGTGTCCACGGGCTGATGGAGTGTGTTGGACGGAAGCTGGTGGATTCTCCAGGATATTGATAAGGGAAAAAATATTATAATGTGGGTGTTGACTCTCTTCACTCCAGGGACGACACTTTAAAGGAGGACACGACATTATTGGGGGCTCGATAACGTGATCTTTGGACAGCGGGATCTCTCGTAAACGGAATCATTGGACAGTGGGATCTCTCGGAAACGGGATCCTTGGACAGCGAGATCTCCTGCAAGTGGGATCCTTTGACAGTGGGATCTTCTGACAACGGGGTCTTTTGACACGGGATCCTTAGTTATAAGAGGGAGATATCATATTGGAGAATCCAGCTAGAGTGAATGTGGATAGGGGTTAGGACCTTAGGATCTTACCTGTTCACACTTCACACGTCTGCATAGGTCTGTGGTCCTGATTCTACTCTTGTCACTGAGTGAATGTGCTGTGTGTGGTAATATCTAGATTTATAGTACTTGTTCATATATCTGTATAGTAATTTGCAGTTATATTGTACTCGACCTGCTAGCTTACCTCTCTGTAAAATGGCCACCCCTAAACTAAGCACGTTAGATTTAAAGGCAAAGGGGGAAGAAATGGGACTGTCGGGGTCTGCTCTAACGGATTACATACAGGAAGTGGAGAGAGAGTATCGTCAAGCAGAAAGGGAAGATCGAAAGGCCGAGTTGGAATTGAGAAGGATGGAGTTGGAACAAGAAGCTAGGAAATTGGAAGCTGAGCAAGCAGCTAAGAAATTTGAAGCTGAGCAAGCAGCTAGGAAACTTCAAGTTGAGGAAACTGCTAGGAAACGGGAAGCGGAGCAAGAAGCTCAGAAAAGGGAGCACGAGTACCGGATGAGGGAACTCGAGTTGAAGAGTCAATCTAATGGGGAAACTGAGGGAGCAGTTGGAGGTGCCTCCATCCCAGGCTCAACACCAGTAGGTGGACATGGGTACCATGCTATGATGTTTCCTTTAGCGGTCTACGAGGAGGACAAAGAGAAGATTGACCAGTACCTTCAGCGCTTCGAGGCTATGTCAGTTGCTATGGGTCTGGAGCGTAACAAATGGAATCTCAAGCTATCCCAGGGTTTACGCGGGACCGGTTACGAGGTTTATTCTCGCCTGCCACCAGGACATGAGAACAATTATGACGAGTTAAAGACGGCTCTGCTGAAACGATTCGAGGTTACATCACATACCTACCGGAAAAAATTTCGAGCAGCGAAACGAGAACCGGGGGAGTTGTTTGCCGCCTACAGTTTGCGTCTTAAATCTTATCTCCATAAGTGGATGGATTTGGCTGGGTTCGCACATGACTATGAGAGTCTGGAAGAGCTCATGGTGGTCGACCAGCTGAAGAAGCAAATGTCTAAACCTCTCAGGACGTTCCTGGGAGAACAAGGAGTATTGACCTCGTGACTAAATTAGCAGAACGGTTCGTCGAGGTACATGGGGAGGCAGGGGAAAACCTTTCCAAAAACTCCAAAAGTCAAGAGAAACATGACAAGAAGAAAGCCAAAAATTCAGGAACCAAAAAGTGGGAACCTTATGTGCAAAAATCAGAGGATAGTTCAGAGAAGAAGAAGGAGGGAAGCAAGAGCACTTCAAGCTCTACACCAAAACGACCGTGGTCGGAGAAGTGGTGTTCAATTTGTAAGTCACCCTCTCACAATACGAGGGACTGCAAATCGAAGGCTAAGAACCCTCACTTCGCAGCATGTCAAGTGACTTCCAAGGAGGTTGTCACGGAAAATGCCAAGGTCAACAAGGAAGCTCGCCATCAGGAGAGCTCACTCAAGTCCGGCACTAGAAAATCTAGGACAGGGAAATGGTGCAACCAATGCAAGTCGAATACGCACAATGCTATTGACTGCAGGGGAAAGTCAGGAGACACTCAATTCGTCGTGTGCCCCGGGAAACCTAAGGTGGAGCCCACCGAACAGGTCGAGGCCGAGGAAGAGACTCCAGACCAGGAAAAACCACCTGTAGTGGAATTGGTAGAGGTTAACGGTCGTCAAGTGGAGTGTTTATACGACACAGGACTGGACGGGAGGCCGTGATTTCTGCGGATCTGGTACATCCAGAACAATTCACAGGTGAAACCATGGAGATACAGCCTGCACAGAAGAGTGCTGTAGTCATGAAGTTGCCCATTGCTAATGTGGAGATTCGGTCAAGGTACGTCACCGGCACCATCAAGGCCGCTGTATTGACCGATCCCATTTTTCCAGTCATCCTAGGTTGCCGGTATGTCTTTCTGGGAATGCCCAGGGAGCCAATCCACATGGGAGCAATGCAGACTCGCTCTCAGACGAAAACGGAAGAGGCAGACGCAATTGTGACTAACCCAATGCCGGGGGAGCTACGAACTGCCCAGAGTGAGGATGATACTTTACGTCCTTGCTACAGAAAGCTGCAGAAAAGTGCTGATCCACCAGTACGGGGGCAGTACTACATGAAGAATAGGATACTCTACAGGAGAGCAGGAAGGGGAGACAACCTATACGGTCAGTTGGTCGTCCCGAAAGCTCACCGGTCCCAGATTCTTCATATGGGGCATACCATCTCCTTTAGTGGACACATGGGTATTGCCGCAGCGAATTTCCTGCCATTACTATTGACCGGGAATGGCAGATGATGTGCGTCGGTATGTGAAGTCATGCCCTGAGTGCCAAAGGGTTGCACCGAAACACTGGACAGCACCGGTGGTGTTGGGTGAGATGCCCATCATGAACTCTCCTTTCGAGAGGGTAGCCATCGATATCGTGGGTCCACTTCCCAGGACTAGGAAGAGGAACATGTATATACTCACAATGGTGGATTGCTGTACAGTGTGGGGTGAAGCCATACCGTTGACCACGATTGACTCGAAAAGAGTGGCGGACGCACTGATGGAGGCCTTTACCAGATTAGGCTTTCCGGATAAAATTCTGACGGACAATGGATCTCAGTTTTGTGGAAAACTCATGGAGGAGGTATTTAGGGTGTTTCACTCTAACCACATACATACCAGCCCTTACCACCCTCAAGCCAATGGACAAGTAGAGCGTTTCAACGGCACGTTGCTGACAATGCTCAGGAAACTAGCGCAGGAAAAACCTGATAGGTGGGATGAATATATCCCAGCAGCACTCTTTGCCTATCGGGAAGTTCCTCATGGCTCAACAGGACTACCACCCGCTACGTTGCTGTTTGGTCGTCCAATCAAAGGACCGTTGGAAGCCATGTTGAGGAGTTGGACTGAAGAGGGGACGTCAGAAGAAGTGATCTCTTCTTAGAAATATGTAGAGGAACTGAAAGAAAAACTCCACAAGGGATGGACTCTGGCAAATCAAAACTTGAAAAAGGCCAGGAAAAGACATGCGGCTTACTACACCAAGGCTGACGAGCCTCCTCTGCCCGGGAATCAATAAGGAGGGAAGTCTACCATTCTTCCTTCCTGGCAGTGACCATACTGATCGGATGACCGTAGCCATTGTCTCTACTGAGAGATCCTCTGCCCACCGTCACTGACTTGAAAGCATAACCAACAACTATCTGTCGGCTCCTCCCAAGTCCAATCCACCACCTGCTCCCATGGTTTCACGTTACCCTGTTGGGGGGGGGGGGGGCTAAACGGGTACTCCACCTTGCCCAAGGGTGTCCCGTAGGCTAGCGGAGGGAAGGAGGCACCTTACTTCTCCTTTGATAGGGTATACCCCTACCCCCGCTACCCTACCTATATATATATATTTCTTTCTTTAACATGATTGTTTGTTGGTCGATTCACTAACAGTAAGATACACTTATTGGCAGCTATTGCAATAAAATAAAAATTGTACTGATTGTGGGTTTAATCTGGAACGATTCAAATGAAACATTAAATACGTCCTCTTTTGTCTTATTAATATTATGTCCTCCTTTTGGAGACCACGTATTTGGAAACCTTTTTTTTTCATTTTTAGCCTGGGGAGAGACTGACGCCCAGAGTTGGAGCCTGGAGAGAGAGAGAGAGAGAGAGAGAGAGAGAGAGAGAGAGAGAGAGAGAGTATCGCGCCCACCAGCCAGCGTATCGATCCCGGGCAGCGACCTCGTTGTGAGGGGAGCAGACGACGGCTTTGTCAGCGACAGGCCGCGGTGGTTGGTGGTTGTTGATGCTGGACAATGTCAGGCATACACATCATAACACATCGGGACTGATTGTAACCTGGCACGTATTTTCTCAATAATTTTGTGCGATAATACACAATTCTATATAGCAGATGTGAACATTTCGTACAGATTTGTCTGTAGTCACGCTCCGTGTGTTAGTTTACTCACAGCCAGTCCAGTACCACCAGTCAGTCACCTGAAGCTCTGTGCTGAAAAAAGACATCGTGCGTTTTTTTGTGTTTGTGGAACTAAAAGTAAAAACATCGCAGTAATGGTAGCAGTGCACTGTACTCAGTGTACTGTTTATAGGCATTAGACATTAGAATTATTTATTATTAAATTATGTTTGTACGTTGCAACTGACATGGTTAAAATCCAATGTAGAAATTAGTAATTACTAACTAATTTACAATATACAATATAGTATATTATATAGATTATAGTAGTTTAGTAGTAGTAGACTAGTTTCTCAGTCTGGCACCAGTACTAGTCAGTACCACTCATACCAGTTTAATTTCTGCCGTCACCAAAAATGTATAAATTATATTATAAATAATAAAATATTGAATTATAATATCATTATCATCATCATCAAGTGCTTTGCCAGCTGGCTTTGGATTTCTTGGCTCTCCACAGATCTCTGTCTTTGATGTTCTGGCACAACTCCGCTGATGATATTCCTCCATGCTACTGTACTGTCTCAATCCAGTCAATCCATCCACTCATCCCAACATCATTTCTCTTGGTCTGCCACTCCCTCCCTTCCCTTTGATCTTTCCAGTCCTCAGATGTTCTCCAACCAATGCCTCTCTTCTCAACACATGACCAAGGAAAGCGTTTGTCTCTTTCTTATTGTTGTATATAATGTTCTAGTTTCATTAGTTTAGCTTCTTTCAGGCAATCCTTGTTAAATGTTAGTACTCTTCCATTCACTTTATAATAACACTTCTAATTCTATTACTTAATGACTATTCCTCGTATTAACATATAGTGATTTATTTCTGCATCTAATTGTTTTATTTACATACAGATTTGCAACACATAAGTATAATTACAGTACTATTTAAACAACATCAGTAGTGGTCCTGTGTGATTGCAGTTATGAATATGATACAAATAGTTGTATCAGAATACACTTTTTGCAGTTTGACAAACAAGTTTATTTTTCTATATCTCTCCATAAGTGAACTTGAATGGGGATAAAAATTCACTTGAATTATCTCCACATGTACTGGAAAGAAATGTTGTCACAGTATCTGTGATGCTTAATTTAACTCTTTCTGTACCTAGTGTTATGTGAAAATAATAACATTCTTTGTTACAATGAGTTAAAATAATAAATATGATACTAGGCTTGGCTGAAGGACACACAGTTGCAACTAGGACAAAGTGAATAGAAGTAACACTGACGTAAAGAAAACAGTAACACTGACTAAAGAAAACAGTAACACTGACGTAAAGAAAACAGTAACACTGACGTAAAGAAAACATACTATTTTGGCCTTTCATCATCACCATCATGTGCCATGTCGATAAGCCTGAGCAGTCATGCTTCACTATCTCACACGATCACCAGAGTCGTGGATCAGCTCAGTGTTCTTGTCTTGACCATACCACGTGGCCAAGCCATCCAGATATTTACTTCTCTGCCATCCTCTTGTTCTCTTCCCCTCAATCTTGCCAGTTCTCACCAAGTTCTCCAATTTATTTCTTCTCATAATGTGTGACGATCTGTAATTTGACGAATCACGATAAACTAGGCATTTTTAAAGAAAGTAGTTTGACGTTGCTTTCCTTCCTGGCAGTGACCATACTGGTCGGTGACCGTAGCCATTGCTTCATAAAAAAGAGATCTTCTGCCTACTGTCGCGAAACTTTAGAATATAACCAACAACTATCTGTCGGCTGCCCTCAGAATTCCATCCACCACCTGCCTTCTGTGGTTTCTTGTGAAAACATTCCTGACGGTTACGAAAAATATTGCATCCTTCCCAGAAAAACACAAAACAGTGTATCTCTGCGAAAAACACAATTATTCCTTCGCCATTTTACCATTAGGACAAACTAATAAGTGTATTTGGATATGAAGACATACAATATAATGCACATTTATTGTATGACATATTCATTATATCTTCTCAAGTGCATAATACAGAAAACAGTTCAACATATAATGAAGTAGCATAATTAATCCTTTCAACTAGAATACACAAAACACACTGTCATATGTTTCGCTGTTACCATGGTAGTTTTACAGAAACTATCATTCTTGTTTACATAATTTTGGTGTAGCCATGTATATTGCAGACACCTCTGCACATCTCAGTAACCTTTGGTCAGTGTATGGTGAGTTGACTGGTTCAGATTGAGTTCTTTATATCAGCAATGTTAGTAAAAGGTGATAATCAGTTTTGTATGTGAAGATTTTTGGTCAATTCCAAGTGAATGTGTATCATCAATAGGTGGTTTTAGTCTGCCAAAGGACGCATCATTTATATGCATGAGGCATATCCTGGCTCTACCAACAATGGCAGATAGGCATAGGGTCCTACAGGTCAAGTGGTGCCTGGGAGTTGCTGCAGAAAGGGATCACCCCTGCTGCATGCAGCAATGGATATGGTCAAGGCTCATAGAGTAAGACGAGGAAGGTCCTGGACGGCACAGGTGGAAATGTCTAAACATCAGGTGTGTGATCTAGAGACCATCAATTGTGAAAAGGAGTGGGTTGGGGTGCCGGGGGACATGAAGGACTGGTACAATGTGGTGGTAGTACTGGGTCATAAGTGCAGAGAATGGGCAGCGGGTCCCACAGAGGTTGAGGTGCAACAACTGATCCAGAGTAATACACATCAAGGTGACATAGTGATCTATACTGATGGGTCAGTGGTGAGAGATACAGTGGTTGGAGTTTCATTGCAAGGGCTAGTGGACGATTCTTGAAGGGGGAGAGACTGGTATATAGGGTTGTGGCCTCCAGCGTGAGAGTGGAGGTAGAAGTGGTCACAGCGGCATTCCGTAGGTTGGAGGAGATCGCTGCAACACACATTGTATTCATTACAGACTCAAGTAATTATGGAGTCTCAAGTAGGTCGGAGAGGGGAGTGTTTCGTGTGGAGTGGCTCACCTCACTTCAGAGGTCACAGATTGTAAGAATTGTGTGAATAATTTGCCCTGGCTGTGTGGGAGTGTGGGTGGGCTGGTGGGTTGGCAGGGAGTGCACCTCTTGGTGGTAGATTGCCTATGGACAAGGAAAAGGTGACTGTGCGTCTGTGGGACAAGGTGGGGGAACAGATTGAGAACCAGTGTGCTGAAAGGATGAGATTGCTGGGGGTTGGAGGCGGTTTCTGGTAGAATCTCAGGGCTGATCAGGGGAGCTTTCAATCAGATAGCGGTGGAAACGATTAGTAGTGTGACTCTACGCTGGTTGTTGAATGAGGGGACGGAGTGTGTATGGGAATGTCCTGAATGCAGTGATGTCAATTCTTAGCTCAACTCAACTGAAGTATGCCAATAGACTCCTCCTCCAAGGTTGTTTTGTCTATCTTTATCTAATGGATGTGACTTGCTTACATCCTTGAAGCCATTTGCAGACTGTTGGAAGTACATTAAGTTAGTTGTTAACTTGTTTATATGGCATTTACTTTTGTCTTTAATTTCGTTCCTTGCTTCCAATTTTCAGAGCACACCTGCAGTATCAACGGACAATGGATTTATAATTTGACTTATATTTGAGACGATGTTTATCAGAGTTTGACAAGCTGAAAATACTACAACATGGCTTTGCCTAATTTGAGACCTGGCAACATTGTAGTGGCCTCACCAGTTGCACGTAAGTTCACATATTTGATAGATGTAGCATTCAAGTACAGGGAAATCCATGACAGGTACTGCTTTATAGTGGCAAGTCATAGGCTTTTACTATCTGGTCATGGTTTAATGGAGTGAGTTGTGCAGCTCTCTTCCGTGCCGCCTTCTCGGAAAAATCTAGAATACTATTTGAAGAGATGTGTTGATCCCGATGCTATACTGGTTGGAAAGATCCAAGGTTGACAACAAACCCATATTGCTTGGGAGGATTGAAGGTCAACCCTATGATTGCATTGGTTGGACAGTTGGAAGGTCAACCCTATGATTGCATTGGTTGGACAGTTGGAAGGTCAACCGTACAATTGTATGGTTGGACAGTCACTTTAAAAAAAGTCGCTTAAAAGTCGACAGGGTCGACTTCTTTGCTCCGGGTTTTATCCCATATGGCTCGGCCTCTTTCCGCAGCGCAGAAAGCGTTGCACAAAGCACGAACTCCGTAGCTCTAGCGACGACCCACAGGAGTCTCAGAAAAACTTAACTCGTGAACTGAAGGATGCGGCCCGGAATCGAGCTCACAACCTTCAGAGCCTGAGTTAAATGGCTTGACCACTTCGCCATGAAGACTCCCGCATCATGGTTGGATAGTTGGAAGGTCAACTCCATGATTGTATGGTTGGACAGTTGGAAGGTCAACTCCATGATTGTGTGGTTGGACAGTTGGAAGATCAACTCTACAATTGTATGGTTGGACACTTGGAGGGTCAACTCCATGATTGTGTGGTTGGACAGTTGGAAGGTCAACCCTACAATTGTATGGTTGGACAGTTGGAAGGTCAACTCCATGATTGTATGGTTGGACAGTTGGAAGGTCAACTCCATGATTGTGTGGTTGAACAATTGGAAGATCAACTCTACAATTGTATGGTTGGACACTTGGAGGGTCAACTCCACGATTGTGTGGTTGGACAGTTGGAAGGTCAACCCTACAATTGTATGGTTGGACAGTTGGAAGGTCAACTCCATGATTGTATGGTTTGACAGTTGGAAGGTCAACTCCATGATTGTATGGTTGGACAGTTGGCAGGTCAACTCCATGATTGTATGGTTGGACAGTTGGAAGGTCAACTCCATGATTGTATGGTTGGACAGTTGGAAGGTCAACTCCATGATTGTGTGGTTGGACAGTTGGAAGGTCAACCCTACAATTGTATGGTTGGACAGTTGGAAGGTCAACTCCATGATTGTATGGTTGGACAGTTGGAAGGTCAACTCCATGATTGTGGGGTTGGACAGTTGGAAGGTCAACCCTACAATTGTATGGTTGGACAGTTGGAAGGTCAACTCCATGATTGTATGGTTGGACACTTGGAGGGTCAACTCCATGATTGTGTGGTTGGACAGTTGGAAGGTCAACCCTACAATTGTATGGTTGGACAGTTGGAAGATCAACTCTACAATTGTATGGTTGGACAGTTGGAAGGTCAACTTCATGATTGTATGGTTGGACAGTTGGAAGGTCAACTCCATGATTGTATGGTTGGACAGTTGGAAGGTCAACTTCATGATTGTATGGTTGGACAGTTGGAAGGTCAACTCCATGATTGTATGGTTGGGCAGTTGGAAGGTCAACTCCATGATTGTATGGTTGGACAGTTGGAAGGTCAACTCCATGATTGTATGGTTGGATAGTTGGAAGGTCAACTCTATAATTGTCTGGTTGGACATTATGTGTAAAGTCTGAATCGAAAGCTCACTGTGTGGATGTCATCTGCAGACTGTATTCTACTGGTTTCTGGAGGAACAGTCTGTGGTAAACAGAAGGCTCAATATACAGAAGTGAGGCTAAGCAGCCATGTGCAGAACGTGACGATTCCTTGGGCGAGTCCAGTACCAGAGCGCTATGTATCGGTTCTGCAATTATGGAATCCTCCTTGGATGGCGGGGAATGCCCATGGTCTGCCCCTGCCTTCCCTTGAGGGCTGATCAGGATGTTTTCGCTGTTCTTCTTCTTCATGTTCATCCGGAGTGTTTTTTCAGATGTGATTGCGGTGTGTCTGTTATGCACCATTGGGCCGAAACCCGTAGGCCAACATATCCGGTTTTAGCGTGCTTTTTTGACCAGGTAGCATTCCTGGGAGACTCTCACTTTTGCGGTACTGTCCACAACCCAGCTGGCTAAGTTGGAACGGTCTAAGACAACGGTCATCCCTCAAAGGAAGGCAGGGACAGTCCATGGCATTTTCCGCCATCCAGGGTGGCTTCCATAATTGCAGGGCCGGCACATAGCGCCCTGGTGCCGGGCTCACCGAGGGAATCGTCACGTCCTGCTCATGGCTGCTTTAATTCCTCACTTCAATATATTGGGCATTTCATTCGCCCCGGGCCGTTCCCGCACAAACCAGACTGGTCTGCAGTCAGTATCCACTCAGCAAGTTTTCGGACATTCGGAAAACTACCTAGTCAGAGCTGTTCCGAACAAGTGTCAGGATCTTGCATTCGCAATCACACAGGCTCGTAATAACTAACAGATGTGATACAAACACTGTCACAGAATGACTATACGTGACACACAGCAAATACAATGATAAACTCTTTATTCGCACTTCTCACTTGCCGCAAACACTACAGGCATTGTACAACCAAAATGGTGATGCCATTATACAATCAATATATATACATTTCATGCATCAATATACACTTACAATACTCCACACCAGGTGCACAGTCATCTATACTTAAACAGGCGTTCTCTCTAGTAGTATTCACTCACACAATCTATACCATAACCAATTCCATCCACGTCTGTCCTGTACCACAGTCCGAGGCCATCTGCCTTCTAGCTGCAGTGAGTCCTAGTTGGTCGGGTTGCCTCCCTGCGTGGACTCCGTGCGCCACGCGTGCCACAACTGACCCTTCTCGTCACTGCATAGTTAGTGCCGCTCACAGGCGTATCTGGCCGCAATTGCCATGCGTCGTTGATGACAACACAGCAGATCTGTTGGGGAGATCCTGACAACAAAAGCGGCATTCGGAAACCAGGTAGATTTTCCTAGCACGAGGGAAGACTAGTTAGAGCTTTTCTGGTCAAGAAAGACATTTCACTCGGACGTAATTGCTTAGTGCCATTTTTATTTTGCCGCCCGTAGGCTGGCACTTCCGACTTCAGCGGGCATTTTTAATGAGGTTAGCCTTCCTCGGGTTTCGAGACAAGTTAGACTCTTATTTCGACTTCTACACAGCAAGCTTTTGCTTCGGACTGCCACGTAATGGATTCGCAAGCCAAGCGTTCCATTTAGTGTCAGCGAGACAATTTTTCACCTTTGACTACACTCACTCCATGAGTACGGTTACAGATTTTCATCGGAACGTGCGACCGAGGTGTTTTTCCACCTTGAGTACTCGCTCACGAGGTAGGCTACATGTGCTGCCAGTCAGCACCTTACCTCCGTGCGTCTGTGGGCAAGAAACGCCAGCCCTCTCATCCGGGGATCCCTCATATCCCCCAGCTAAGAGCCATCGAACGAATATCTGCGCCAAGCATGTAGCATGCTCAGCACCTCACCTCAATTTTAATGTAGGTATGTGTTGGCCAGGCTCTCACATCCGAGGGTTTATGGCTTAGAGACGTTCAGCCATACACCTCGGCTGAAAGCCTTAGAGGTTGTGTCCAGACAGATTATTGGCATCGTTTGCCTGATTTAGACTGCTATCCTCAGTCTACCTGCAGAGCAGCAGGTTGTGTCTCTCTTAGTCTGGTCCCTATCCCAAGAGCTGTCCAATATGTAGTTTATATCCATCAGCACAGCGCTTGGGGTCAGTGGGACACTCAAGCTCCCCCACCACGGCAAGGTGGAGACACATCGGGGGAGTGGCTGTTCTAAATGGGCCAGCTGGGATGGGGAATAACACCACAATAGTGAGAGTCAAACGTCCTACGAAACCCCCAGGAAAGTTAACCCGGTCAACAAATGCCCGCAGAAGTCAGATGTGTCGGCCTAACAGTGTAAGAACGCAGCTCTGCTGTAAACAGGCACAACGTAATCACGTCCAAAAAAACTCTCCGGATGAATGCAGAAGAAGTATAAGAAGTATGATGGGACAGTTGGAAGGTCAGCTCTACAATTGTATGATTGGACAGTTGGAAGGTCAGCTCTACAATTGTATAATTGGACAGTTGGAAGGTCATCTCTACAATTGTATGATTGGACAGTTGGAAGGTCAGCTCTACAATTGTATGATTGGACAGTTGGAAGGTCAGCTCTACAATTGTATGATTGGACAGTTGGAAGGTCAGCTCTACAATTGTATGATTGGACAGTTGGAAGGTCAGCTCTACAATTGTATAATTGGACAGTTGGAAGGTCATCTCTACAATTGTATGATTGGACAGTTGGAAGGTCAGCTCTACAATTGTATGATTGGACAGTTGGAAGGTCAGCTCTACAATTGTATGATTGGACAGTTGGAAGGTCAGCTCTACAATTGTATGATTGGACAGTTGGAAGGTCAGCTCTACAATTGTATAATTGGACAGTTGGAAGGTCATCTCTACAATTGTATGATTGGACAGTTGGAAGGTCAGCTCTACAATTGTATGATTGGACAGTTGGAAGGTCAGCTCTACAATTGTATGATTGGACAGTTGGAAGATCAGATCTACAATTGTATGATTGGACAGTTGGAAGGTCAGCTCTACAATTGTATGATTGGACAGTTGGAAGGTCAGCTCTACAATTGTATGATTGGACAGTTGGAAGGTCAGCTCTACAATTGTATGATTGGACAGTTGGAAGGTCAGCTCTACAATTGTATGATTGGACAGTTGGAAGGTCATCTTTACAATTGTATGATTGGACAGTTGGAAGGTCAGCTCTACAATTGTATGATTGGACAGTTGGAAGGTCAGCTCTACAATTGTATGATTGGACAGTTGGAAGGTCACCTCCATGATTGTATGATTGGACAGTTGGAAGGTCATCTCTACAATTGTATGATTGGACAGTTGGAAGGTCAGCTCTACAATTGTATGATTGGACAGTTGGAAGGTCAGCTCTACAATTGTATGATTGGACAGTTGGAAGGTCAGCTCCATGATTGTATGATTGGACAGTTGGAAGGTCAGCTCTACAATTGTATGATTGGACAGTTGGAAGGTCAGCTCTACAATTGTATGATTGGACAGTTGGAAGGTCAGCTCTACAATTGTATGATTGGACAGTTGGAAGGTCAGCTCCATGATTGTATGGTTGGACAGTTGGAAGGTCAGCTCCATGATTGTATGATTGGACAGTTGGAAGGTCAGCTCTACAATTGTATGATTGGACAGTTGGAAGGTCAGCTCTACAATTGTATGATTAGACAGTTGGAAGGTCAGCTCTACAATTGTATGATTGGACAGTTGGAAGGTCAGCTCCATGATTGTATGGTTGTACAGTTGGAAGGTCAGCTCCATAATTGTATGATTGGACAGTTGGAAGGTCAACTACATGATTGTATGGTTGGACAGTTGGAAGGTCAGCTCCATGATTGTATGGTTGGACAGTTGGAAGGTCAGCTGTAAAGCTGCTCTTGTTGGACAGATTCAAGGTGAACTCCAGGGCTGTACTGGTTGGACAGATCAAAGGTCAAGCTCAGAGTCTTGCTGGTTGGAGAGATCAAAGGTCAGCTACCAGTTTCACATTCAGTAGTTTGTCATTGTTTTCTGAACGACCAATGCTCTGCCATAGTAAAAATCAGCCCAAAGCAGTCTGCTTCCAAATCTCGTGCGACTTAATTTGTACCCAGTATGCAGGTTTGTGAAGCTGCATTCCCTACTCATAAGCTACAGGCACCAGTAGATGAAAGAAAGTAATATAAAAGTTTAATTGCCATTTACCTAATTGAATCCCTCTTTCTGTGTAGATGTACATCATTGGAAGTCAGTTGTTTGGTTATAATACTTGTGTAATATATTGCTGTATTGAAATTATTAGCTAGATCATTTGTGTTTTCCACATCAGAATCCGCAACTAGTAAATTTTGTGGAAGAAAGTTGTTTCAGTTTTAAATGGAAATGTATATCTATGTATATTTTAAAATCTAATTGAACAGAATAGCTTTTTTTCAGCTGGGATGGTTGTGTTTTTTGTATTTTGTAAACTGATATTCTCTGTAATTCACAGCTGTGGTTTTAGTATGGTGCTTTTGTCTTCTCTCAACAGAAAAAGTCAAACTGTCCTCTGGAACACCTGGAACAACAGAAAAGGTGAGACTTGACCTTGTTGGGGTCTTCCTTACACAGATTTGTGTATGTGCGGCATACTTGCCATGAATAGTCTGCTGGGGGTAGATTTTCTGACTGGTTATATTTTACTATGGCATTGATCATTATGATTGACTCTTGATTGACTCTTATGATCGACAACATACTAGTGTCTGAGATCGATATGTCTTCCTGGAACAGTGATGCCCTGCAAGTGCAGGCATTAAGAATAATGACACCAGTGCAGCTTGTAATCGTGAACGTTTATGCGCGAAATGGGAAGGTCGACGTGCGACAATGGCAGAGTTTGTTCGATATGGATGAAAGGCATATCATCTACTGTGGGGACTTCAATGCCAGAGGTAGTCAATGGGGGGAATTGCATCACCAATAGACAGGGAGAAAATCTGGAGGACGCCCTGGCATCTGCTGCCTTAATCTGTCTGAATGATGGAAAGGTCACTAGAATAGCCACTCGACCAGGTGACTCTGACAGCATCATTGACTTGGCTCTGGTGTCGCCCACCATCGCACCAAGGTGCCAGTGGGGTACACTGGGATACCATGATAGTGACCACTACCCTTGTGTCATCCTGATCAAGAAAGACGGGGCCATGAGTCAAAGAAACAAGACAAATGCCTTCCCGTATGACAACACTGGTCAAGACGCCATAAGCAAGATCAGAAGAAGGAAACTAACTTCCTCCCGCAGGAGACAAGAAAGATGGTTGCAGCCACCATGGTGGAATGGAGAGGTCGAGAAGGCATGGCTGGGAAAGAGGCGGGCTGTCAAAGACTGGCAAAAGGCCAGAAAGGCTAACATGCCACAGTTTGAGTTGGCGAACCTGAAGACGGAGGTCGATAGGACGACGACTTTATTCAAATTCTGCGCCAAACAGGCCAAGGCCGAGAAATGGGACGAGTTCTGCAGGAAGGTGTGCTCCGAGTGATCTCTTACGACATTCTGGCGCCTCCACAAGAGCATGAATGGTGCTGCACAATGTAGGGGTATTCCAGACTTTCAAGGCACAGACCTCGCATAGAAAAAGTCGGATGCGGATAAAGGTAAGGCCCTTCTTGCACGCTACATAGAACAGACTGACCAGAAAGATGAGCCCGCCAGACAGAGAACCACAACGACACTCTCTCAGTTGTGCGAGGGGGTCTGGACAGACGAAGAATGGACAATCACAGCTGAGATAGTGCGTGCTCAAGAAATCACCTAACACCGCCCCAGGCCCAGACGGCATCCGATATGGTGACCTACTGGTGATATCAGATGATGACATGGAAGAACTGGCCAGAGAATTCAACACCAGTATCCAGAGGGGTCAGGTCAAAGAAGAATGGCTACACAGCTACTTGCTGCCGCTGCCAAAACCGAACAAAGACCACTCCAAGATAAGCGGCTACAGAATCATTACGATGCAGAATACTGTTGGCAAGCTACTGGAGAAAATTGTCGCACACAGACTTGCTTGGGACTTGGAACAGCTCGGCTGCTTCCCGCCCACACTTGGAGGATACAGATGCAACAAAGAGTCATGGCTGAATGCAGCGGTCTTTGCTCAAGATGTTTACGAAGGATTTCAGGTCAGAGAAGAGACATGTGCGGCCGCCATAGACTTAGAGGACGCATATAACAGAGTATCGTTCGAGCACTTGATGCAAACCCTCCTCAGACTGAAAGTGCACCCTCACCTTGTACGATGGATAGCTGCAGTTCTGCTCCAAAGGAAATTGGTGCTAAGGTGCGGGAGTTGGTCTTCTGAGCCGATAACGATATGTCCAGGATTGCCGCAGGGTTCACCACTGTCACCAGTATTATTCAACGTGTATACGGTGCCGATCACTGAACAACAGTTGGACGGGAGGGGTAGGACTCTGTCATTCGTTGACGACATCCTCGTGTATCGACAGGGTCGAGATAGACAGGCGGTTGCCAATGATATGCAGGGCGAACTAGATCAAATTTCCTCATGGTGTACTGATGCCGATGCCCTTGTCAACCCTGCAAAGGCAACGGTTACATGGTTCTCACTAAACAACCATATTGTGAAAACAGACCTGCCGGCAGTAAGAATGGATGGGAGCAGTTTGAGTAGAACCCAGTCAATGACATATCTTGGCGTGAGGCTTGATCGTAGCCTGTCCTTCAGAGATCATGTCGATTATGTCGTAACGAAGGCTCGAAAAGGTTTGTCAGCAATGAGAGTCATGGCAACCGCCAATATCGAGCAAAGACTGCTAATACTTCTGTTCCAAGGACTTGTGCTTTCACGCATCGAGTATGCCCTGGCCATCCTCACTGTCAGCCCTACACAGATTGAAAGACTTGAAAAGGTACAAAACGAAGCCATGCGCATCATTTTGGGCTGCACGAGAGACACCAGCTGTGTAGCAGTGAGATACCTCCTTGACTTCCCGACAATGGAACACAGGATCAAGATCTGGAGAGCTCGTGCATACTTAAAAATAAGTGCAGATGAGCAGCACCCTCTGCATGACGCTATATTCAGAGAAAAGGGTGACAGGCTAAAGAGGGGCAAATCATGGATGGGTCGGGTGGAAGATGTCGTCAGACAGGTCTGCAGTCTTACCAGTATCAACCCCGGCAAGGAATGGGTGCCGGTGCCTCCAGCTTTTAAGTGCACTTTCTCCTGCATTATCACACTCGACAGACGGTGCAGAGAGCAGAACCCTGCCGCTGTCAATGCAGAGGTTAACGCGCTCATCTACAAACACTCAGATAGCCCCGAAGTGCTCATCTATACAGATGGATCTGTGGTAAAGCAGCAGAGAAGTGCGTGGGCATTTACAGCCCGTTCAGTGGGCCGAACCGTTCAAGAATCCAGTGGTGCCCACTCTATACCACGAGCAGCATGACGATGGAGGTGATGGCAGTTACACAGGCTTTCATATGGCTGGAGTCACAGCAGTATACCAACGTGTGTGTACTAAGTGATTCAATGAGCATGATTCAGAAGGTCGAAGCTGAATCGGTACGTAGACAGTGGACTGAATCGCTGGGGAAGTCTGTTGTCCGTAAAGTCACCTTCATCTTCGTCCCGGGACATGCGGGAGTCGAGGGAAATGAACGAGCTGACAAACTGGCTGGCTCTGCACCCCCTGTAGATGGCCAGCCCATGGATCGTGCCAATGTTATTAACGTCCTTAAAGATATGGCGAGAACAGAGGACTTTGACGTCAATGATTCCACATCGCTGTCCAGGATGAAAGACCTGGGAGTAAGAATCGGCACAGCCAGACGCGAGAGGTACATCGGGAAAACAAAGCGCCTCGTCAACCAACACAGAACTGGCACTATTAGCCACCGGACGCTGATGCATATGCTGGGGGGAGGATCTGAGCACCTATGGACATGTCCGGAGTGCAGCGAAGATACCCCAACTGATAACTGATAACTGATTGACTCTGTGAGTTCTAACGGCCGAGGCGTGTTTAACACGGCGGGCGTGTAAGTATAGTTGATAAGGGAGTACACTGATAATGTCATGAGAGTTGACATCTACGTTCAATTGACAACATCCTTTTCCTCTTGAGTTATATACCACATATAAATATAAATATTCATGTTATTGTCACACTTGTTATTGACTTATTCACACTGTGTAAGGCATCAACATATGTTCTCCCTGTAAAATACAGTTCAGATATTGCATTGAGGAACAATTGGATACTTTTCCTCTTGAGTTATATACCACATATAAATATAAATATTCATGTTATTGTCACACTTGTTATTGACTTATTCACACTGTGTAAGGCATCAACATATGTTCTCCCTGTAAAATACAGTTCAGATATTGCATTGAGGAACAATTGGATACTGCTGTGGGGTATGACATGTTACACCTTCATGAATAAGAAGCTCAAAACAATGTTTTTCCGTAGTGAATTTGAATAACGAAGACACAAACAATAGATTGCACGGTTTATTGCCTGGCATATCTCATCAGGTACATACTGCAGAAATCACACAACATAAATTAAAGTAATTAGATAAATCCTTCAACATGAAATATATAACACATATATTCACACAGTAATTTGAATTATCTACCACGGTAATCTTAAACTGACTGATATCATGTCTTTCTGTTTGCATAAAATTGGTTTCTGTAAATGAATGAATTACCTCTGCCAGCTTTAACATGCAACAGTTTTGTGTGCCTTGGGCATGAAATTGTTCTCAGAACATTGCAGACGCCTTGCGTATTAAATTTGCACAGAGCAGAAGAAGTGGTAACAGATTGAGAGGTCTTTTGGTGGGCTGTGATGAGAGCGACATTCTGCAAAAGTCCTGCTTCATATGAGTTTATTTATGCAACGATGTTGGGATTCAGGCATAACTTGAGGCTGCAGAGAGTTGCTGAGAACAGGAGACACTGTAGAGACATGATCATATGGTCTGCAACCTCAATCATATACCAGCACTTGATCCTCTCAGTGATTGATTATGGACTAGGAATGCTCACTGTCTCAAAGAGTCAGCTGGTGAAATTAGAGCGCATACAGAATGAAGCGATGCGGGTCATTCTGGGATGCACCAGAGACACTCCAGTAGTGTGTATGCGTTACATCCTTGGTCTTCCTACTGTTGCTAGTAGGCACAAGGTGATGCAAGCGAAGGCATACCTCAGAGTAGCTGCAGACACAGATCACCCGTTGCATGAGGCGCTGGACGTAGTTAAGGGTCAGAGACTGATAAGAGGGAAATCATGGATGGCTCAGGCGGAGGATATGATCAGACAGGTGTGCCCCTTGGAGAACATCAGGCAAGGAGAGGAGTGGGTCAGAGTGCCAGCCGTGCAGTCAGACTTGTGCAGAGTTGTAATAACATTGAGCCGGGAGTGCAGGGAGTGGCCAGCAGGGGCCACGGAAGTGGAAATTCAGCAACTAATTCAGGAAAATTCTCGCCCGGGTGATGTGATTATCTACACGGATGGGTCAGTGTTGAGAGGTAGGAGAAGTGCCTGGGGGTTCTTGGCAAAAACTAATGGTCGGCGTTTGGTGCAGGAGAGCCTGGCGTATGATAACACTACATCTACCTTAAGAATGGAGGTGGAGGCGGTCAGTGCAGCTTTCCGCTGGATAGAAAACACGATACATACACACATTGTGATTGTAACTGACTCAGAAAGCATGCTGAGAAGGGTGAGAACAGGTAGGCTTCGTGCAGAGTGGCTTGCTTCGCTTCAGAGGTCACGGGTAGTAAGCATCACCTGGATCTTTTCTCCTGGGCATGCCGGTGTGCTGGGGAATGAACAGGCGGACAGATTGGCTGGCTCGGCAAAATTTGGTGGAGTATTGATGCATGACAAGGCAGACGTGGTTGCGGCCTTGTGGGAGCACGGAGGAGCAGATGGAGCACCATGGTCTGGTAAGAATGAGACAACGAGGTGTGACGAGGGGATCTGGCCGACGCTCGGCGCTCGGAGGAAAGGCGAGACGGACATATAATCAGATTGCTACTGGAACTATTAGTGTTGGAACTCTTCGCTGGCTGCTGAGGATGGAGACGGAGCGCTTATGGGAATGTCCCGAATGCTGTGATGTCGGTTCCTAAATCAATCAATCAATCAATCTTGGGACTGACCCACTTGGTGATGTTGACAACAGGGGACAGTGTAGGGACATGTCTGCAACCCCAGTCTTGGGACTGACCCACTTGGTGATGTTGACAACAGGGGACAGTGTAGGGACATTCTTTTTCTTCTTCTTACAGCTTCAGATGTCAGTATAAATACATTTATGGAATGAAGCAATCAGCTTAATGTCTCCTTAGAGTCTGTATTCAAATGAAGTGAGTATGCCTCAACATCATCAACATGGTCAGTCCTAAGACTGCTATTAATAATCACTTAACTCATATGCCAGATCACAGGCTCCTTAAACAAATTTGTTATGGTGAGCTGCATTATGGTAAACGTTCCCAAGGCGGCCAGAGGAAACACTTTAAAGACACTCTAAAAATCTCACTGAAAGCTTTTGGAATTCATCCTGACACCTGGGAGACTGCTGCTAAAGACCGTAATTTGTGGCATACATCATTACATAAGGGTGCAGTCACTTGTGAAGCAACCAGGACTACAAGAGCTGTGAAGAAAAGGCTGGACAGAAAAACCACTGCAGGAGATCATCCTCCTGGAACGTCAAGCATTCTTTTTCAAGAACATTTTGAGCCAAAATAGGCCTTACCAGCCAACTCAGAACTCACGGCTCCATACTTTCAACCCCACTGGATGAAATTAATGGTCATCATCATTCTTGATGGACAAACAACATTGCAAATCATCTGATCCTGTTGCCACACTTTCCCCTGTTCTCAGCATCATCAGGCTAGTCAATCATGAGATGGTGTTCGTGTCAGGCACCAGATGGTGCAAGGAATGAACAATCCAGTGCCACAGTAGTGCACACAGCAACCTCAGGTTTGGTTAGCAGAACCCACATTTCTAGTCTGGCACATGGAGTTTCATGCACTTTCAACCCTGCGTCACTACCTGCGGCGGTAGTTTACCTGTAGTCACGTTTTAAAGCCATATCTGTTTTGTCTTCACAGGAAAAGAATTCAACCCCTTTTCTACCATCTCCACATGGCCACCCAAACTTCAACCCTACCAAGTCCAGGGGCACGGGCACTGTAAGTTTTTGTTATATCTCTCCATTTAGTGTGACACCATTACATCTGGTGTGGTGTTTGTTATATCTCTCCATTTAGTGCGACACCATTACATCTGGTCTAGTGTTTGTTATATCTCTCCATTTAGTGCAACACCATTACCTCTGGTGTAGTGTTTGTTATATCTCACCATTTAGTGCAACAACATTACATCTGGTGTAGTGTTTGTTATATCTCACTATTTAGTGTGACACCATTACATCTGGTGTAGTGTTTGTTATATCTCACCATTTAGTGCGACACCATTACATCTGGTGTAGTGTTTGTTATATCTCACCATTTAGTGTGACACCATTACATCTGATGTAGTGTTTGTTATATCTCACCATTTAGTGCAACACCATTACATCTGATGTAGTGTTTGTTATATCTCACCATTTAGTGCGACACCATTACATCTGGTGTAGTGTTTGTTATATCTCTCCATTTAGTGTGACACCATTACATCTGATGTAGTGTTTGTTATATCTCACCATTTAGTGCAACACCATTACATCTGGTGTAGTGTTTGTTATATCTCTCCATTTAGTGCGACACCATTACATCTGGTGTAGTGTTTGTTATATCTCTCCATGTAGTGCGACACCATTACATCTGGTGTAGTGTTTGTTATATCTCACCATTTAGTGCAGCACCATTACATCTGGTGTAGTGTTTGTTATATCTCACCATTTAGTGCGACACCATTACATCTGGTGTAGTGTTTGTTATATCTCACCATTTAGTGTGACACCATTACATCTGGTGTAGTGTTTGTTATCTCACCATGTAGTGCGACACCATTACATCTGGTGTAGTGTTTGTTATATCTCTCCATTTAGTGTGACACCATTACATCTGATGTAGTGTTTGTTATATCTCTCCATGTAGTGCGACACCATTACATCTGGTGTAGTGTTTGTTATATCTCACCATTTAGTGCAGCACCATTACATCTGGTGTAGTGTTTGTTATATCTCACCATTTAGTGCGACACCATTACATCTGGTGTAGTGTTTGTTATATCTCACCATTTAGTGCGACACCATTACATCTGGTGTAGTGTTTGTTATATCTCACCATTTAGTGCGACACCATTACATCTGGTGTGGTGTTTGTTATATCTCACCATTTAGTGCGACACCATTACATCTGGTGTAGTTTTTGTTATATCTCTCCATTTAGTGCAGCACCATTACATCTGGTGTAGTGTTTGTTATATCTCACCATTTAGTGCGACACCATTACATCTGGTGTAGTGTTTGTTATATCTCTCCATTTAGTGCAGCACCATTACATCTGGTGTAGTGTTTGTTATATCTCACCATTTAGTGCGACACCATTACATCTGGTGTGGTGTTTGTTATATCTCTCCATTTAGTGCGACACCATTACATCTGGTGGAGTGTTTGTTATATCTCACCATTTAGTGTGACACCATTACATCTGGTGTAGTGTTTGTTATATCTCTCCATTTAGTGCGACACCATTACATCTGGTGTAGTGTTTGTTATATCTCACCATTTAGTGTGACACCATTACATCTGGTGTAGTGTTTGTTATATCTCACCATTTAGTGTGACACCATTACATCTGGTGTAGTGTTTGTTATATCTCACCATTTAGTGCGACACCATTACATCTGGTGTGGTGTTTGTTATATCTCTCCATTTAGTGCGACACCATTACATCTGGTGTAGTGTTTGTTATATCTCACCATTTAGTGCGACACCATTACATCTGGTGGAGTGTTTGTTATATCTCACCATTTAGTGCGACACCATTACATCTGGTGTAGTGTTTGTTATATCTCACCATTTAGTGCGACACCATTACATCTGGTGTAGTGTTTGTTATATCTCACCATTTAGTGCGACACCATTACACCTGAGTAGTGTTTGTTATATCTCACCATTTAGTGCAACACCATTACATCTGGTGTAGTGTTTGTTATATCTCACCATTTAGTGTGACACCATTACATCTGGTGTAGTGTTTGTTATAACTCACCATTTAGTGCGACACCATTACATCTGATGTAGTGTTTGTTATATCTCACCACTTAGTGCGACACCATTACATCTGGTGTAGTGTTTGTTATATCTCACCATTTAGTGTGACACATTACATCTGGTGTAGTGTTTGTTATATCTCACCATTTAGTGCGACAGCATTACATCTGGTGTAGTGTTTGTTATAACTCACCATTTAGTGCGACACCATTACATCTGATGTAGTGTTTGTTATATCTCACCACTTAGTGCAACAGCATTACATCTGGTGTAGTGTTTGTTATATCTCACCATTTAGTGTGACACATTACATCTGGTGTAGTGTTTGTTATATCTCACCATTTAGTGTGACACCATTACATCTGGTGTAGTGTTTGTTGTATCTCACCATTTAGTGCGACACCATTACATCTGGTGTAGTGTTTGTTATATCTCACCATTTAGTGTGACACCATTACATCTGGTGTAGTGTTTGTTATCTCACCATGTAGTGCGACACGATTACATCTGGTGTAGTGTTTGTTATATCTCACCATTTAATGTGACACCATTACATCTGGTGTGGTGTTTGTTATATCTCACCATTTAGTGTGACACATTACATCTGGTGTGGTGTTTGTTATATCCCCCTAGTTAGTGCAGCACCATTACATCTGGTGTAGTGATAATCTAGTGTCAACTCTGATGGTGACCGTATGACCAGAGTTATTATATGTACTCAAAGCTCAGTGGATTTTCTTACCTAGCACAAATAGTATCAGCTGGTGACAAGTGGGAGGCAGATATAGCAAGGAAATAGGAATGGCCAAAGCAACATTCAACGAGGGGAAACGGCTTCTCACATCTAAACAGCTCAGTTATGAATGAAAGCTAAGCGTGTTCTTAAGCATCTGGTATGCCCTTGCCGAGGTAGCGGGTTCAATCCCTACACCAGTCATATGGACTAAAATGTTGACTTCTGGTCCTTGACTTGGGGACGTAAATTAAAAGTACCTCAGAAGTCGGTGTGGGTTTGCCTGATGGCGAGGGACAATACTGGTAATAGGGAAAACTAATCCATATGCAGAAATCAGTCCAGCGTACTAGAAGAAGTAGCACTTGTAGTAAAAATTAAAGAAAAAAGCTAAGAGTAATCAAGTGTTACATTTACTGTAAAATTACTTTTAGGTGCAGAAACAAGGATAATGAATAAGGTAAATGTTTTGAAATATGGTTATATGGACGAACAGAAATAATAATCTCAGGAGAAGTAAACAAGCAAGGAAGTATTACAAAAACAGGGCTTGAAGAAAACATGACTGATTGACATGAAAGTGAGACAATTAAGGTGCTTCGGTCATATAAAAAGATGCAACGCCTTGTGAAAGGATGTGTTAGAGTGAAGTATGCAAGAGAAAGACAATGCTACTGGTGGGTGAGCATCATCACAAGATGGTCCAGAAGAAGCTTGTATGGATGCACCATGGAGACTGAGGACAGAGGATGTTGGAGACTCATTACCTGCACAGATGGCACTTGATGATGTTGACTCAATGGTCAGTTCAGTGAAATATTAAGCCCATTAAGGTGTGACACCCTCCCCTCAAAGGAGGAACGAAGAATTATGACATAAACCACAGAGCACATCAGGTCTTTATGATATTGCCAGGTTAATAAATATTCTGCCAGTTTCTGTCTCAACAGCTCTAGACAACAACATGAGGTTGTGATGTATCCAGAATAATGTACCTCCCAGAAGAATTATGATCATGATCAACCCATGACAGATTTGTTGAAATGTCATTTATTACAAATAGTGCATCTTCCCACTTTACCCTGTCCTCTTCCTTCTGGAAGAAGAAACAGGGGTGAACCCACACGGAGGAGGACACTGGATATTAAAGACACCCTGGACATGAACCAGCTGAAGATGACACTTTTCCTGAGGGACTTGAAGACAGTGATGTTCTACACATGAACCAGCTGAAGATGACAGTTTTCCTGAGGGACTTGAAGACGGTGATGTTCTACACATGAACCAGCTGAAGATGACAGTTTTCCTGAGGGACTTGAAGACAGTGATGTTCTACACATGAACCAGCTGAAGATGACAGTTTTCCTGAGGGACTTGAAGATGGTGATGTTCTACACATGAACCAGCTGAAGATGACAGTTTTCCTGAGGGACTTGAAGATGGTGATGTTCTACATGTGAACCAGCTGAAGATGACAGTTTTCCTGAGGGACTTGAAGACAGTGATGTTCTACACATGAACCAGCTGAAGATGACACTTTTCCTGAGGGACTTGACGACAGTGAGTTCTACACATGAACCAGCTGAAGATGACACTTTTCCTGAGGGACTTGAAGACAGTGATGTTCTACACATGAACCAGCTGAAGATGACACTTTTCCTGAGGGACTTGAAGACAGTGATGTTCTACACATGAACCAGCTGAAGATGACACTTTTCCTGAGGGACTTGAAGACAGTGATGTTCTACACATGAACCAGCTGAAGATGACACTTTTCCTGAGGGACTTGAAGACAGTGATGTTCTACACATGAACCAGCTGAAGATGACAGTTTTCCCTGAGGACTTGAAGACAGTGATGTTCTACACATGAACCAGCTGAAGATGACACTTTTCTGAGGGACTTGACGACAGTGATGTTCTACACACTGAACCAGCTGAAGATGACAGTTTTCCTGAGGGACTTGAAGACGGTGTGATGTTCTACACATGACCAGCTGAAGATGACAGTTTTCCTGAGGACTTGAAGATGGTGATGTTCTACACATGAACCAGCTGAAGATGACAGTTTTCCTGAGGGACTTGAAGATGGTGATGTTCTACACATGAACCAGCTGAAGATGACAGTTTTCCTGAGGGACTTGAAGATGGTGATGTTCTACACATGAACCAGCTGAAGCAATGACAGTTTTTCCTGAGGGACTTGAAGATGTGATGTTCTACACCATGAACCAGCTGAAGATGACAGTTTTCCTGAGGACTCTGAAGATGGTGATGTTCTACACATGAACCAGCTGAAGATGACAGTTTTCCTGAGGGACTTGAAGACAGTGATGTTCTACACATGAACCAGCTGAAGATGACAGTTTTCCTGAGGGACTTGAAGATGGTGATGTTCTACATGTGAACCAGCTGAAGATGACAGTTTTCCTGAGGGACTTGAAGATGGTGATGTTCTACATGTGAACCAGCTGAAGATGACACTTTTCCTGAGGGACTTGAAGATGGTGATGTTCTACACATGAACCAGCTGAAGATGACAGTTTTCCTGAGGGACTTGAAGACAGTGATGTTCTACACATGAACCAGCTGAAGATGACACTTTTCCTGAGGGACTTGAAGATGGTGATGTTCTACACATGAACCAGCTGAAGTTGACAGTTTTCCTGAGGGACTTGAAGATGGTGATGTTCTACACATGAACCAGCTGAAGTTGACAGTTTTCCTGAGGGACTTGAAGACAGTGATATTCTAGACAGTGCCCTGCTGCTGGATGATGGCAATGTCTGCCCACTTCTTCTTGTCCAGTGTGTCCACTATTGGGTCCACTTGTAAAGCATGGAAGGGTTCTTGGTCTAGGCAGAAATGAAACTGACAAAAGTCATTACTGATCACATGATCTGTTGCTTGGGTGCTATGCTGTTTCCCTCTAATAATTATTCCGCTTGTCGTCTAGCCAAAACAAAATCACAGAGTAACAGGAACCAAAATCAATAGTAATGAAATGAGTTCACGAACGCGGGCGTTCCTCGTCGAATATATATAACTTTATTGTTGGCAATCGTCCATACAGAGTAACAACATCACCCTTCCCATGTTGATGGGAGGGCCGGTGAAAAACTATTAATAATCATTTATAAATAGTCAATGTTCAATGTATAGTCCAATTCCATCCATCCGCTTCCATTAACCCCTTTACCGTGGAAAAAAAAAATTTTTTTTGTTATGCAAACTGTGTATTTTTTTTCTTTCATAATTTGATATGTTATGTTGTCCTGGCAAAATAAAATGTTTTTTAAGTGAAAATGAGTTGTCTTTTAGAAATTGTGAGGAAAATAAGAAATGTTCTGTACTAAATGGTACTGTTCAATAACGAACTAAACTGATACGTATATTAGATGTCAATTGTTTTTAGTAATTATACTTGGTGTGGTAAACACCAAAACATGGAGCTGCACATAGTGCTGTGTCACACTCCGGACAGTAGTATCGTGTCTCTTTACGAAATTTTCTCCCATCGGGACCAGGTCTGTTGCAACACACTTTACATCTTTTTGTTGGTGCTTGTTTTACAGCATTGGCTGGAATGAACATAGGGAAATGTCGAGCAGTTAGACGTAGAGGATTACCGGTAGTGTTTGATGGTCTACCTCGGCTTTGCAATTGATCAGGAACATGATATTTCTCGAGAAGTCGTTCGGTCAACTTGACAACAAATTGTAAATGACTAAGTTTTGGTGTATCTGGATTTTTTTTGTACATCACATTCTTTTGGCATCACGTGATGACCTACTTTTATCTTCCGCTGTTGAACTGGCTGTTGGATTAGCCGCCCTATGCATTTCCTATGCTATTTTTGTATTAACACAAGTTTACTCGGGACGCACGCACACAGAAGACTTTTACATCTGATGACGAGTTAACTCGTGATGCACGGTTAAAGCCAACAATTTTTATGACGAGTTAACTCGTGACACACGGTAAAGGGGTTAATGACGAGTAACTATCCTACGGTCCATCATTCGGTAAACTACATTACTTCTCTAGTTCTAACAATGTTACTTACACCAAGCTATGTGTATGCTGACGCCATGACCTCTGTCTGACACACGACTGGCAAATTCTGATGCAGTATACTATCCATCTTCTGATTGTTCTTGCTGCAGACTATGCGTCTTTCGCTTATCTTTCTAGAGTCCTAGATGTCATGTCGGCTACGCCTTTCTACTGGATCTTTACGTTGATATTTCTGGGCCCGTCTCCATGTTCATCCCAAAACCTAACTGAGTTTAGTGATGTAGTACACCCTGACGTCATCTAGCAACTTGCGTATTATGTCGCTTTTTGGTTAACTCTTTCTTGTTCTGTTTGCCACAATTTCCGTATCTTATTCTACATTATCGTCCCTTGCCTCTGACGCTACATGGCATTGTGATAGGATGGGGTTGGGACATTTAGAGTAATGATTTTCTCAAATAGTTGTTGGATATATCACACCTGTATTAGCTTTTACAACTAACACTGTGTTTCTTCTTTGTCTCATTCACAGACATCTAAGGCATCCGGAGCAGTGAGTACAACAGTTCTTGTGTAGATATTTACCATTTATGTTGATAGTTACATTGTCTGAAGAGCTCAGACATTTTATACTTAATTTTTATTACCATAAAAGTTCAGTTTTTTTGTATTTTAGTTTCGTTACAGATGTTAAACTATTTTGTACTTGTAGTTTCGTGAACATTTGAGCGTAACCATTTTGTACTTATAGTTGCATGAACATTTGAGTGTAACCATGTAGTACTTGTAGTTCATGAACATTTGAGTGTAACAATTTTGTACTTGTATGTGAAAGATGTACAAGGGGCTTCTCATAAGTCTTTAGCCTGACCATGAAGGAGTAGGCGGAGAGAATTGAAATTTGGCACACGTATAGCTCATTCAATTTGTAATGGGCATATGAATTATGAATTTCCCACCTCAACTGGTTTTCCCGATATGGTGCATGGCACAACACACCCTATTGACCAGATCTGCACATCCAATGGTTTGTCAGAACAATGGAGAAATCAGACGCTAGGACTGTGATAAAATTCTTGATGTTACAGGGTAAAACACCTACAGAAATACACAGGGAGATGGGGCCAGTGTTTGAGGAAGTCTGTCCTTCGTATGCTTCTGTAAAAAATTGGTGTTTGCAGTTTAAGTGTGGCCGTTCCCAAGTTGCAGATCTGCCAAGACCAGGACGACCGTCCTCAGAGTGCAATGATGCAAATGCTGCAAAAGTTAAGAAAATCATAGGCCAGGATAGAAAAATGACAATTGCAGAGATATCGGGTTCAGCTAAACTGAAAGTTTTTAGAATTTTACACAACAGACTGAACATGAGAAAAGTGTAAGCCCCGCGTCTGCTGACATGTGAACAGAAACAAACACGGGTTGATTGCTGTGGCCAGTTGCTCAACATGTGGCGGTTGAAAAATATGCAAAAGACCATGGGGATGTTAGATGAGACTTGGATTCACCAAATCATAAAAAACAGCTGAAAGGAAATCGTCTTGACAGTGACGAAGATGTCACACTGGCTTGTGATAACTGGTTTAGTTCGAAAAATAGGTTGTTTTATTCTGAAGGTCTTTTCAAGGTCATGCAGAGATGGCAGAAATGCATAAATTCAGGTGGTGGCTACATTGAGAAGGAATAAGCAATGTGCCAAATTTCAATTTTCTCCGCCAACTCCTTCATGGTCAGGCTAAAGACTTATGAGAAGCTCCTTGTATATAGAAAGCTTTAATAAATGGGAACAAGTAATCATATTATGACAGAGAGGATTGAAGTGTCATGATTGTCAATGTCTGCTCCAAGCCTGGCACTCGAGGAGGAAGATCACATGACAGAGAGAGTCATCGGTATGGCCAAATGAATAAGAGTGCTTGTTCTTAAACATCCGGTGTGCTGATGCTAAGGTAGGGGGTTCAACACCTACAGCTGGGCTAAAATGTTGACTTCTCGTCCTTGACTTGGGGATGTAAATTACAAGTATCTCTGAAGTCAGAGTGGGTTCACCTGATGACGAGGGACACTAATAATAGGGAAAGCTAATCCACACACGAAATTAAGTCTGTGCCACTAGAAATAGTGTGTATGGGCTACACTTGAGCAAGCGAGCTCAAAAAAATAAAAAAGCAAAATGACAGAGAAAAGCAGAGGTTTATGATTGTCATTACATTTTACAAACCTAGGACATGAGGAAGAAGATCAAATGACAGAAGAGAGTGAGAAGAGTCATGCTTGTCAATATCTGCTCCAGATTAGGCACTTTAAAAAGAAGAAGAAGAAGAAGACCAGAAGATCTTATAGTTTAGCATTTAATGGCATGATTAAACTGAAATGATTAACAGGTGAAAATTAATGTGAATATTGTCTTTCTTCACCAGTCCGAGGGTCGAGTTCCCAAGCCCCCTAAGCCCCCAGACAAGCCCCTCATGCCTTACATGCGATACAGCAGAAAGGTAATAGGAAAGGTTTGTCCACTGAATTTTCTTTCATCTTGTGTTTGATGTTGTGTAGTTGCTTCTTGGAGTAACAACAACATCAGTGCATGTTTGATCTTGCGTTCGTAGTGGTCAGGCTTTCACCATATGTTGTCATACAAGGGTAAGTCAATAAGTAAGTCACAAATGGCTGTAGAAAAATAGCTACATGTGATAACTTGAAATCAGTTAATTTTTATACATACATTGTCCCTTTATTTCTCAGCATAATTTCCACCAACATTGATGCACTTATCCCATCGTTTTATCAGTCCTTCCAAACCACGTTTTCACTTCACATTCAACTTCGGTGTCATTCGTGAAATGTCTCCCGCCAAGGTGGGTTTTCAGTGGACCACAAAGGTGGAAATCGCTAGGGGCTAAGTCGGGGCTGTAAGGTGACTGTTCAGAACTTCCCACCTTAGTGGTTTAAATTTTCTCCTGAGTTATCGAGATGTATGTGGTCTGGCATTGTCATAAAGAAGCAACACTCCTCTAGTCAGCAGTCCTGGACGTTTTCTTCGAATTGCATCACCTGACGAATGGGAATATAAAGTTTGATGTTGCTGTCACCTAGTGACACCTGTAGAAAACACCAACTACATTTACCTGCCATCCCACAGAACTGTGTGACTTACTTATTGACTCGCCCTCATACTAACGTCCTAGGTTGATGGCTTTGTCATAGTATTTTTACTAGTTAATTTCATCACGCAAAATACATTTTTAAGTTTCAATAGTAACTCTGTGGATGTGATAGTTAGAAATGTCTGTGTGTGTGTGTGTGCGTGCACATACACACAAACAACACACAACCACCACCACCCCCACAACACACACACTCACTAACTCTCACACTCATATATATATATAATGTACTGTAATAGTTAACACCTAGTGAACTTTAACAGTTGAATTTATAGCATGTTGAAAATGGCACGACATGTATAACATTGAATATAACATTTTTGGGTTAACATATTGGGTGTATCAGGAGTTTAAAAGAACTTCAAAATTATAACACTGTTTTAAGCAACCTACATTGGCCCCTTTCCGTCTTGACAGACGATAGTTTGGTACATTGTGCTTTAACCCTTTACAGGGCAGACACTTGTCCGTTTTGTAGCCCTGAACGGGCAAGATTTTTTCAGGTTCTGTAAAAATTTCGGGTCGCGATAGTAAAAACATCACAAACAAGGTGTTAGTCAACCGATTTTAATTAAATAAACAACACAATGAAGGGAAAAGCATGTAGAATATGTTACTCACGTGATTGTTGCCGGTAATCCATATATGAACACAAATATTTACGAAATACGGCATGTTGTTTGTGATTTCCCGTCATCTATACGGCAATTTACAACACATTTTCAGAATCATAATCACTTACTTTAAAGTCCGACTCACGACTGCTAATGCAAAGTAACGCTTTGCACTGATATCTAGCTCCGATTAATAATCAACTTCGTGCCCTTTAATGCATTTAAATTGAACAGAGCGAAATCTCGACTATCACTTGAAGAATCGCCGAAATCCATTTTGAAAAAACAGCGTAAAACTCCCGAAAACTATCAAAACAAGTCCGTAAAAGTCCGTTCAAAGTCATTGTAGCGCGTTTACAAATGGCGGCCACGTTGTTCAAGCTATGGGCGAAAGTGAAAGTAGCCGACGGAAGTGTCGGAAAGCCGAGAGATCGCGTTTTTACAATGCATAATAGTATCGGCCGGAATCGGCCGTTACCTGTATTTAGGACCGGCCGGTAAAGGACGCTACGCTTGTAAAGGGTTAAAAAGGTTAATAACTAGATCCATGGCGGTGGGAGGTGGCTGGTAAGGCCAATCTTGCTGCAAATGTTTGCCCACAGTAGGTGCATGTGAAAACATCGCCATTTCCACCTTTTTTGCCCCATCCCACGTCTCTCACGTTTGTGTGTGCTTTATCTGCAATCATTTTCTCCTTTGTCTTCACTCCATTCTGATATTCCCCTCCAGCAACAGTTCAGCGGGACCCGTCCCAATGTGCACCATCAACGCCCGTACCAATCATGCCCCGCCTACAAAATCCCCGTATCGTAGAGGCCGACCCTGAGATTCCCCCCCGTCTGTAATTCGCCAAAAGATGTCCTTGGCTTTCCACCACCATCCACCCTCCCAACGTCCCCCATCCATCTAAGTCTACGAAGCCCGGCTGAATACCCCACACCACCCGCCCTTTTCCCAATACCTCAGTACCTGTGATTCTGTCCTGCCACCCAACACCAAGCACCCTTCGCAGACACCGCACACGAAAGCTGTCCAAACGTTTCTCTTGGCGTGAGCAAGCTGTCCAGGTTTCACTGCCACAGGCTTGGCAGACGAGGACCTCTGTCTTGGCAGTAAGCTTTCTGTTCTCCCAGACTCCCTTTGCAAAATGTTCACGTTGTTGCTGCCCCCCCCAATCTGGTGTTGATTTCCTGATCGAGGGGTAATTTGCTAATAAGAACCTTACAGTTAAATTGAATTGACATGGAAGGTTCAAAAATTTAAAATTTAAAATAGAATAAAAAAAATCAGAAACACTCAGGAAGGTTAACCTGGTCGTCAAATGCCTGAAGAAATTGGGTGTGCGGCCGAAAGGCGTAAAAATCGCAGCTCTACTGTAAACAAGCACAACACAATTACGTCCAAAACAAACATTCCCAACGAAGAAGAAAAGAAGAAGAATATTAATTAGAAGTCATTTTAAAAAATGCAGTTCTTTAACAGTGACATGTAATAATTGGCATGATTAATTATAACATTTTAATCATAAAGATCTCCAACATAGAAGTTATGAGGGTTGTGTGACAATTTAAAACATAAACGGCAGTGATTGTGATTAATGCTTTCTTCATTGCATGAGTGTCCATGTAATTGGGAAGTTGGTGAAAACACATCTAACATGAACTGATGTTTTCCCTTTTATTTATCTTGGTTGTAAAAAGGCGAATGAGAAAAATATGTCAGTCATTTTAATGTCTTTTTTATGAGTATACATGAATATCCAAATACAGCTTTGAAGATGGTCAAAAATTAAAGTGGGTAAATGGGTTTAACTGAGATTTTCATGTCTGCTGCACGTTTTTTCAACCCCGAGAGATTTTTTTGTACAGTGGTCTCTGTATTGTGGCTTAACCATGCATGAGTAGTAGAAGTAAACAACGGCCAGGAAAATTAAACCTAACTTGGGGAAAACTTTTTTAACCCGTTATTCTATGGTGTGGAATACATAGGTTTTTATTGGGAAACTTGCAGGCCCTTTCTGTTGATCGTAATGTGACTGAAACTAAGATGCATACACTTAAGGAAATCAGAACATTAGTAGTGTTAGTATAGAGTGGAATATTGGTAATGTTAGGATAAAGTGGAACATTGGTATTGTTAGGATAAAGTGGAATATTAGTAATGTTAGGATAATGTAGAACATTGATAATGTTAGGATAGGGTGGAATATTGATAACAGGATAGAGTGAAATATTGGTAATGTTATGATAATGTAGAAAAATGTTAAAGTTAGTTTGGATAGAACATTGGTTATGTTAGGATCATGAAGAACGTGTGGAATATTGCTAATGTTAGGATAGGGTGGATTATTGGTAATGTTAGGCTGGGTAGAACATTGGTAATACCCGGGAAGGTTAACCTGGTCAACAAACACTCGCAGAAGTTGGATGTGTTGGCCTAAGGGCACAAATAAATTGGCACAACGCAAAACGTCTGAGTGAGAGTGAATGTCCTTCAAAACACTCAGGAAGGTTAACCTGGCCAACAAACACTCACAGAAGCCGGATGTGTCGGCCTAAAGGCACAAATAAACTTAGCACAACGCAATTACATCTGAAAAAACACTCCGGATGAACGGAGAAGAAGAAGAAGAAGATTGGTAATGATAGGATAGGGTGGATTATTGGTAATTTTAGGTTGGGTAGAACATTGGTAATGTTAAGATAGTGTAGACCATTGATAATGTTAGGGCAGGGTAGTATTTGGTTAGGGTAGAAGTTCCAACCTTGCTGAACTGTTTCTGTATCAGACATCACATTGGTTACTTTTCTTAATTCATTCTCTCCCCCCCTCCCTTACTCTTTTTCCATCTCTCTCTCTCTCTGTCTGTTTGCCTCTCTCTCTCTGTATTCCTTCCCTCAACCTTCAGGAATGGGTTGCCGTATCTGTGGTGAAAGGGTTACGGACACAATTTGTAATCCTGCATGCCACGTTCAAAACTGGCCGATGAGGCAGCAGAACGTCTTGCGTTGCTTTTCATACAATGGTATCAGTGCTTGTCGTTCAGAAAGCAATGGCAAACTACTGAATGTAAACTTGCCAAGAAATCACAAACACCCAAAAACTGCTGGGGTTGACTGTGACATCCTGTAATTGATATGCAACTAATAACCTCCAGGCAGTTCTAATATCTCTTTCTTCCTCTCTGTTTCCCACCACCACCACTACCACCATCACCAAGTGTAATGAGTGTAATAAATATATGGGAGCATCAGTCAGGAACAGAGGATGGATTTAATAACACATATTTGAACAGACATTTAATAACCACGAGTGGGTTAATGAATCAGCTGTCTGGGACATTAAGAGTTAATTCCTGATGTAGAATACAAACTGCCATATCCTACAGGGCTTGTACTCACATTAGCACTGGCTGTCAGTGTACTAACCTTCACTGTACTGGTGTGTGTCATCCGATACACTGGTTATCTTCTGTTGACATCTCTGTCCCAGATGTCACACATGGGTTGTCTGTCATTAAGTGTTACAGCATTTTGTATGTTGGTTTATTTGGGGCTTTTCCTGTGCTGTAAATATATTTATAACGTCTCTGTTGTTATGTGTCTCATAGAGTCTGTAACCAACAACAGACAATATTATTGTTCATCTTAGAATGTGATCTTGCGGTTTCTCCTGTAAAGCTTATGCATGCTTGTACTGTTTCTTTGTCACATGTGTTTAACTCTCATGCTAATACTATGCACATATGTGTAGTTAATTGATATGTGTGATGTGGAAATAGTTTAGTATGTTGAGTAGTAATGATATAGTAATGTAGAGTCTCAGGACATTGGATTATTGTTGTATACAGTGAGAGTAACATGGATGTTGTAGGTTAGAGAGTGTGCAATAGGGATATTGTAGTACAGTGTTGAGTAATAGGGATATTGTAGTACAGAGGATTGAGTAAAAGTCATATTGTTTCTGTTCTTTTGCAGTCTTCATTTGCTGTAGCTGTGTCTTGCTTATTGCTGAAGCTTTGTAAACATGATGGGCATGTAATGTTTACTGCACGCCAGCTTGTTTTGCTGGCTATTGCATGTCATTGTTTTGCTTACCCGTGCCATTTATTGCATTAAAGGCTGTTTGACTTGTGTGTTCATAAAGTAATGCACCACAACGTTTTTCTCAGTCAATAGTGAAGATAGAAGCATGGAATGTTGCACACTTCAAATATGGCATGTGCCGATTGTGTGCAACAAATTGCAACCCAACTGGCCAAATAATATGGCTACCCTAAACTGTTGAAATGGAGCGTGTTAGCTACATGCGTTATAAGCAGCGAATTGTGATAGAATTTCTTGTAGCAGAAAAGTAAATGTTGTGAACATTCACAAGCATCTGTGTGATGTGTATGAAGTTTTGCAGTCGACAGGAAAACAGTCAGTAGCTGGGTTAAGAGAATCAAAGAATCAGGAAGTTAAGATACGGAGCTGCTTGATCGAACTCACTGTTGACGTCCTGCCACAGCCACCAATTCAGAAATGTTCAAATGTGCTGAAAGCATTATTCTTATTGGCCTTACAGCTATCTGTCAGCAATGGTAGTACAAATCCTGTTATAAAAGCTCTCGGATTTTCTAATGTTTACGCAAGATGAGTTCTTTGAAGTCTCACAAATGACCACCAATTGTAAAGGAAAGCAAGTTCTTCTGAATGATTGGAGCGTTTCAATACTGATGGACGGAACATTTTTACTAAGATTGTTACATGTGACGAAACCTGGGCACAACATTTTGAACCTGAGACAAAAAGACAATCAATGAAGTGGCTTCATCCGCAGTCACCACGAAGAAAGAAATTCAGTACAACTCGTTCAGCTGGAAAGGTCATGATCACTGTCTGCTGGGACATTGAAGGTGTGATTCTTGTAGATGCTATGCCAAGAGGAGAGACAATCAATTCGCAAGCTTACATTAATAAAGTTGTCGCATTTCCTTTATAGGATGTAGCAGTCAACCCTAGCATATTTTGATTGTTCATGATTCCTGGGCTAGTTTACATTCAGTAGTTTGCCATAGCTTCCTAAAAACCGACACCCATGCCATTTCATAAAAAACCAACACAAGGCAATCTGCTGCCAAATCGTCCACAGCTGTGTTTTGAATGCGGGTATACAAGATTATGAACTGCGTCCATAACCCCTTCGCCTTGAAGCTTACATTAAGACATTGAAAAAAGTCAATCAACGTTTTTACAGAGGTCAGCCACACAAGAATCCAGCAGACCTGCTTCTCCTTCATGACAATGTGCGCCCTCACACAAGTCTGTCAACACGGGAAGCAATCACCAGATTGGGTTGGACTGTACTACCCCATCCACCCTTTGGTCCTAATTTGGTACGCTCTGATTTTCATCCACTTGGACCACTTAAAGATGCAGTCTGTGGAACAAGGTTTGAAAATGATGAAGGGGTGATTCATGCAGCGAAGAAATGGCTACATGATCAAGACAAAATCTGGCACAGGCAAGGAATACATTCACTTGTTTTGTGCTTGCATAAAGCCGTACAAGTTGTTGTGAATTATGCTGAATAACGATGTTTACATGACATATTGATGTATATTGTTGATAAATTTCATGCTTTTTTAATAAACAGCTCCCGAGAAAAATGATGTGGTGCATTACTTTCTGAACAACCCTTGTAGAGTTCATGTTGCATAATTGTCATACGCAGAGATAATGTCACAGGTGTTTTTATTTTAACGCCTATTTAATGGGCACTTACAGACAAGTGGCAGGTGTTGAAAGGTAAAACTTTGAAGGAAGACAAAGAGATGAATGTCTGGGTGGTTTTATTTAACAGTACATTCGGGATAAGGACCACAAACCTGCCCCAAGACCCTGGTGATTGTGTGAACCATGATAGGCGTGTTGCCATGGCACATGATGATGATGTGAAAGACACAGCTGACATGAGTACCAATAGTCTATGACATCAGTTTTAGCTTGCTTGCAGACCACGGACAGAAGACGGGACGGTCATTAACAACACCGAAGTCAAGAGTGTGACGAATGCCATCATCAGACAAGGCCTCCTGCCTAGCTCTGCCACGTCGCTGATCATCCATGATAGTTGCTTGGGCAAACCCACCTTGTACATGCTGCCCAAGACACACAAGCTAGGGAACCCAGGTAGACCCATCGTCTCGGCCTGCTCTTGTCCTACTGAACGGATTTCAGAGTTCCTTGACAGCATATTTCAGCCGTTGGTTGCTAGCCTCCCCTCATATATCAAAGACACCAACCATGCTATCTCCATCTTCGATTCCATCAGCTTCATCACCCCTTCTCAGCACCACATCTTTACTTTAGATGTGACTTCACTCTACACATCTATTCCTCACTCTGACGGCCTTAAAGCCTTGGAATTTTTCTTAGACAAAGACGCGGCCCCACCATAGCCACCGGACCATTGTTGCGTCTGGCAGAGTTAGTCCTTAACCTCAATTCATTTGAGTTCAATGGGGACTATTTTGACCAGATCAGCGGGGCTGCCATGGGCACTAAGATGGGTCCGAGTTATGCCTGTCTTTTCATGGGCTATCTTGAACACCAGGTATGGAGTCAATACACTGGTAGGCTCCCTGAGCTCTATAGGAGGTATATCGATGACTGTTTTGGTGTTTCAGACATGCCATTGTCTGATCTCCAGGACTTCATTGCCTTTTTCTCTAACTTTCATCCTAGCATCAGACTCACCTCCACTATTTCCTCGTCGGCTGTTAATTTCCTAGACATAACAGTTTCCTTAGGTTCTGCTGGCCTATGCACGACGGTTTACTATAAACCGACTGACTCACATGCATTCCTGCTCTATACCTCCTCCCATCCTCCCTCTTGCAAGGATTCCATTCCTTTCTCACAACTGCAACGTCTCCCACGGCTTTGTCATGATAATAATGACTTCCGTCAAAAAGCCCATGAAATGTTGGATTTCTTCCGCCTTCGAGGCTACCCTGAGAATGTTCTGTCTACAGCTCTTCACCACTGCCAGTCTATTAGTCGTGCCGAGGCTCTCTCTTCCAGGCCGAAACCACGCAATAGTAGACCTATTCTCTCACTTACCTACCATCCTCATAATATTGCTGCCAAGAATATTCTCATGAGGCATCTATCCATCCTCCAGGCAGACTTTGTCACTCGCGGTGTCTTCTCAGAAGCCCCACTTGTGGCATACAGGCGTGATCATAACCTGAGGGATGTGCTGGTTCATAGCACTCTATCACAATCCCATCAGTCTCTTCCTGGCACAACTGCATGTCTTCGATCTCGTTGTAAAACTTGTCCATATGTCCTTCAAACCACAAGTCTCACTTTCCCTAAGACTACTTTCCACATCCGGGAGGGTTTCTCATGTACGAGTCGCAACGTCATCTATGCGATCATCTGCACACGTTGCGACATGAGGTATCTTGGAGAGACGGGCCTTCGTCTTGCGGACAGATTTAGGCAACATTTATCCGATATCGACAGTGGTGCCAAGAAACCGGTACCCCTACACTTCAACAGTTCCGACCACTGTGGGGTTGCCGACATACGTGTTACGGCGATAAAATCGTGCACATCTCACGAACGCGATCGTAAGACATTGGAAAACCGTCTTATCTTCCAATTGGGTTCACTTTCTCCTCTCGGCCTCAATGTCCAACACAGCTTTATTTAAATCCCCTACGCCCCTTATCCACAACACGCCCCCCCCCCCCCCCTTCCATCTCCACTATCTTATAGTCAACTTCATAGCCAGTTGTAAGTCCTTCGCAGGACGTGGGAGTCACCACCAACATTATCTCTGCTTTCTGTGACTTCTTGGTTGGTTTGCATGGGGTCGTTTCTCATTGCGTTCTGAACTACCGTCACTTGTGCTACCTTTTGATAGCAAACACTTGCTGGCCTGCATCCCTATTGCCCACAGCAGCATTTCGAACTTGGCGGAATTGCGTACTGCATCCGTTACATCGCCTCAGAGTTACACATCCTTATTTTTCTATTCGCTCTCCTGGGCGCACCCCTATCCCCCTTAGCGCGGGTTCCCTCACCGGTTGAATTAACCAATCACCGAGTTTCTGGCTGTACTGACCTTTAGGCAGTTGACCCCTTTAACACAACATCCGTTCCATTCCAGCCATGAATAGCCGTCTCAAGCTCGGAAACAGATGAGTTGATATTTAGACATTCATGTAGTGTCGATCGTGTATTAGTTTAATCGATATTTGTTTGTTTGTTCTGTGCTGACGAAGGCTTTGGCCGCAACGTTCATTGTTTTTTGTAGTTGTGCTTTGGTAAAGCTCTCAACCTACTTCTCGTTTTTCAGTGATTCATTCATTGGAAAAATGTAAGATGGTGTCGTTTTATTGATGTTTGGAGAAATGTAGGATGATGTAGTTTTATTGATGTTTGGAAAAATGTATGATGACGTAGTTTTATTGATGCTTGAAGAAATGTAAGATGATAACATCTAACACTTTGCAGTCCACTGGCAATATCTAGTATGAGAAGTGGTCATAAGTGAACTAAGAAGGTGGGGAACCGTGACTGACAAGTTACGGTGACTGCCTCAGGTACAGAAGGTACCAGGTTCAATCCCAGTTGGGAATTTTTCCAAGAACCATTGGTATCAATGATATCTCGTGTTTCCCTGATCCCTTGGGTAGTGAGGTCAGATATCTAGCCTTCTCAGATAAGGGACAGGCATGTGTCCCAGGAGGCCAGGGGATAGTTGTCCAGCAATTTAGATGTGTCCCAGGAGGCCAGAGGATAGTTGTCCAGCAATTTAGATGTAGTTGATGTATGTGAACTGTGGAGTTCAATAGTGTGGCCACAGTTCTCCTGTGTTTGTTTGGTGTGATTGTGTGGTCACAGTTCTCCTGTGTTTGTTTGGTGTGATTGTGTGGTCACAGTTCTCCTGTGTTTGTGTGGTGTGATTGTGTGGTGACAGTTCTCCTGTGTTTGTGCAGTGTGATTGTGTGGTGACAGTTCTCCTGTGTTTGTGCGGTGCGATTGTGTGGTCACAGTTCTCCTGTGATTGTGTGGTCACAATTCTCCTGTGTTTGTGCAGTGTGATTGTGTGGTGACAGTTCTCCTGTGTTTGTGTGGTGTGATTGTGTGGTCACAGTTCTCCTGTGTTTGTGCGGTGTGATTGTGTGGTCACAGTTCTCCTGTGTTTGTGCGGTGTGATTGTGTGGTCACAGTTCTCCTGTGTTTGTGCGGTGTGATTGTGTGGTCACAGTTCTCTTGTGTTTGTGCGGTGTGATTGTGTGGTAACAGTTCTCCTGTGTTTGTGTGGTGTGATTGTGTGGTCACAGTTCTCCTGTGTTTGTGCGGTGTGATTGTGTGGTCACAGTTCTCCTGTGATTGTGTGGTCACAGTTCTTCTGTGTTTGTGCTGTGTGATTGTGTGGTCACAGTTCTCCTGTTTGTGCGGTGTGATTGTGTGGTCACAGTTCTCCTGTGTTTGTGCAGTGTTATTGTGTTGTCACAGTTCTCCTGTGTTTGTGCGGTGTGATTGTGTGGTCACAGTTCTCCTGTGTTTGTGCGGTGTGATTGTGTGGTCACAGTTCTCCTGTGATTGTGTGGTCACAGTTCTTCTGTGTTTGTGCGGTGTGATTGTGTGGTGACAGTTCTCTTGTGTTTTTGCGGTGTGATTGTGTGTGCTCTCCACGCAGGTCTGGGAGCAAGTCAAGGCACAGAACCCTGACCTCAAGCTCTGGGAGATTGGCAAGATCATTGGGCAGATGTGGCGGGACCTGTCCGATCAAGAGAAGCAGGAGTTTCAAGATGAATATGAAGTTGAAAAGGTACCTGCTGTTTGTTTTCTTTTGTTTTTCATCTGTTTAGACTCGGTCATCTATGGTAGTGTGGTGGTGATGTAGGCAGTCATCTGTGGGGTTGTTGGGTGGTGTAGGCAGTCATCCATGGGGTTGTGTGATATTGTAGGCAGTCATCATGGGGTAGTATAGGCAATCTATGTGGTTGTGTGGTGGTGTAGGCAGTCATCTGTGGGGTTGTGTGGTGGTGTAGGCAGCATTTATGGGCTTGTGTAGGCAGTCATCTATGGGGTTGTGTGGTGGTGTAGGCAGTCATCTATGGGTTTGTGTAGGCAGTCATCTATGGGGTTGTGTGGTGGTGTAGGCAGTCATCTGTGGGGTTGTGTGGTGGTGTAGGCAGCATTTATGGGCTTGTGTAGGCAGTCATCTATGGGGTTGTGTGGTGGTGTAGGCAGTCATCTATGGGGTTGTGTGGTGGTGTAGGTATTCATCTATCTATGGGGTATTTTCTTGCGAGATCATCCTTAAATTCTTCCCAGGTTTCACCTCCTGCTGCCTCTAACTTTCTTCTTATATGGTCAGAAACTGGACTTGTACTTGTTCTGTATGCTAAATTCTTTTTCTCCTCATCTGTAGCGTTTACTAAATAAGCATGTTTCTCAATAGAAATGACCCATTTCTTAAACTGGTTTGCCTGACCACTAAATCTTTCAACATCACTGCTTACATTTTGTTGTCTTAATACTGCATCCAACCTTGCTATTGCCCCACCAACTCCAGTCAGTACCTGTGAAAATTCTTGGGGTTGCATTCTAGAATCTGTACTGGAAATTATCAAGCAATATACAAAATATTTCAAACAATATTAATTTCAAATACACAATCTGTTCAACTAATTACTCTAATATTACCTATTATCTAACTATACTTAACTAAAGACTCCAATCGAAGATCCTGACGAAGAAAATTTTCCGTTGCATCACGAATCCTGATAAAAGAACTAAATGAAATCCCTGACGCAGAAATTTTCAATTGATCTGATACCAACACCAAATAAAAAAGGACTCTAATCGACACCGTTGAAAGGATCAGAAACACAAAAAAAACCTCTGGATTTCCTAATTCAATCGAAGTCGAAGTCAGTTTTCTATAGTTTTCCTGTCGCTGATTGTGCTCGATATAATGCTTGATCAATCCAAGACTGCTTGATTGCCTGCTCTATTGACTGTACTGTAAGCGTTGGACTTTAATCTCCGTCAAGCAAGGTCACCTTCACGCTTATTCAACCGACAACTGCTCACGGTTTCAGCAAACTCACTTTCCAACAGCATATCTGGCCTTTTCACATGTTTCAGCGTAAAAATGATCAAGTCGAGAATAATTGGATTTAAACCTGACGCTATCCACTCCCTTATTTGTTACGTGGCATTTCAACAACTGTCAGTTTAAACTGAGCATACCAAATTTTGACTTGAGATAATTTTCATCAATGCTTTCATTTAAGTGAAGTAACTGTAGAGAATATTGAGGATCTCGACTCATAACTATGGAATTTGCAATATAACCTTGACTTCACCTTCAACAGTCCAATGAGTTAAAACTCGTAGTTTTCACCATTCTTTGTTTTACTTGGAGTTTTATTTGAAGCAGCTTATCGTTCTGTTGAAATCAAATCATTTCTGGTACCTCGAGACTTCACAAGTTGTAACATGTAATCAGCGAGTTCATTCTGATAACCTTGTGTACTAATTTTTGATGCAAAACGGCATTACTTGATCTCATTATACAATCAGCGTTGGTCAGTGATCAAGTTTCTTTCAGACTATTTATCAGATAAAAACATCAGTCTTTCAAAAAAATAAGTTTAACAATCAAACCTTTTTGAGCTGGCCTGAGAAATCGATCTCCTTTTTAAACAGAAATACACTGAGAACCCACAACAACTACCCCTGGGCGGGCTTTCAGTTGTTGCGTTTCTTATTATTATTTACTTAAAAAACTTCCTTCTCCAGACGCCCAGACACAACAATATTCCATGGCGGTAACTCTCTCCTCAACATCCCATGTTGCTCTTTAAGGTCAAAGGCACCAAATCAACCTGTATTACAGTGTAGAGGTGTTACACACAGGTTAGAAGGCACGTGACGTATAGGACATAAGTCTCCGTTGTGTTATAACATTCTTTATTTGTCGAATCGTTCCACTTCAGCATAATGATAGTCTACTCAAAATCCGATGTTTACCTACTTGCTTGCTAACTGACCCCCAAGTGACGTGTGTGTCCCAGCCTAGATACACTTCTTCATTCGTGCACACACGTTCACTAGCTATGGTTTTCCCACTAGTCAAGGAATGCGCAGCATTCCTTAACTTTTTACTCCTAAGCTACTCCCTTTACTGTTACAATAGTCATCTATGGAGTTGTGTGGTGGTGGTGTAGGCAGTCATCTGTGGGGTTGTTGGGTGGTGTAGGCAGTCATCTGTGGGGTTGTTGGGTGGAGTAGGCAGTCATCTGTGGGGATGTTGGGGGGTGTAGGCAGTCATCTATGGGTAGTGTGGTGGTGGTGTAGGCAGTCATCTGTGGTGTTGGGTGGTGTAGGCAGTCATCTGTGGGGTTGTTGGGTGGTGTAGGCAGTCATCTGTGGGGTTGTTGGGTGGTGTAGGCAGTCATATATGGGTGGTGGTGGTGTAGGCAGTCATCTGTGGGGTTGTTGGGTGGTGTAGGCAGTCATCTGTGGGGTTGTTGGGTGGTGTAGGCAGTCATCTATGGGTAGTGTGGTGGTGGTGTAGGCAGTCATCTATGGGTAGTGTGGTGGTGGTGTAGGCAGTCATCTATGGGTAGTGTGGTGGTGGTGTAGGCAGTCATCTATGGGTAGTGTGGTGGTGTAGGCAGTCATCTATGGATAGTGTGGTGGTGGTGTAGGCAGTCATCTGTGGGGTTGTTGGGTGGTGTAGGCAGTCATCTATGGCTAGTGTGGTGGTGTAGGCAGTCATCTATGAGGTTGTGTGGTGGTGTAGGCAGTCATCTATGGGCTTGTGTGGTGGTGTAGGCAGTCATCTGGGGTTGTGTGGTGGTGTAGGCAGTCATCAGTGGGGTGGTGTAGGCAGTCATTGATGGAGCTTTTTGGTGGTGTAGGCAGTCATCTATGGAGTTGTGTAGTGGTGTAGGCATTCATCTATGGGTAGTGTGGTGGTGTAGGCAGTCATCTATGGGTAGTGTGGTGTAGGCAGTCATCTATGGAGTTGTGTGGTGGGGTAGGCAGTCATCTATGGAGTTGTGTGGTGGTGTAGGCAGTCATCTATGGAGTGGTGTGGTGGTGTATTCAGTCATCTATGGAGTTGTGTGGTGGTGTAGGCAGTCATCTATGGAGTTGTGTGGTTGTGTAGGCAGTCATCTGTGGAGTCATGTGGTGGTGTAGACAGTCATCTATGGAGTCATGTGGTGGTGTAGACAGTCATCTATGGAGTTGTGTGGTGGTGTAGGCAGTCATCTATGGAGTCATGTGGTGGTGTAGGCAGTCATCTATGTAGTCATGTGGTGGTGTAGGCAGTCATCTATGGAGTCGTGGTGGTGTAGGCAGTCATCTATGGAGGTGTGGTGGTGTAGGCAGTCATCTATGGAGTCATGTGGTGGTGTAGGCAGTCATCTATGGAGTTGTGTGGTGGTGTAGGCATTCATCTGTGGGGTTGTGTAGGCAGTCATCTATGGAGTTGTGTTGTGGTGTAGGCAGTCACCTGTGGGGTTGTGTGGTGGTGTAGGCAGTCATCTGTTGGGTTGTTTGGTGGTGTAGGCAGTCATCTGTGGGGTTGTGTGGTGGTGTAGGCAGTCATCTGTGAGGTTGTGTGGTGGTGTAGGCAGTCATCTATGGGGTTGTATGGTGGTGTATTCAGTCATCTGTGTGGTTGGTGTGGTGGTGTAGGCAGTCATCTATGGGGTTGTATGGTGGTGTAGGCAGTCATCTATGGTGGTGTAGGCATTCATCTGTGGAGTTGTATGGTGGTGTAGGCAGTCACCTGTGGGGTTGTGTGGTGGTGTAGGCATTCATCTGTGGAGTTGTGTGGTGGTGTAGGCAGTCATCTATGGGGTTGTATAGTGGTGTAGGCAGTCATCTGTGGTGGTGTAGGCAGTCATCTATGGGGTTGTTTGGTGGTGTAGGCAGTCATCTGTGGGGTTGTGTGGTGGTGTATGCAGTCATTTGTGGGGTTTTGTGGTGGTGTAGGCAGTCATCTGTGGGGTTGTGTTGTGGTGTATGCAGTCATCTGTGGGGTTGTTTGGTGGTGTCTGGGCTGCCCATGGTTCAGAAGATCAAGGCACTGTTTTGGCTTTGATCATTCATGTCAAATGTACAAAACAAAATCAGTTTCCTCTGCTTCCTAGGGTAAAAGAGAAGTGACAAAGAACACAAGAAAAAATAAGTTATGTTTTTGAGTAAAGTTTATAGCACTGATAATAAAATGTGTGAAAACCATACTTGACGCAGGCTAATTATGTGAAAACCAGAATAGACATTGGGAGAGTGTGTGAGATCCATAATATACACAGGCAAGGTGTGCGAGAACCAGAATAAACAGGCACAGTGTGTGACAACCAGAGAAGACACAAGTAACATGTGTGAGAATTAGAATAGACACAGGTAAAGTGTGAGAACCAGAATAGACACCGAAACAGTATATGAGAATTGGAATAACCACATGTCAAGTGTGTTAGAATAGCCACTGGTAAAGTCTGTGCATGCACTGAAGTTGTCAGTCAAGTTTCCAGTCTGTGACATGTGACAGGTGACACTTTGCTTACAAATCTATGATGTGCCAGGCAGTAAACACATCACATTTGTCTCCTAGACTCAGTACACAGATGCATTGAAAGCTTACCACAACTCTCCCGCCTACCAGGCCTGGATTGCTGCTAAAGGTATGACATTGTTTTCTTCAACTCATTCTCCTCTTCCTCCTTGCTGTTATTGTGGCTTTTACTCTTTCTCCTGTTCCTCCTACTACATTCTTCTGGGGTGTCTGTCATATAAGCAGGTGGGGGTCTTTCATGTTGGACGGCGCTCACCATGAAACGGCGCTCATCTGACACCCCACATTATGCTAACGGCTTCGGATGAAGGAACGCAAATAGGAGGTTACAGGCCTTACCCTTGTGCAAGGAAATGCAACCTGAAGAATGAATGTCATGGCAGGACAGACCAGGCCCTAAACCTTGGTTGGCAACTGATCTTGGGTGGAAGCTCTGACAGGTGGACAGTCAAAGTATTGCTTTACTGATTCTGCAGCTTGTCTTGTTCCAGACATATTGGTGTTACCATTCCTCTGGCGTAAACTAGGCAGGCCAAGAGAGAGATCATACTGCAAAGGCAACACATGGTGTCTACAATTCAGCCCAGGCTTTGTGCAATGGAGAGCTATAACTCCATGTTACAAACTATCATTTATGAAGAGACCAAGTACCAGTTGGCCATCTTTGGGAATATGTATAAGTATGGCAGCGTCGAAACCTGTACTATCTAACATTTTCTGTGTAACATTTCTTATCTTTTATCTGGCCCTATATTTACTAAACAGTTTATTCCCGTATCAGAACTGACAAAGTTCAGTTAGTAATCACAAATCTTAAAAATCCCCTTGTTCAAATAATGTTCATGAATGCTAAGTTAATCTATTTTACTAAAACAGTTTAGCCCCTTTTTTTGAACTGACAAAGTCCAGTTAGTAATCACAATTTTAGAAATCCCATGTTCAAATAACATTCATGAATGCTAAGTTATCTTACAGAAGGGTTTTCCCCCTTAGTTTGTTACAATTCTACTATTGGCTTTGTTGGATACAACATTTTTGATATTTGTTGGTATATTCCAGCTGAGAGAGAAGCTGTTGACGAAGATGAACCAGTTGTTCGGCCAGAGAGACCCCCCTGCATCTTCCCAAAAACCTGAAAATAAATATTTCATTTAACATGTGTGAATATGTGGCTGTAATACTAGAAAATAAAGGTACTGTTGTTTGTGTGGTTTTGTTGATAGAAAGTGAGGGGAAGACGGTAAAAATTTTTGGGGATTACAGTTTGTAAAAAATTTGGGGGGAAAGGGGACAGGGAAAAGGGTGTGATTAGTTTGTAGAAAGTGAGGACGAAGTCAGAGGAAAAATATGTGTGGTTACTCATCTCATCCATCTCATCATGTTCCTCTTGTACCTTGCGGTGTCGAGGTGAAGTATAAACTTCGTGAGAGTGCCCGATTATGGGCTTCATATATCGACATTCCCATGGATTCTGCTATTCCCTCCGTCCAACGTTTACGTGGTCGGCCTCTTCCTCTGTTTCCATCTGGTCTGTACATCATTGCTTGTTGTGGCATGCTGTTGACTGGTAACCTACTTGCATGGCCAAACCATTTGACTTGCTGCTTTCTAATAAAATCTAGTGCTGCTTTAACCCCCACTTTAGTCCTGATTTCTTCATTTCTGATCTTATCTCTTCTTGATACGTTGAGTATTCTTCTCAGGAACCTCATTTCTGTTGTTGTGATTTTTCTTTTCTCTTTTTCTGTCATTGTCCAGGTTTGGCATTGGTAGCACAGAGTTGGTAGGAAGATTGTGTTGTAAAGTGCTTTCTTTAGTAGTTATTGATACATGTTTGTTCTTTAGTATTGGTGCCATTTGTCCAATGAGTTGATTTGCCTTATTGCACATATTTTCGATCTCGTCTTCTGATCGGGCCATTACTTCCTGGGTACTTGAAACTTTTTATTGTTTAAAGGGATGTTCTTTTAGGTGAATTGATAATTGAAAAAATTGTAACATTTCATTTTATTAATCATGTTCATTTGTAAATTTACATTACCCTTTTTTTTTTCCGGGTTTCAAAAGGTGAAGGGTCAAGAATCAGTATTCTACCAATGGATGATGATGATGGTAGGTCAAGGAGCTAGTCAGTTTTGTACACACTAATTTTTTTTTCCATACTGTTTTTCCCAGTAAAATATGTTCTCACATTGCTTCCTCTGTGCTGTTTCGGTTTCCACTTCTTTAACTGTTCTTTTTTTGTCTATTTGTTTAATTCCGTCTATCTTTTTCCATTATTAACTACCTATGCATTTCCCATTCTGTAATTAGTGCTAGAAATTCTTACCAAAATCATGTCAAAATTACTCAGGACATGCCCACTTGTGCCCCTTCTGCCTTAGAGATGTAGAGGAGGGGGAAAGGTTTATAGTCCATGGTCAGTTGGTTAGCCATGCTTTTGTGTCATCCTGTCCCAACGATTCTTCCGTAAATTGTCACTGCCAATATAGTACCTTGCGGGTATGGCGGGGGGGGGGGGGGTCTTGAGCCTGGGGAAATTTAAAGGGCGCCGGGTAGTGCAGTCGCGCGAACTCTGCAGGTTAGAGTTTTTTTTTTGCCCCTGACAAAAAAAACCACCCCCTTAAACAGAGGATTAAAACCCCGGGGTTTCCCCCAAAGGAGAATCGGCATTTAGCCACTTGGCCCCACCAACCCCCTGGTAGTGCTAAATTGGAATTCCTTATTTCATCGGTCTGGCCGCATGTAGCATTAATTGGGTTTTTTTTTGAACAGGCGATAGGTTCCCCCTCGCCCCGGGTCTTTTGTTTTATCTAGAAATGCCATGGGGGGCGTCAGGGTCTTACAATCTAAGAATTGGCTGCTGGACCTAACATATGCGAGACATCCCACAAGTACAGAATGATTTGAGGGGACACAGGGTAACACTAAGTTTTGAGGGTTTTATTTAAAAATTCACAGGAAAACACAATCTAATTGGCATGGGGCCCATCACAAGGGGAATATCCCCACTCTATACACAAACATCAATGCACTCAAAAACTCAAACCCACAGCAAAGCGTTTTTAATCTTCTAAAAAAAAGAAAAGAGCAATCGACATTCAGGCACAGAAAAAAAGGAGCCGCTTTCATACACTCAGTTTGTCCGACCCCCTAGGTGTTTTGGCTTTTTCCCCGCTCACAGTGCTTGCCCTGTGGTTTCAGCGCACCCGAAAATTTTGAAATGCGTACGCTTGTACGGGCTTGACCCTTGACGGCACTCTCTCCCGTCAAAAAAACCCTGTGAATATGTAATGGTGTTGCCGGCGGGGAAACGATGTCGGGCATAGCAAGGGAGTTATAAACCCCCCCCCCCGGTTTCTTTTCATGAAAGATTCTATTTTTTTCATGTGATCTCTGAAATTCAGGGTTACTTTTTTTAAACCCAATCAGAATTTTCCCCATTGGTTGTCAATACCCTGGCATGGGTTTTAAAAAAAAATTTACATAAGTATTGTAAATTATCCCAATTAAGCCCATGCGGTATTAAAAACTTCAACACCCCAAGTATCACCCTCTCGAGGGAAATGATCACCTTTTTGGCAATTTTGACCCAGTAGACCGGTAGAACCAGCAATCAATGCAACTCCCTGAAAACCAACAAAAAAAAAAAACGAAATAATATGTCCTTTAGACATCAGGTTAGACCTTTTAAAACGTCTTAAAGAAAAGAATTCAACTGAAAGATTTCCCAAACCCAAATTGGTTAGGGACCTCTCATGTTGGTCTAAAATTTTTGGCAATTTTTTCCAATGCCCAGCTGATGCAATTTGGAGTGGGGAAAATTTGGAAAACACAATGGCTTTTTTTAAAATTACACATTATATTTTTTCGATTTACCCCCCTTTGGTGTAACCCTTTTTGGACCCCCTTTAAATGAAAGGGAAAAAATTTTAAACAGATTTTAAAATAATAAATTACAATTATTAATATATTTCTCAGGTCATAGTTGATACTTCTTTACAATAGTGAAAAAAGTCCCCTACTGTGAATCAGTTAATCAAGATTTTGATTCTCAGATTACATTATTTCCCAAAAAATATTAAAAACAAAATTTTGTGTATTTAAAATTTCGTGTTTCAAAAAATTTTTTACAAGCGTCTTTAAAATTTTTAATTTTTTTCATAGTCTGCTTTTTTTGTTTAAATTTCTAATTTTCCGGGAAAATACACAGGGAACAGCTGATTAAGCAAATAGTTTTTTACAAAATTGTTCCGTAATGATTTTTAAATACCGGAATTTTAACGTTTTTCATTCGCGGGTGTTTTCGAGGTTTTTTTGGGGCTTTGGAACGATCAATACAGTGGAGTAACTGTCCCAGTTTTTTTCCCAAAAATCGTTCAATTCACACGGGATAAAATTTTGCTGGAAACTCCAGTTTGAAAAGGTCCCAAAGGAAATTTAAATTGTTCTTTTTTTTTTAAACCTTGGGGGTAATTTTACGACACGGCATGGGGCACTGTTCTTAGTTTATAATTTTAAATAATTAATACTGTTCACTTTCAAAACCACATACACGCACTTTACAACACAATTATCCCCTTATTTTAAAACACTATAATATTACAGGGGAAATGATCCCTATCAAAATGATTTAGTTGACACTCACAGTTTTCTGGAAAAAAAATTTCATTAATGGCTTGGGGGTTTTTGACACACTGAAATAGACATCGGGACAACGCGACAAAAGATCACCCAGTGTTTTTGATTTGCCAGGGAGGTGTCTCACTTAAAAGCTGTGGGTCTTGAAGCAAAAGGGGGACCATCGAGCTATCATATGGTTCTTTGGCACTCCAGTTTTAAATAAAGTCAAGGGACTTTTGTAGATTCTACAAAAAAATCCTTCCCAAAGGGAAAGGAATTGGGCAACTCGTTATTTCAAACACTAAAGCGAGGGCTTTTCCCTTTTGTGGGGTCGACCAAGTGCGTTTTTCTTGGTTTAAGTTTCCTGGATAGGTTTAAAAAACAGGGGGTGCAAAAAGCCGTCATGTTCCGTAATAGTACCGCCCCCCAAACGCCACGGAGCTCGCAACCCTTTCGCAATCTGAAAGGAAAATGAAAAATTTTGGGAATTTGAGAATGGGATTCTTTAAATATTCTCAGAAAAAAAGGACAATCTTTCTGGAATGCAAAATTTTTGGCATTCGTTGTTTACCCAATTTTTTTTGGGGGGCTTTTTTTAGTATGTTTGTAAAACTTTCAGTCAGTTCAGCAAAACTGGTATGAACTGCCGGGAATAATTTAGAAGTCCTAATACACTTTTGACTTGTTTTTTTCGTGTCGGGAAATGATAGTTTTAGAATTTTTGGGCACGAAAGTTTTTCGTCAGTTGTGACCCAAAACCCCTTAGAGGGTTTTATAACCCCAAAAAGGAGATTTCTTGGTAGGCTATTTTTCAACTTTTTGGGAGGTTTTAAAAGTAAGTCCGTGCCTGATCCGTTCAAAAGTCTGGGTTTTAATGCGTTATGTGCTCGGGCATTTTTCGTTGTGTGTACACGATGTCGTCCTGTACGAGATGATATTTTTTATGTCCGTAAGTAAAGTTTGCATGCGTACGAATGGGCAGGTGCATTAACAAGCCCCAAAAGGTAATTTTCCCATTTGTACAAACCCCAAGGTGTGGCAAAGGCGCAATGTTGCCTGTTTGTCTAACCCTTATTGCCAGTAACCTTTTGTCAAGTCCCGTTTCGTTTAAAATACCTAGAGTCTGTCAGCTCCGTCAGCAGTTCCTCGCAGTTGGGCATTTGGGTTTTAAATCCCAAATGTGTAATTTTATTTAATTTCCCATAGTCTATTTCAGAGTCTTATTGTGTCTCCTTTTTTGGGTTTAAAGACATTGGAGAAGAAAAAGTGGATTGCGATCGTCTAATGTGTTTTTCTTTTCTAAGTCAATGATTTTCCCGATGCAGTTTTTCCTTTTTAATGTTTAAAGGAATTGTGTAGGGTTGCATTTTATTGGTGTTTGGAAGTCAGAGTAATGTGGTGTTGTACCCGTTTTGGTTTTTCCCGGGTTGTTTGGGGAAAAATGGGACTGTAGGCCTGTTGAGTTGTTTGCAAACTGGCGGTGTCTCTTGAGTTAACTGGGGGGGTTTTTCTTAAGTTTTGTAAACAGTTCGTGTGTTTTGTGCTGGTGTTGGTATTTTGTCGCTTTCTTTTGTCGCCTTCAGGTCGATTTTTGTTTTACTGGCTGCTGGGACGTCTTTTTCGTTGTCCCTGTTGTAAATATGGTCTTAGCATATTTATTGGAATATTTTTTTTTTTGTCTTTTTAAATTGAAATTTTATAGTCAACCCGGTGAAATTTTTCTTAGTACCTTTAAATGGTCCTTTCCAAGAATCGGTCAGTAATTGTCGGTCGCCCAGGTAGGGCAGTAGTTTCGTCCCGTTCCCCGGTTTTCAGGTTATGTCCCGTTTCCTTTGTTTTCATATTGTCTTACATCGCCCAGAAATTTTTTTCAGTGCTTCTTTTGGGAATAATACAAGATTTAATTATCCTTTTACGCCCAAAGAAAGTTACATATTCCCTATGATGTATTGGGGTTTTAAATACAGGAGTTGCTTCAGAACATGGAAAAGGGATAATTAATGGGCCCCGTGGTTTGGAAACCCTAGATAAGGGTTTGAATGGAGAGAACCCCGTGTTGGGCTGAGGGACCTCGGGATATGCGAATAGTAGGCGGCAAATAGATGTCCCAATTTTTGGGATATTCTTGGGGCTTTGGGGAAAACCTATGCTTTAGTCCCCGTTAAAATTTTCTATTACTCCCCGGGCGGGGTGAGGTGGGACGGGAGTTGAAACATTTTTTCACACCCAACCCTTTTTGGGGAAAATTTTAGTGGATGCAGAAAAATTGACTTCCACGGCGGATAAAAAAAAGTATCAGGGAAAACCCATCCTTTAAAAAAAACATGGAAAAAACTTTCCAAATTTTATCATTGGCAGTTATGTTTTTGAGAGGAAAAAGCTTCAGGCCCGCGGCCCACAAGATCAATAATTTTAACTATAAATCTATTTCCTTTTAGATGTTTTCATGATTTAGAGGACCCACAAAGTCAACAGATATTTTTTTTAAAAGGGGCGACTGGCTAAAACGTAAACCCGTAATTCCGCCTGTGGGGGTTTCCCCTTTTTTATAGTTTTCGGGCAGATGTCAAACTTTTGCAATATTTTTTAGTGTCATTAAGAATTTTGGCCAAAAAAACTGTGGGCAACAAAACTAGATTGGGCCCTTTTAATACCCAAAATGCCCTGCAAAAAGGGATATCCCTGGGCAAGATGTAAGGCTTGCTTACCCGGGATTTGTGGCCCAAAAAAGTTTGCTCTTTGGGGGGTGGGGTGTCACCTCTGGTATAGGCCTAGTGAGGATGCAATTTTTTGAGAGCAAAATGCCATCTTGCTTCTTAGTTAACCTTTGGTTTTGGCCCATCAGATTAAAATACTTATATAATGAAGGATCAGCCTTTTGGGCTGTTACAAATTTTCCTTCATGGTTTTGAAGGTAGTAATACTGGGCTTAGCATTTCTATCGCCTCAGTTTGATCCCAATTTTTTCTTGCACTCTTTGCAGCAGATCTAGTTAATGCGTTCACCTTTCAGTTTTATGAGATGAGGTGAAATAATTGGATCCAAAGATTTCATTTGGGGGTGAAACAAAGGGGTCAATGATTTTATTGGGGGTGGGGATGCAATTGGATCACTGATTTCATGTGATGATAGTGCTGCATTAGCTAGCATACAATTATTTGATGATAACACACTTTCCATGGTGACATTAAATGGAGATGATGTTAATTAAACATCAATACATACAGATTTAAAGGTTTTTGAGGCATCTCATTCACTTCGGGAAGGTTCCCAATGATAACATCGCCCAAAAAGGATTGGTTAATGCTGCGCATTTGACCTTCCCCGTGAGGAATGGAGTCCCCAATTTATGCCCCTGCCAATGGATATTCTCGATATTACCCGAGAATGTTCTGCATGTTACTGCCTGCCTGTATAGTCTGTAGGCATTATGAAAATTTTTTAAGACCTATAAGAGTGCTTCCGCTGTCTCGTAAGGGCTTTGCAGGCTTGCCATTCACATACCCATGGTGGATGTTAATTCCCGCCTTTGGAATCTATTACCAAATTAGCTTCCTCATTGGCAATAGGTATCGAGTGGCCGCATGTTAATAGGCCATTTTATGGAACTGATTACAGATGGTACATTTTTTTTGGATTAAATATATTATGGCCTGTGCTGAGTTCACAGGATGATTTTTAAGATGTTTTTCATCTGATGAAGAGCTATCAAACAAGGCGGCATTCGCCTTCCTGGTCATTTGTTTCCCCTTTTCCAAACATGACGCCAGTGGCCATAAGCTTTACAAAGGAAGCATTTGGTTAGCCGTTTGAAGCTTCTTCGCTCTTTATCTTGGTTATTTACATAGTTTTGCAAGAGTTAGATATGCAGGGTTCTTGTCGCCCCATCTTTTATTCCCGGGGGTGAGGAAATTGGCAAAACCTACATTTCTCAGTAGTAGGCTTAAATGTCTTTTGCCTATTGATGTATCTGATTTTGATTTATCATAGCTAGCAGCTTTCTACGAAATTTATGTCAGGGCTCCACTAGCAAAAAAATGTTTTTTGGCTGTAAAATAGCCGACCCACGTTTCTCGATCTGCTCTACATTCATACACTCACTCTCTTGTAGAAATTTTGAAAATGATGGTGGAAGGGATGTGATGATTTTATCCCTAAGGATGAGATCTTTCAATTTGTTAAAGTCATTATTAACTTTGGCTGCTGAAAGCCATTTAATGAATATATCCCGTTTCTTTCAGGGGATGTAGTCAGAGAACGTTTTTAGTAGGTTTTGGAGTTAATTTACTGAAATGTTCTCTGTAGCCTGCTTCATCTAACAGGAAATGTGACATAATTTTTGACTTTATGTAATGGTAAACTTTTCTGAGATCTTTAGGGAAAAGTCCTATAACTTTTAGAGGTTTTCCCCCGACAAACTTCTCATATAAATAAGTTCCCCTCAGATACTGGGGGTTTGGGAGTGGGGCCATTAAAGTCTCAAAGTTCTGGGTGAAGGCTGCTATGCAGTCCCCCGAGGTATAATTTCTGACAATAAACCCTTTGGGACTTTTTTACTGGTTTTCTTTTTCCAGTCTTTCAGATTTACGAGATTCTTTTTCAACAGCTGTTTCAGCTTCAAGCTGTTTGTTTTTAGTTTTGGGGTTCAAGCTCTTCTCGTTTGCTTTGGGCTGAGATTTCTGCTTTTTTAAAATTTAGCATCTATTTCTGCTTTTAGTTTTTTCAGTCAAATCCAATTCTGACTGTTTCACTGCCCTTTCTGCCCTTTTTCGTTTCTGCATCTATTTCTCTGTTTAGCAGCTCTTTTAGCCGCTCTGTCTTCGCGTTCTCTAGCCTTTTTCCCGTGCTAGGAGGGGTTTAAAAATTTTGTTCCCCTCCATTTTGTCAACTCATCGCCATTAACTTTAGTTTTAAACCCACTCAATGAAGTCGTTTAGAGAAGACATGATGGAATGTTTCAATGAAAAAGAATTTTCACACACCCCAATTTTTTTATAAAATGTTAGTAATGTGAACAATTTTTACAATATTTTTAAAAATTACAGCGTTGCCCAAATTTGCATCCAAAAGTATATAAAAAAATAATACCCAAATACTCTGGATACACTGAAGAATGGTGAAAACCCGGGCCAGGAACTTGTAGGGTCGCTAATGCCAAAGGCAAATGACCTCTACGGGTAACAGTTTCAGATGGCAAAAAACCTGTTTTCTTTTTGGGAAAGGGAAAAAAATTAGAATCTATGTCTGTTTTGATGTGTATGCTTGTCAATTAAATTTTTGGGTTTGGTTTGTATGGCGTTGAGTGTTTTTTGTTGGTCGTAATGTCGTCGTTAACAATTTTTACAAGTTTCTTTCTTTCCGAACTTTCTGCTTCAACCCCGCTTTTTCCCGTTTCACCAATACTTTACGAAGGGCAAGTTAGCCATGTTTAAAAGTTCAACCCAAATATGATGGTACATCACTTTCATTTAGATTACACAATCACTGATGTTTTTCCACGTTAACACATTCAAAACTATGTAATTTACGTTAGTATGTTCAATGAGGACGAGCGCCCAAAGTTCACACATGTCAGGGTCTTTCAATCTAATGAATCCGGCTTGCTGGACGTAACATATGCGAGATATACACAAGTACAGAATGATTTGACGGGACACACAGTAACACTAAGTTTTGATGGTTTATTTACACTTCATATGCAACACAATCTAATTCGGCATGTGGCCATCACAAGGTGAATATCACACTCTATACACAATACATCAATGCACTCACAACTCAAACCCACAGCTTATGCAGTCTTTCATCTTCTCACAAGAGATACGAGCAATTGACATTCAGGCACAGAAACACAGGAGCCTGCTTTCATACACGTCAGTCTCGTCCGATCCCCTAGCCGTGTCTGGCGTTTTCCGCTCACAGTGCTTGCCCTGTGGATTCGAGCGCAGCGAGAATTGCATGCGTCACGCTTGTACTGGCTTGACCCTTGACAGTCACTCTCTCTCGTCAGCGAAACCTGTGAATATGTAACTGGTGTTCGCCTGGCGGGCGTAACGATGTCGCGGCATAGCAATGGGAGATTATGACAGGGCAGCCAAGGGACTCTTTCATGTCCACATACACCGGCTTGGTCTGGACAGTAGAGCCACTTCAGCTTGTGTGGTGTGATGTCTGTGTGTGTGTCAACCAGTCATGCCGGAAATATCCACACGGAACATTCTGGAGAATTGACTGATGGTCACTAGTTATAATGACTGCCTTATTGAATGGAGTCCCAGAAAGACATCTCAGAGCTGCAAAGACTGCCTCCACTTCCATTCTCATGCTGGGTGTTCTGTTTGAATATTCTCCAGTCTGGTCTGTGGTGATTGATCTTGCTCCTCCAAGCTGCAAAACCCCATCCCAATCTCTCACCTTGCTGCACTGATCTGCCAGTATATACCATTGCTGTCATATTTGTCTAGAGTTACATATGGTCTATATTTGATAACCAGTCACATTAGAGTTCATGAGACAGATGAGTCTAGATTTGATAAACAATCACATTAGAGTTCATGAGACAGATGAGTCTAGAATTGATAACCAATGATATTAGTCTAGAGTTCATGGTAAGACAGAGGAGCCTAGATTTGATAACCGATCAGATTAGCCTAGAGTTCATGATAAGACAGATGAGCCTAGATTTGATAACCGATCAGATTAGCCTAGAGTTCATGATAAGACAGATGAGTCTAGATTTGATAACCAGTTTTACCAGAGCAGAGGCCAAAAAGGTAATATGTAGGGAATCTGGAGTGTGATTAAGCCATCACATGATGTGGTGGAGTGACCAGTGCCATTCTTCATATATTTCCCCTAGATTTACAGAACAATTGTGTGGCATCCGTTTGCGAAGTTCCAGAACCTGACTAGTTGGGAACAACCCTAGCACTGCTGGAGACTGAGCTCTGGCCACTATGCCACCATGGCTCTAGATGCCATCATGGCTGTACATGGTCGGACTTTGTTGTACCTAACCCAGTTCAAGTGTTTAACCAGGTTAATAAATTGGAAAACATTTGAGCAGTTTTACATCATCATGTGGGTGATGTGTGGCAAAGATCAAAAGCAGAATAGGCCACACAAAAGCTGCATTTCAGAAAATGGAAAAGTGTCTTCTGCAGTAAGTCACTATCATTGAATGTCAGAAACCCCTCTGCCGTGCGTCCACCTTGACGAGGTAGAGGGGCTTGAGCGTTCCAATGACCCCAAGAGCTATGCCGACGGTAGCACAGCTACTGGTAGGGTCACCCATGTCGGACAGGTCAAGGGAGAGGGACCAGACGAAGTGACGCACAAACCTGCTGCCTTGTAGGTAGACTGGGGACAGTCAAAGGCTAGGGAAAGCATCCCGAAAAATGCTTGTTGAAATCGGATGTACTGAGCCACAGGCTTGACAAAGAAGTGCAACGTAACTTTATCATTTCATGATGCCACAGATGAAAATAAATCGTTATGGTGCTAATCCCGTGAAGTCCCATCAGGCGGTGATAGTGCCGGGCCCCCTGCCTCGAGGGGGGTCCACCCATGACTACTGGTGGTCACCTTCCCCTGTGCTGTGGAGTCAAGGCACAGAGGAGTAGGTTAAGAGCTATTGACCAAACACCCCGGACTCTCAACATACTACAATGGAATGCCGAAGGAGTTTATAACAAGAAAGCCTCCCTAACACAGCGTCTTCATAAAGATAGAATAGATGTGGCATGCATTCAAGAGACACACCTCAACGCCAATCGCACATTTTCAGTCGAGGGATATCAGGCCACACGTTTCGACCGCGAAGGACACAAAGGAGGAGTTGTAATACTTACACGAAATACAATACCTTGCAGCGAAGTATCTGTGATCTCTGACAACCAAACGGAAATTATAGGTGTTGATATAATGATAAAGGACATACAATCTGTATAGCCCGGCAGATAAGGATCTTACACTCTCAAACATGGAAATAACTGACACAAATTGCATTGTTGTCGGAGACTTAATAGCCGCTCAGAAAGATGGGGATACCCAGATACTGACAAAGAGGAGATGAAGTGGAGGACTGGGAAATAGACTCAAATCTCCATCTACTCAACAAAGCGGATGACACACCGAGCTTCTACTCCAGAAGATGGATTACCACTTCTACTCCAGACTTAGCTTTCTGCACAGGAGACATCCTCCACAAAATCGATCGCCATGTGCTTGACCAATTAGCAGGTAGTGACCACAGACCAATCAAGCTTGTAATAAATATGGAGTATGTTCCACAGGAGCAAAAGCCTTTGCCTCGCTGGAATTACAAACGAGCAGATTGAGACAGATTTTCCATACTAACAGACAAATATTGTGAAAACATAAATACACGATATGGCAACATGAAGCAAATGTGGAAAGTCTAAACAGAGCAATAATACAGGCGGCCACTGAGTCTATTCCAAGAGGAGCGAGGAAAAATTACAAACCATACTGGACTGAGGAACTACAAATTTTGGAGGACAAAGTTGAAGATGCTAGGAAGACCGCAGAGAGAGAACAACAACTGAAGCGAACATCTCTCTCAAAGCCATCTCAGCAAAATATAAAAGAACAGTAAATCAAACAACAAGAGATTGTTGGAGGAAAAAAACAGAAAACCTGAATTTTGACAGGGATGGAAACAAACTATGGAAACTAGTGAAAGCCATGAACAATGAAGGACCTAGAAACAAACAAATAACAATTAAACAAGGAAATGCCTTGCTTACAGGAAAAAAGGCTGCAAATGCACTAATGGAACACTATGCCAGTGCAAACCACATTGATATTACAGCCGAACAGAAGAAAGCAATCAAAGATAAACAGATACATCATAGATATACAGAGACAGCAGCAGAATATATGATGGCAAATCTAACAATGGAAGAAATGGAACAGGCAATGAATACCCTAAAAAAGAAGACATCACCAGGAAAGGATGGAATCACAAATGAAATGCTAATAGGACTAGGCACTAAGGCAAAAAAGAAACTACTAGCAGTCCTAAATTACAGCTGGAAGAGGGGAATAGTCCCACAGGCATGGAAGGAAGCTACCAGTCCCAAAGAAAGGAAAAGACCTGGAAGAACCAAATGGCTATCGACCTATCAGTCTTCTTAGCTGTGTAGGAAAATTAATGGAACGCATTATCAAGGGCAGGCTAACATGGCATCTGGAAGAAAACCAACTCTTAACACCTCACCAAGCAGGATTCAGAAAGTACAGATCCACTGAAGATCAAATAAACCTATATAGCTCAGGAAATAGAGGATGCCTTCCAAGAGAAAAAGCACACACTAGCGGTCTGGATAGATTTAGAAAAAGCATTTTGATAAAGTATGGAAGGAAGGACTGAAAGTAAAACTGCAAAAATGCATGTTTGTGGGAAAATGTACAAATGGATCAGCCACTACCTTGAGAACAGAACTGCCAGGACCAAAAGTACAAGGACAAACCAGCAAAATGATGCTGTTGGAGCAAGGTGTCCCCCAAGGAGGAGTTCTTTCACCAACATTATTCCTAGCATATATAAACGACATCACGGAAAATTTTCCAGCCAGAGTACACACATCATCCTTTGGAGATGACCTAGCTATATGGACATCTGAAGAATATATTAGTACAGCTAACAGCAGAATACAGCAAGCCCTATTAGTGCTAGAGGACTGGTCAAAATCATGGCTAGTGAAGATAAGTGAGGAGAAAACAACATGCACAGTATTCTCCCTCTCAACTAAAACTCAGCAACCTAAGCTGGTATTGAATGGAAAAATATTGCGCCATGAAGAAAATCCAAACTATCTAGGAGTCACTTTTGATCGTCGCCTGACATGGAAGACACAGGTTGAGAAAAATCGAACAAGAGCAAGGCAAAGAATGGCAATCATGAAAAAGCTTGCTGGTACAACGTGGGGAGCAGATGAGAAAGTTCTCAAGAAGTTATATACTGGACGGGTGAGGCCAGTACTGGAATATGGCATTGCAGCTTGGGCAACAGCAGCTAATGTCAAACTTTAACAAAATAAGCAGAGTCCAAAATCAAGGAATGCGAATCATAACTGGAAGCCTGAAGACAACGCCTATTAATGAACTAGAAAAGATCACTTGTTTACAACCAATGCAGGATAGAAGAGATATCAGAGCCCAGCAACAAGCTGAAAAATTTAGAAGATTGACAGACCACCCTATGTATAAAAGGTTTAGTGGTTTTGGAAAGGGAAGACTGAAGCATAGCAACTTTGTAGAAACTGCAAAACGAAAGATTAGGGCAGATCCCATACTTAACATGTCAACAGTCAAACCCATTTACAGTGCAGACAAGTTCCCAGCTTGGAGACAGCAGCTACTGCCTGAGATGATAGAAAACATTCCTGGTATTGAGAAAAAGAACACTCAGCATGAAACCGAAAGAAGAGAAATAACCCTAAACTACATAAAAGAACATTACCCAAGCAGCAATTGGACCCATGCATATACAGATGGATCAGCCAAAAATTCAGTAGAGAATGAGGAGGAGGAATTCTCCTAAATTTAAAAAATGGAGTGAAAAAAACACATTCAGTGGCAACTGGAAAGTTTTCAAGTAACTTCAAAGCGGAGGTAGAGGCTCTGAAAACTGCAGCAGAAATGCTCTTGATGGAGGAAAATAAAGAGATGCAAATAGCTATCTTACAGATGCAAAGTCAGCTGTCTCAATACTGAAGAGCAATTACAGCACAGAAATAGCTGACCTAAGAGCAGCACTCCATGGTCTATGCCAGAAATCCAAAAAAGTTGTAATACAGTGGATACCATCACATTGCAGTATACCTGGAAATGAAGAGGCTGACAGACTGGCAAAAGAGGGTGGACGACTACCACAGCCTGACATAGACATAACTTACACTGAGGCAAAGAGGTTGATAAAAAGCTCTTATAGAACCAAATGGGAATCAGAGCATCCAGGTCACCAGAAGGATGATGCATATTACAAACTCGACCGAAGAGAACAAGTAGCAATCTTCAGACTCCGCACTGGACATAACAGGCTGAAATACCACTTGTTCAATAAACTAAAGATAGGAGATACCGATGAATGCAATTGTGGAACTGGTAAAATGACAGCTAAACATTTGCTGCAGGAGTGCCCAATATATGCAGAACAGAGAAAGATATTTTGGCCCACACCTGCTTCATTTGAGGACAAGCTCTATGGAGATATCAACAAGCTCAAGTTGACTGCAGCTTACTTTAACTACATTCAGGTTGACATTTAAAGGTGCATGAAGAAGTATTTAGACTGCCGCACTTCATACCACAGGTATGTCGGTTACAAAAGCGCCCCTGAGGCATGAAATGGAATATTGCTTGGATAGCAAATCCATTACGTGGAAAGTCCGAACCAAAAGCTCACTGTGTGGGCTTCATAAAAGGTGGAAAAAGTGTCCCAGTGGCACGAAATGGAATATTGCTTGGATAGCAAATCCATTATGTGGAAAGTCCAAATCGAAAGCACACTGTGTGGGCTTCATAAAAGGTGGAAAAAGTGTCCTAGTGGCACGAAATGGAATATTGCTTGGATAGCAAATCCATTATGTGGAAAGTCTGAATCGAAAGCTCACTGTGTGGATGTCATCTGCAGACTGCATACTTCTGGTTTCCGGAAGAACAGCCTATGGTGAAGGAAGGCCCAATATACGGAAGTGAGGCTAAGCAGCCATGTGCAGGACGTGACGATTCCTTGGGTGAGCCCAGTACCAGAGCGCTGTGTGTATCGGCTCTGCAAGTATGGAAGCCTCCTTGGATGGCGGGGAATGCCCATGGTCTGCCCCTGCCTTCCCTTGAGGGCTGACCAGGATGTCTTTGGCTGTTCTATATGGACCAGCTGGGATGGGAGATAACACCACAACAGTGAGAGTCAAACATCCTAAGAAACCCCCGGGAAGGTTAACCCGGTCAACAAATGCCCGCAGAAGTCGGATGTGTCGGCCTAACGGCGCAAGAACGCAGCTCTGCTGTGGACAGGCACAACGCAATCACGTCCGAAAAAAAACTCCGGATGAACGAAGAAGAAGAAGAAGAATGTCAGAAAAAGGGTACTCAAATGTTATATAGATTCTGTTCTGCTGTATGGCAGTTAGTCATGGAACGTGGATACAAAAATTAGGAAGAGCCTGGAGGCTACGGTGATGTGGTTTCTGAGACATATGTTGTGGATTCTGTAGACTGCCAGAGTAGCCAACAATGAGAGACTGGAGGCTACCAAGATGTGGTTTCTGAGACATATGTTGTGGATTCTGTAGACTGCCAGAGTAGCCAACAACGAGAGCCTGGAGGCTACCAAGATGTGGTCTCTGAGACAAATGTGGATTCTGTAGACAACCAGAGTAGCCAACAATGAGAGATTGGAGGCTACAGAAATGTGGTTTCTGAGACAAAAGTTGTGGATTCTGTAGACTGCCAGAGTAGCCAAAAATTGAGTGCCTGGAAGAGGCTCATGTAATAGAATATTAAACACAAATATAGGAAGGAGATAAAGAACATGTGTTGAGAAGAGAGCAATTGGAACGCATCTTGACATCGGGAATAGACAGCGGTAGATGAGGCAGGGCCAGGCTCAGAGAAATGATGCTGGATGGGCTGGGATAGTGGCAGCAGAATTGATCTAGAACACAAGGAATTAGATCTGTGGAGATGTGTGACTTGACTGGCACCTGGCCATCTTGACATACGATAGTTTGTAACATGGAGTTATACCTCTTGACATTCGATAGTTTGTAACATGGAGTTATACCTCTTGACATATGATAGTTTGTAACATGGAGTTATACCTCTTGACATACGATAGTTTGTAACATGGAGTTATACCTCTTGACATACGATAGTTTGTAACATGGAGTTATACCTCTTGACATTCGATAGTTTGTAAAATGGAGTTATACCTCTCCATAGAACAAAGCTTGGGCTGAATTTAGAGACCATGTGTTGCCCATGCAGCATCATCCTTCTCTCGGCCTGCCTAGTTTACTCCAGAGGAAAGGTAGCACCGATACGTCTGGAACAAGACAAGCTGCTGGATCAGCAAAGCAATGTTCTAACTGTCCACCCAATCAGAGCTTCCATCCTAGACCAGTTGCCGACCAAGGCGTAGGGCCCGGTCTTCCCTGCCATGGACTTAGTCTTTAGGTTGCATTTCCTCACACTAATGTAAGACTTGTACCCTCCCAATTGCACCCCTCTGCCCGAAGCCATTGGCACAATGTGGGGTGTGGAGTTTGGTGAGCGTTTCCCAACATTCGGTGCTAACAGAAAGCAGGTAGTACCGTCTACTGTCATACGATAGCTCAGTCATATCTGACTAAGACCTGACACCCAATGTATGAACACATACCCTAAATGGCAGGTCATATTGTGATAATGAAAACCCGTCCAGCACATCATTGGTAAGTAAGAAGGTATTAACTTTCTCATATTGAGAACAGAATAAAATCATATCATTCTAGTAGCATTTGTTCCGTTGAAATAGTAACATTTTGTCTTAGATTTGGAGGATGGCTTCACAACAAAGCACATTGCTCAGGCCAGATATCTGCGGAACCATCGCCTCATCAATGAGATCTTCATGACATGGTCTGGGATTCCCCCCAGTGTATCAAAGGGCCCAAAAGACAGTGCTCAAGAGGCAGGTCCAGTCTTTGACCTGCACCAGTAAGTGGTTTTGGATGCCTTCACAAATATATTAGGGGTTCTCCGGTTTAGTGGTCAAACCACAGCTTCGTGCTCTTATGGTCGTAGGTTCAGTGTAGGAATGCATTATTCAGACTGGAAGTGCACTTTTCCTAGGGACCCCTAGGAGACAATGCTGGAGCTATGGAGTTTGGGCTTTGTATGATATTCTTGGCAGACGGCTTGCTACTCTGTGGGGAGAGATCAGGCCAGATGGAGTCAGACCTGGTGTAGCGGAGCTGATCCTTTCACCTTGAATGTATCGACATGGCTAGCATATCTCAAGATATATTGGACTGTCTTTGCAGGTCTGTGACCTAGTACATTCACTGTTGCCAGAGATGTAGGTTTGTCTCTACCCTAGTCTGCTTCCTACACAAATATTAATCAGCTGTAAAATACAATGAAATGAGATTTGTAATTAGAACCGTTTGAACATCACAAAGCCAGCTGTTTGAAAGAGAGAGCATGTATAGCATCTCTCATGAGCAGAATGTGTGCTGGTCCAGCTAAAAATTATGGGGTTTACTGCAACATCCTGTAAAGGATATGCAACTAACTTTTGTTGTTGAGAATCCAATGCCAATTTAGACAAAAGGCTGGCATAACTACTTCTTCTAGAAAGATTTGTGATAAAGAAAAAATCTGTTGGTATTTGCAGGGGTTACATACGTTTTGTTGCACAACGCAACAGCTGCAAAACACCAGTACCCTGTCTAGGTGGGTACCACGTGGGCAGGAATGAGAACTGACCACCAAGACAGGATGGATGTGGATGTAATAATACTCTTGCTGATTGCCTTCCACAGAAGAAACTGGAGGGAGAGTTGCCCCGATAGAAGACAACACGAGCACAAAAAAAGAATTTATGGAGCCCCAACGAGGCATTCTACCAGGAGCTTAAGCGGGTAGGCAGCCAGTTTGTTGTTCTCTGGTCTCTGTCCGTGTGCTGATTTTTGACATTATCTGTGGTATTTTTGGCATCATCTGTGGCATTGTTAAATTATCTGACATTATCTGTGGTATTGTTAAATTCTCTGATATTATCAGTGGGATTGTTAAATTGTCTGACATTATCTGTGGTTGATTTATTTGATTGTTTCGCGATTTAAAATTTGAAGATTGAGCAATACCAGTAATATTATGGTACGTACTTGGGCCCTATCACGTCAGATTGGAAGCTCTCGTCTGAGCTCGTCAATAATGCATATTCCTGACTGGACCCGGGACTGAACTCTGGAACACTGGCATGTGAAGCGGGTGTGGACCCACAAGCAATGCAACTCACGCTAGATACTAACAGATTATCACACTAGAATATCACAACATTACCCATTGTAGACTTTAAGCGCCTGATGTGCGTTGCTAGATCGAGACGACCTGATCATTTGGGCCACATCAATTGATGGATGTCAGTCATGGCAATCGGGCACATTTTGAGCTATAGCCTACCGTGGGTGACGTGATATTCTAGTGTGATAATTTGGTCACGTCTAGCATGAGTCACATGGCTAGTGGTTCCACACCCACCTCACACGCCAATGCTCTGGGGTTTGGTCCTGGGTCCAGTCAGGTATATGCATTATCTGTGGGATTGTTAAATTCTCTGACATTTTCTGTGGTATTGTTAAATTCTCTGACATTATCTGTGGTATTGTTAAATTCTCTGACATTATTTGTGGTATTGTTAAATTATCTGACATTATATGTGGTATTGTTAAATTATCTGACATTATATGTGACATTGTTAAATTATCTGTGGTATTGTTAAATTATCTGTGGTGTTAAATTATCTGACATTATCTGTGGTATTTCTGACATTATCTGTGGTATTGTTAAATTATCTGACATTATCTGTGGTATTATTAAATTATCTGGGGGATTGTTATATTATTTTATATTATCTGTGGTATTGTTAAATTATCTGACATTATCTGTCGTATCCTTGGCAGTTGTGTGAGTCCAAGCCCCAGATTACAGACGACATGTTCAACACTATGGTCAACAAAGCAGTGAAGGACGAACTGAAGCAGCGACAGCACCAGCACTTGACCCAGCCACATGATGATGACAGGAGGAGAGCCCAGACCCAGCTCAGCCCGCAGGACGGGCAGACAGTGGCGACACATCTGGCAGACGGACCACTGGCTTCTAGCCTCATTGGTGGAAACACTGAACCAATGGAAGTGGACAAAAATGCCAGCGTGGTAGGTGTTGTGTCAGTTGTGTTCCGTCTTTGGGTTATTCCTTTATTCAGTCTCTCCTCTTCTACTCCTGGTGGTAGAGGTACCATCTTGAGGGTTATTCCTTTATTCAGTCTCTTCTCTTCTACTCCTGGTGGTAAAGGTACCATCTTGATTTGTCAAAGCAAAAAACCTTTGGTGATCCAGCTGTTAATTTCCACTGTCTGAACCAGAATTGGGAGTCATAACCATCATGATCATCATGTGGCAATTTCTGGACAAAATGTTGCTTCCATCACAGCCCTCCAAAACGATTCAAACCTTTGCCGGTTTCCCTGCCTCATACATTTCATGCTGAGTACCTTTCATTCATTGGCCATCATGATTTGTTTCTTGGCAAGAACACGGTTTTTGTTTGTTGCATATCATGCACAGAACAACTAATTATTTTGGCTGTTTGTGATTCCTGGGCAAGTTTACGTACAGTAGTTTACCATTTCTTTCTGAACGACTGGCACTCATACCATTGTATAGAAAGCAATGCAAGCTGGTCTGCTACCAAATTGCCAGCAGCTGTGTTTTGACCGCATTATGCAGGATTACTGATTGCATTTGTAACCCCTTCGCCACAGAGCTGGTTCTGTACGTATGTTCAGTAGTTTGCCATTGCATCACCAAATGTCGTGGGGAAATCATCCTTCTTCACATCTTGCAGTCACCAAAAGACTATTCCTCAGTCATCGTGTATGATCATACCAATCATCGCACCTTGCCAACAGGTGTGGACAATCATTCTTCTTCACATCTTGCAGTCCCCAACAGAATATTGATTCCTGTACTTAAAGCTTTCTATGCCATGATGGAAGTTCTGTGAAGAATTTTCTCTTATCTTCATCTATCTCTCTTTACATAAGTCTGTCCAGTTGTCACATTCTAGTTTGTCTCTTTAATGTGGCTGAAAATGACGACCGCCTCTTTCTAATGTCTGTGAAAAGTTGTCTTTAGTGCCTTAGCCTCTTTCTGGTGTGTGTGAAAATTTGTCTTTGTGTCTTAGCCTCTTTCTGATGTTTGTGCAAAGGTGTTTTTGTGTCTCAGATCTATCTGATGTCTGTGAAAAGTTATCTTTTGTGTTTTAACCTCATTAACACATTTAGATTACTCATTTTGGCTGTCTACAGTATTTTCAGCATTTTCTAAGCATCATGAAGAAAATAAAATTCCATTATTTCTTTACTCAAATTTCCAGACCCCCGCTCCAGTTGTAGAAGCCAGTCCCATAGATACTGCCACACCCAGTCCTCACCCGGCTGCATCAGCTACTGAGGAAGTGGGAACCACAAGCACAACCGCAGACAACAGTGGAGCCGAACTAGCAGGGACAACAAGCACAGGTCAGTTTCTGGTGTTTGTGAGCTGGTCAGCTGATTCCTGTTGTCTTTCTGTCTTGTGACAGTTCACATAACTGTTGATCTCTGTTTTAAGTATCCCCATTCTCTTGTTTCCTTCTACATAAGCTTGTTTCTATTGTGTCTATGTCAAGTCAATGACCCCTTTATCCCTCTACATAAGCTTGTTTCCATTGTGTCTATGTCAAGTCAATGACCCCTTTATCCCTCTACATAAGCTTGTTTCCATTGTGTCTATGTCAATGACCCCTTTATCCTTCTACATAAGCTTGTTTTCGTTGTGTCTGTAAGTCAATGACCCCTTTTACCTTCTACATAAGCTTGTTTCCATTGTGTCTATGTCAAGTCAATGACCCCTTGTTATACCATGAGACATATGGGATATACGGTGCCAAACCCATAATTTTGGACCAGTTGGCACTGGGTGGGTGATGTGAGCAGTATCATGCTTGCCGACTTTACTTCTCAGAAAACTGACTGGTACACATGTTAGGCTGGGTCGAGCTGGACACCCGGTCAGGGAAGAAGTTACTGGTTCACATGTTAGGCTGGGTCGAGCTGGACACCCGGTCAGGGAAGAACTTACTGGTTCACATGTTAGGCTGGGTCGAGCTGGACACCCGGTCAGGGAAGAAGTTACTGGTTCACATGTTAGGCTGGGTCGAGCTGGACACCCGGGTCAGGGAAGAAGTTACTGGTTCACATGTTAGGCTGGGTCGAGCTGGACACCCGGTCAGGGAAGAAGTTACTGGTTCACATGTTAGGCTGGGTCGAGCTGGACACCCGGTCAGGGAAGAACTTACTGGTTCACATGTTAGGCTGGGTCGAGCTGGACACCCGGTCAGGGAAGAACTTACTGGTTCACATGTCAGGCATACCTCTGAAGTCGGAGTGGGTTCACCTGATGGCGAGGGACACTGTAATAGGAAAGCTAATCCACATGCAAATTTCAGTCCAGCACTACTGGAAGTGGTATGCATGGACCAAGCTTGAATTAAAGTGAGTGAGCGCAAAAAACAAAAGAATATGTTAGGCTGGGTCAACCTGGAAATTGAGGTCAGGGAAAAGCAAGTCCCGCCTCGATGGGTATTTGTACACGTCGAACGCAGGCGAACGCTCAAGCCATAGCACTGCTGCTTGCCCCTAATTATGTACTTGTACTTCTTCATATTCTGTACGTTATTGCTTTATTTCAATGTGAGTGTCCATGTTGTAAATTAATGTTTTCCTGACATTTCTGTTAGATGTGCATGCTTTTTATATTTACTGTAATTATGTGTATTTCCACATTTATGTTAGATGTGCGTGTTTCTATATCTTGTATATTGTTGTTTTCATATTATTCTCGATGTGCTTGATTCTATATTTACTATACATGAGTATTTATTTCCTTATTTTTTGTAGCTAATCCTTTTCCCACATTTCTTGAAAAATCATGTTCCATATGTCATGTAACTGGTTATCATATACCTGCAGTACTCTGTGTGGCTCATTATATGGCACAGTAGAACCCCAGGCGTGCAACAGACAAACAAAAGTTTCATCCCATTGTGGATCCTTCTGTAAGACTGTCAAGTAATGGGACTTCACACATACTAGGTCACATAATCTGAGGTGGAGGTGACTGGCTTCTTTCCTCACCACTTTAACTGAACACTTGGTACTTATAATTAGTGAAGTAGGAGGAAGGGGAGGGGAAAGAAGGAAGTTTTGGTGCGTGTAGAGGACTGAGGTCATTACTAGCAATGCCTCTTTCTCCCCCCCCCCCCCCCCCCCACCCTCTCTCTCTCTCGTCCTCTATCTCTCGTCCAATCTCTCTCTCTCTCTCTCTCTCTCTATCTCTATCTCTATCTCTCTCTCTCTCTCTCTCTCTCTCAGCTCTCTCTCTCTCTCTCTCGTCTCTCTCTCTCTCTCTCACACACACACACTCACACACATATGGGTAGAAATGGGAGAACACAGTGGACACCGAAAAGAAATTGTGGACGCACTTCATAAGTAAACTCACTGATTTAATGTGGCGTCTAACTAGACTCTAGTAGCTGTGTTCTATTTCCCATAAATCTATAATGGTCTTTCTCATGATTGTGTTGTCCTCCAGCAGTCTGTGACTGATATATGATTGTCAGCAACTGTCAGCTTGTTCGTGTGGCTAGCACAATCTGACTGATGCACCATGTCTGGTCACATTTGTTACCTTTACACACTTATATAAAGTCGCTTAAAAGTCAAGAAGGTTGACTTCATTGCACCAGGTTTTATCCCATTTGGCTCAGTCTCTTTCTGCAGCGAACTGCTGAAAAGCATCGCACAAAGCACAAACTCTATAGCTCCAGCGATGACCCCCAGGAGTCTTTTTAAAAATGCACTCGTGAGCCAAAGGAAGCGGCCCAGAATCGAACCCACAACCTTCGGAGCCTGAGTCAGAAGGTTTGACCACTTCGCCACGGAGACTCCACACACTTATATACTGGAGTTGAGTTATGTTGAGTCCAGAACTGACATCACTTGGGACACTTATCTACAACTTTGTCTAACTACAACTCTAGAATAACAAGCCATGGCTTGTATAATTTGTGTATGTGTTTTTATGTTTCTGTGGTTGTATGTTTGGTTGTTTATTGTGGTTCGGACAAAAATCAGTATTCTCAATGTGATATGGCCGTAGACAAATTAGAGACAAAAGTCATTGTTTAAGACTTTTATTGTGGTTAATGCCTGACGGAAGAATTGCTATGTCCACGAAGTCTTTTGCTAGAATACACAATGTCATGAAAAACAGAAATGCTTAACTAGTGCAAGAATCCGTTTAATGATAAGTTGTGAGTGGCTTGTTGTTGTGTGAAGATGCTATTGCTGGACAGTGAGTGATTAAATGTGAGGACACTGGGGGTAGTGCAAATGTGGTCTTTGGGAGGAATGTGGGAAATATCATGGCCATAGAAGAAATCACAAACTGAGATAATTGCACGTGTCACAGTCACAAGATCATGCATCAAAACTATCGGGTAAAGACAAATGACATGTATGGGGCATATTAACAGACGTGGGGGGCAAGAGAAATTAGCTTTATTTTGGAAAATACTGGACAAGAGAGGCAGAGAAAGATGGAGAAAGTTAATGTTGAAACGTGCTGACGTGGTTTATTCTTTAAGAGGGTTCTCATTATTTTCTTGTTTATTTTGCTTTAATTGATCTGTTTTTCCCTCCCATTTGTTTGTGGGTGGGTGGGGTGTGGTTTTTTTTTTTTTATGTGGCTTTTGTAATTGATTTTGTGATTGGATTTTGTACATTGTCAAATAATTACATGGTAAGATACTTTATCTGTGTGTATGTGTGTATTTTTATGTTTTTTGATAGTGTTTTATTAGCCAGGTATTATTTATGTGAGATTCTTTTGCTGGCTGTTGAATGTAGACATTTCTGAACATCTCATGTCCAAATTATACTCCATTGCCATTGTCAGAGGTTCAATGATGTATCAGAGAATTATGTTTGAAAGGCTTTTTCCATCTCCTCCCACTTTTTGTCTCATCGTCTTTGGCTTCAACTACTGGCATAGTAAAGTTAGTTACCTTCAGACAGGATGTAAACTGTCACAAATAGACTACAGTAAAACTTCGGTTTTCGTCAATAATCCGTCCAAAAACAATCAGCAAAATCTGAAACTGACGAAAACTGAGGCAATTATTTCCATATGAATCAATGTAAATCCAATTAATTTGTTCTATACACTCCAAAATACATACGGAAAACACATTTTAGAGAGAATAACTATAGTCTTTAATATTATTTTTCTGCCCCAGACTTGTCTGAACTTGCACCTTCGCCGTGCCTAGTAACACTGTGTATGCCAGTGCGCCTCTTGAATTTTTCAGATCATCCTCTGCTAAGTACACTAGCACTCGTCCCAGGCATTTTCTTAATGAGATCTGCATACAACAGTCTGACCTTTTCACATATGATTGCCTCTGAAACAGAATTGCCATGTAAATGTTTTTGACTTATCCAAATTAATAATATTGTTCGACATCTTCAGTTGTTTGCGATCTCTGTTTCATTAGCACATTCACGCCTTTTGCTACATTAGCTTCCTTTATTATTTCCTTTTTCTCCACAATGGAACTTATCATGGATGGCAACTTCCCATAAATGCGGCTAATTTCAGCAATCTTAAAACCGCTCTTATATTTTTCAGTGATTTCTTTATTCAACTCGATCGTGTTCCTGGTTTTCTTCTTTGAAGGGCTACTGGCTCTGAAAACTTTCTTTGGTCCCATGATGGAGCTAACAGGAAAGGGTTAACTTATTAGCAAGAGATGCTCACACAGCGAGAAACAACGTGAAATTGAGCAGAAGAACACGTGGGTCCCTTTATTTTCACAAAATTAACAGCGAGGTCCTGTGGGCATGCCGATGAAATCCGAGGCAATCGATGAAAACTGAGACAAATTTTTCACGGAAAAAACCAAACTCGACAATACTGTACATTGAAATGCTGCAGATAAACCAGATATTGATCTGTGCTGGGGTGTGTTGTAACACCACAGATAGAGCAATAGAAACATGGACAACAGTTGTGACAGAAGACACTGAGGACAAATAATACTCAACTCGGAGATGTCAACGTCGGTATAATTATTAAAATGTTATGCTAACAATGTTATGAGAGTGATTACACGAGGGATCAGTGCCTGTACTTGCATGAACACACAAGCAGGCGTTTTTATTGCAGGAAATTATGTACTTGCATGAACACACAGTCATTATTACTACAAGAAATTATATAATTGCATGAACACACAGTCATTATTACTACAAGAAATTATATATTTGCATGAACACACATTCATTATTATTACAAGAAATTATATAATTGCATGAACACACATTCATTATTATTACAAGAAATTATATAATTGCATGAATACATTCATTATTACTACAAGAAATTATATAATTGCATGAACACACAGTCATTATTATTACAAGAAATTATATAATTGCATAAACGCACAGTCATTATTACTACAAGAAATTATATATTTGCATGAACACAGTCATTATTATTACAAGAAATTATATATTTGCATGAACACACAGTCATTATTATTACAAGAAATTATATAATTGCATGAACACACATTCATTATTATTACAAGAAATTATATAATTGCATAAACACACAGTCATTATTACTACAAGAAATTATATAATTGCATGAGCTCACAGTCATTATTACTACAAGAATTATATATTGCATGAACACAGTCATTATTATTACAAGAAATTATATATTGCATGAACACACAGTCATTATTATTACAAGAAATTATATATTTGCATGAACACACAGGCAGTCATTATTACAAGAAATTATATAATTGCATGAGCTCACAGTCATTATTACTACAAGAAATTATATAATTGCATGAACACACAGTCATTATTACTACAAGAAATTATATAATTGCATGAACACAGTCATTATTATTACAAGAAATTATATAATTGCATGAACACACAGTCATTATTATTACAAGAAATTATATAATTGCATGAACACACAGTCATTATTATTACAAGAAATTATATAATTGCATGAACACAGTCATTATTATTACAAGAAATTATATAATTGCATGAACACACAATCATTATTATTACAAGAAATTATATATTTGCATGAACACACAGGCAGTCATTATTACAAGAAATTATATAATTGCATGAGCTCACAGTCATTATTACTACAAGAAATTATATAATTGCATGAACACACAGTCATTATTACTACAAGAAATTATATAATTGCATAAACACACAGTCATTATTACTACAAGAAATTATATATTTGCATGAACACACAGGCAGTCATTATTACAAGAAATTATATAATTGCATGAGCTCACAGTCATTATTACTACAAGAAATTATTTAATTGCATGAACACAGTCATTATTATTACAAGAAATTATATAATTGCATGAACACACAGTCATTATTATTACAAGAAATTATATATTTGCATGAACACACAGGCAGTCATTATTACAAGAAATTATGTAATTGCATGAGCACACAGACAGGCGTTATTTTTGCGAGAAATAGTGTACTTGCACTAAAGGCAGATCTTCAGGTGGTCAATTTAATCTGGCATATGCATTTGCGCTGTACGTTTAGCACAATATTGTGTAAAAGATATACATTTGCGCTGTACGTTGAGCACAATATTGTGTAAAAGATATACATTTGCGCTGTACGTTGAGCAGACTGTTGTGCACAAGATATACATTTGCGCTGTACGTTGAGCACAATATTGTGTACAAGATATTGTTTTGTAATCATATAAGCCTTCGGTGTTTGAGAAACTCTGCTGGTGATTTCCTCGAACTAGCCAACTCTACGTGGTTTCTACATGCGACCCGTCTGCCAGGATGCTATGTGTTTGTCCTGTGGTGGCTATTATTTATTATTTTGGAGAGAAAGACACAAGAAGACATTCAGCTGAAGTAAGTTGGTGGTGGGTTTGCCATTGATTTTCTTATTTTGTGTGTGCTTTTTGTGGTTTCCGTTACATTGTCTGTTGACTGCATGGATCCTCATAATTTGGTTGTTTGTTTGATTTTCCTTCCTTCGTTTAGTAATTGCGTTGCGTGCTCAAATTAACTTGCCTGGTTGAAACCAGTTTGTTGCTGCATCTGTCTAGTCTGTAGAAGTACTGACATCACTCTTTGCCTCGCTCAGACCACTAGAGGTAGCATGCAGATCCACACTTAAATATCAGGTGACAATTCAGGCCACGGGGGTAGGGTTGGTTCAGTGAACATCTTCATGGCACTTGATATTGTCCATCATTGCTGTGATTGCCTCCTGTATTAAGCCACACTAAGTGGTTTCAGCTTAATGCATGCATGTTTTAGTGTAAGTGAGAATCCCAGTGTGTTTATGCCAAAATCACAGTTGCTGTAATTATTCTCTTGTGGGTATTTATGACATTTTACCGGGACCGTGAACTAATCTATTGGGGGCTGGTTGGATTGTGCAGCAAAAGTTTTCTGTGGGATGGGGTAGCCAATCCAACATCAATCCTCCACAGTCGCCGCTTGTAACATGCATGATGGGTGACAGTGTTCCCATGTTTTGCTTTCTGTAAGGGCTCCAGTACCACACACTGGATAGGACACACATTGACAACACTGTTAATTCTTTGCTTCCTGTAAGGGCACCAGTACCACACATTGACAACACTGTTAATTCTTTGCTTCCTGACAGGGCTCCAGTACCACACGTTGAAAACAATGTTAATTCTTTGCTTCCTGAAAGGGGCCCAGTACCACACACTGAAAACACTGTTAATTCTTTGCTCCCTGTAAAGGCTCCAGTACCACACACTGGACAGGACACAGACTGAAAACACTTAATTCTTTGCTTCCTGTAAAGGCTCCACTACCACACACTGGACAGGACACAGACTGAAAACACTGTTAATAGTGTCTCTAGACAGTACTTCATCTGGAGCCCACAGGGCACCAGAAATAGAGGGAGGACCTAACAATTTAAAAACACAAACAGAGGAGGAGATGGAGATGAATAAAATGGGGAGAACATGGGGGATGCAGTAGGAGGTAGCAAAGAAGACTTGGCAGAAGTCATTTGAGGACCTGTGATCCAATAGGGGATACAGGAAGAAGAAGAAGACATCATCCCGTCAGCTACGACTAAATGGCATTTGCAGTGTTAAAATAAATACACAGGAGCAGGGGGTTAGGTGGCTAGATGTCACATTGGGAGATGTGGGTTTTCAGGCACAGAATGTTTATACCTGGCAGAGGACACTCGCAGAGGTTGTTACTTGTGAAAGAGCCTCTCCATGTTGGGATAATATTGTGTATAAACATTGTGATACTAAGCTGAACTCTTCCCCAGCACAACATGGCCAACAGTGAAAGCATTTCATCCACCACCTAGAATACACATCAGACATCGTCTCTAAGTGTGTGAGCTCATATACTCGGCACTTATATGTTAAATGCAAACTCCAACATCTAAGCTAGCCATTTTAATAACATTTTCTAAATTGCTTTTTAATTATGCAACCTGTATGGTTGAATACCTCTTGAAAAAACAAATCCAACGGTACTTTATTCAAGTCTGTAGGTCAATTCTAAGCGGAGATATTAATGTTTGTGTATGTGTTCATCATTTAATATGAACAAAGAGGAAAATACAATTTTGACCTTTTGAAAAAGTGTGACCTATACACTCTTACCAGTGTTGGTAACAAAGATGCCAAGGGAGATTACAACTGCCAATCTTTCCTAACTAAAGGAAAGATAACTGCTACCAGTTTATATATATATATACACACACGTACGCACGCGTGCGCACACACACACACAGATATATACACCTCCATGTCATCCTGTGATGACATCAGTCTGCATGCGCTGCCGGCACCCACGGTATGTCAGCGCGAAGTCACCAGCGTAGATGCATTTTGTCAAAAGAAGTCCTGTTGGAAAGTTGCAAAATTATCAATGATCTGGTCTGTGTAGAGTGATGAAACATTACACATAAATACAATGATGGGTGTTGAATGTACACATGCATTCATTATCATTGTAGTCATTCTGAATATTCCATAACAATATTAAATGGTCGTAGCTAGAATATGTCAAGGAAACTGCTATCTCCCGCCATTGAAATACCACATTACAGTATGCGATCTTCATAATTTCAGTGTGAGATTGATTGCGAACTTAAATGGTCGAAAATTACAATATACACGTAAAAATGGATGATAAATTGAATAATACATAGTAGAACAATGTATCACGTCTCATAAAACAGTATTTATGGGTACACTTACCACTTAGAATAGACAGCCTGATTCTCCTGTATAACAAGGATTTCCAAAACGTGAGAAATACAGAACATAAAGCGTGGAGGGGAAAACTGTATCAAGCAATCTGTCTGTTTTAATGCGATATTGCAATAATCGGGGAATGTTACATAATGAGTACTATAAATGTCCTCGGAAAGGAGACACAAAAAACAGTAGCCAAAAAAAGCTGCAAATATATTTCCTGTTAAATTTGGTAATTCTGAATCGTAGTGGCTAGTCTAAGCTGTTCCATCTTGAATTATGGGAATGTGAACAAACTCTTTCTGGTTAAACATGGACTGGAGGGATGACTCTGGGCATTTCTGTTCTTGCTGTTAAACATGGGCTGGAGGGTTGACTCTGGGCATTTCTGTTCTTGCTGTAAAACATGGGCTGGAGGGTCGACTCTGGGCATTTCTGATCTTGCTGTAAAACATGGGCTGGAGGGCTGACTCTGGGCATTTCTGTTCTTGCTGTAAAACATGGACTGGAGGGCTGACTCTGGGCATTTCTGATCTTGCTGTAAAACATGGGCTGGAGGGCTGACTCTGGGCATTTCTGATCTTGCTGTAAAACATGGGCTGGAGGGCTGACTCTGGGCATTTCTGATCTTGCTGTAAAACATGGGCTGGAGGGCTGACTCCGGGTGTTTCTGTTCTTGCTGTAAAATATGGGCTGGAGGGCTGACTCTGGGCATATCTGTTCTTCTACATAATTTTGGTTGTTGTAGAGGTTTGATAGATTATTGACAGTAAAATCACTGCAACGGCAAAAGAGTTTATCACAACAGTCTTTGTCATTGCTCTTGTTTGTGTTTGTTGATTGATTGATTGATTGATTTAGGAATCGACATCACAGCATTTGGGGCATTCCCATAAGTGCTCCGTCCCCATCCTCAGCAGCCAGCGAAGAGTTCCAACACTAATAGTACCAGTAGCAATCTGATTATAAGTCCGTCTCACCTTTCCTTTGAGCGTTGAGCGTCGGTCAGATCCCTTCGTCACTCCTCGTTGTCTCATTCTTGCCAGACCATGGTAATCCATTTGCTCCTCCGAGGTGTGCACGTGCTCCCACAAGGCCGCAACCACGTCTGCCTTGTCATGTATCAATACTCCACCAAGTTCTGCAGAGCCAGCCAATCTGTCCGCCTGTTCATTTCCCAGCACACCGGCATTCCCCGGAGAAAAGATCCAGATGATGCTTGTCACCCGTGATCTCCGAAGCGAAGCAAGCCACTCCACACGAAGTCTGCCCGTCCTCACCCTCGTCAGCATGCTTTCTGAGTCAGTTACAATCACAATGTGTGTGTGTGTCGTATTCTCTATCCAGCGGAGAGCCACAGTGACTGCCTCCACTTCCATTCTTAAGCTGGATGTTGTGGTATCATATGCCAGGCTTTCCTGCCCCAAACATCGATCATTAGCTTTGGCTATGAACCCCCAGCCACTTCTCTCACCTCTTGACACCGAACCATGTGTGTAGATAATCACATCACTCGAGTGAGCATTGTTTGTGTGTGTATTAACTGCTTAATTTTCATGCTACCTGCATATGTGTGTGTTGTTCCTTTCTGCCTATTGATGTATGTGCGCTTGTGCTTTATTCATTGTAGTTGTTACAGCATTCCTGTGTGATTTGTGTTGTTTTGAAATAATATGTAAACATTGTCAGTTTTATGTTAACATCTGATGAACCACGTAAAATTCTTCAGCACTCAAGAACTGTTAACATCAAAGGGTACATGAGCAGTGTGTTAGTTTGCTGGCAGTGAGGTCACCTGAGATGGTGGGGGATGTTGATGAACATGTGGCTAGGGGTGGAGCACAGACAGTGTGTGATGGCATCTTGGTCAGTTATGTTTTCAGGTGTGTTGACAAGAGGTCTGCGGGTCATGGAGTTTCATTCACATGTAGAGGTGTTGAGTTCAAATACCAGGGTAGATAATCAGGGTACATCATGTGTGATGTTTTTTAAAAGAAAGTGAGCATCTGTTGTTTTTCTTGGAGTGCAGAAACATCAGTTCAGTTAACAAATAGACAACAAATATTCAGTGATTGAAGTGCTTCTTTACAATGTCGGTAGAAAATGTTGAAGTTGGCTGTGTTAAAGAGCAACAATTTTAACATTTGTAACAGCATGGGTAGGTTTATTAATTGCTCTGTGTGTGTTATGTATGTGTGCATGTGTTTTAATATGTTTAAACAAAATCACTGTTGATAAATGCACATTTCAGTCAGTAAGAAATTATAAATGATTAGACTTCAACTGATAAAATTGTGTACATGACATGCCACAGTGAAACAGTCCTGCAGATACATTCAGTGTGTGAGAAACCACACGGGAATCTGTATTTAAGTTATGTGTGAAGATTCATCAACACTAATGCCATTTGGCAGGGCTGATGATAATGTTGTTAACAGTTATCTGAGTTTAATGTTCATCATGGTCATGTTGCCGTTATCATCATGTTTTTGCATCTATGTATCACTACACATCTACTAGAGCTGTAACATTCCTTTCCATCAGTGTCGATCTGTGTTGCCTCCTTCATTTTATTCTTGTGTGTTTCTGTGATTTGTTGGGACTTGTCTGATTTCTTTTAGCGTGGTGGTTCCGCGTGTTCCGGCTGCTCTCTTCCATTGTGAGTTCCTTCTTGTGTATCTTAAATGAAATTGAATTGCCAAAATTATGAGATATTATAAAGTGAAAGGAACGGGTGAAACCTAAATAACAAAAGTTATGGATGTGATCAGGAAAAGAAGGCAGCAGAATGTATGCTGAGATGAGTACAAGAATCCCAGTCTGGTCTCAGTAACCAGCATGTATGCTGAGCTGAGTACAAGAATCCCAGTCTGGTCTCAGTAACCAGCATGTATGCTGAGATGAGTACAAGGATCCCAGTCTGATCTCAGTAACCAGCATGTATGCTGAGCTGAGTACACGGATCCCAGTCTGGTCTCAGTAACCAGCATGTATGCTGAGCTGAGTACAAGGATCCCAGTCTGGTCTCAGTAACCAGCATGTATGCTGAGCTGAGTACAAGAATCCCAGTCTGATCTCAGTAACCAGCATGTATGCTGAGATGAGTACAAGGATCCCAGTCTGATCTCAGTAACCAGCATGTATGCTGAGCTGAGTACACGGATCCCAGTCTGATCTCAGTAACCAGCATGTATGCTGAGATGAGTACAAGGATCCCAGTCTGATCTCAGTAACCAGCATGTATGCTGAGCTGAGTACACGGATCCCAGTCTGGTCTCAGTAACCAGCATGTATGCTGAGCTGAGTACAAGATCCCAGTCTGGTCTCAGTAACCAGCATGTATGCTGAGATGAGTACAAGGATCCCAGTCCTGATCTCAGTAACCAGCATGTATGCTGAGGCTGAGTACACGGATCCCAGTCTGGTCTCAGTAACCAGCATGTATGCTGAGCTGAGTACAAGGATCCCAGTCTGGTCTCAGTAACCAGCATGTATGCTGAGCTGAGTACAAGATCCCAGTCTGATCGCAGTAACCAGCATGTATGCTGAGATGAGTACAAGGATCCCAGTCTGATCTCAGTAACCAGCATGTATGCTGAGCTGAGTACACGGATCCCAGTCTGATCTCAGTAACCAGCATGTATGCTGAGATGAGTACAAGGATCCCAGTCTGATCTCAGTAACCAGCATGTATGCTGAGCTGAGTACACGGATCCCAGTCTGGTCTCAGTAACCAGCATGTATGCTGAGCTGAGTACACGGATCCCAGTCTGGTCTCAGTAACCAGCATGTATGCTGAGCTGAGTACAAGAATCCCAGTCTGATCTCAGTAACCAGCATGTATGCTGAGATGAGTACAAGGATCCCAGTCTGGTCTCAGTAACCAGCATGTATGCTGAGCTGAGTACACGGATCCCAGTCTGGTCTCAGTAACCAGCATGTATGCTGAGCTGAGTACAAGGATCCCAGTCTGATCTCAGTAACCAGCATGTATGCTGAGATGAGTACAAGGATCCCAGTCTGGTCTCAGTAACCAGCATGTATGCTGAGATGAGTACAAGAATCCCAGTCTGGTCTCAGTAACCAGCATGTATGCTGAGATGAGTACAAGAATCCCAGTCTGGTCTCAGTAACCAGCATGTATGCTGAGATGAGTACAAGGATCCCAGTCTGATCTCAGTAACCAGCATGTATGCTGAGATGAGTACAAGAATCCCAGTCTGGTCTCAGTAACCAGCATGTATGCTGAGCTGAGTACAAGAATCCCAGTCTGATCTCAGTAACCAGCATGTATGCTGAGCTGAGTACAAGAATCCCAGTCTGATCTCAGTAACCAGCATGTATGCTGAGATGAGTACAAGAATCCCAGTCTGGTCTCAGTAACCAGCATGTATGCTGAGCTGAGTACAAGAATCCCAGTCTGATCTCAGTAACCAGCATGTATGCTGAGCTGAGTACACGGATCCCAGTCTGGTCTCAGTAACCAGCATGTATGCTGAGATGAGTACAAGAATCCCAGTCTGGTCTCAGTAACCAGCATGTATGCTGAGCTGAGTACAAGAATCCCAGTCTGATCTCAGTAACCAGCATGTATGCTGAGATGAGTACAAGAATCCCAGTCTGGTCTCAGTAACAACGGGTGCAACAATCAACACATACAGCATTCAAGTCCAGACTGCATTCCTTGGGTGATGTGTATGTTTGTAATTGATTACTGCTTATCACAGTCAGACAACAACAAAACTAGACAAAGAGAAAACTGGCCTGGATGTTACATACTGTCTATGCCACTGTATGTGTGTCAATCATGGACACTGAGTACCAAAATTAGAAGAAAAATGAGGTCAGTGGTCCCTTGTAGAATATTGAGAGTCACATGGATTTGTCCAAGAAGACCAATATTCAGATGTAACATGGGGTACACTCACAAAGGAGGATTAGTACGCATATTTGGACCAAAAATGTAACATTTGTTGGGTGTTACTACGAGAAGGGAGGGTCTGGATGTCATGGTGACAACAATAATGTGTCATCATTAACAGGATGACAGAGACCTACAATACAGAAACTGCATGACACAGACAAGGATCAGTGTTTGAACTTATTACAGTCAGGAGGCAATTGGGGGGGGGGGGGAGTGTGATGCCACCATAGCTTGTGATGATGCCACCATAGCTCGTCATGATGATGATGATGATGATAACTGTATTCACATTTGTATTGAAGTATATTGATATTGCTGGTCTCCGTGGCTAAGGGCCTGTGAATGCGATTCGTAAGCCCGCTTCCCCGCTTTCGAAATACAACTGTGGCCGATTTGGCAGCAGACTGTGGCACGCTGGGTCTTAACGTGTTAGTATGAGAGGCGGTCGTTCAGAAAGTAATGGCAAACTACTGAACGTACACTTGCCAAGACAACAACAGCAGTAAAATGCTGGTGTTGACAGCGATGTCCTGTAAATAGGATATGCAAAAAAAAAAAAAATAATAATTATTGATATTATATTGTTATAATAGCTGTGGAGCGCCTAATGAATTAGAGCAAAGAAAGCAGGTCTGGCACCAGACTTAGAATATTGAACTCTGATGTCAAATCTGTATGGATCCGAAACATGAAGAATAAATCGGCTACGAGTATTCATTCATTGGTGCCTGTACAGAACAGGTTTAACATGGTATGATTGGATTACCTGCGTTGAGCACACAGAATTCCACGGATCAAAAGGTGAGAAAAAGATGCTACGGCAGGATAGGACACAAATTGAGAACAATAACTTCATAGTCTAGAAAGTTCTTGCCCTGGAAGCCACAGGACAAAAAAACAATAGAAGGTGATATAAAAATGTACGAAGAAGAGAGTTAGACGCAGAGATGAGCAGTGTGGGAGTGCTTGGAGGCAGCTGCAGGAGACGAGGAGGGACAGGAGGGCTAGGTTGAGGGTGAGGCTCCAGTGGAGGATAAATAAATGGCAGTAGAGATTATTATAGACCTGATATCATCAAGGACACAGAGAGGAATATGAATACACTGAGCTTGCAGCACAATAGTTTCAACAAGATGGGCAGAAAGAGCAGACTAAGATTGTCAGGATGAGAATTGAAGACAGGACTGAGAAAACTTAATCCCAAGTCTCTACCGCTGTAACACTGGGGCACTGAAGCAAACACCGAAGCACATCTGACAAGACTGCTCAGATTATGTAGAGAGAGAAGGGAAGTCTGGCCTACAAAGCAACTTGTAGGGTTCAGTGAGGACCTCTGGCATGCCATCGTTCATTCCGTTTAATGTCATCTCATAACTCAAATTGAACAAGAATCGCTATCGCAAAGGTAGCCTTTTGCAAGATGGAAAACATACAGATCAATAAAAAGATGTCAGTTACAACGAGATGTTTTTAACTGTAATGGTCTTTGATTGTTCTTATTTCATGTTCATCACATCTTTTTGCTTGTAGTATTCCTCCGATATTTGGTGTTTATTTTCATGCTAAATTTGAGGTTGATGGGCGAACTGAAAGACCATTTCATCTCATATTATCCTTGTGTTCTTCCTTCCTGCTACTTTGTTTGAGCCATATTTGGAAGTTTTAGCTCAGTGATAAAACCCAGCAGTTGTCATCCCAGTGTGTGTACATAGATTAGGGTGATAAAACCCAGCAGTTGTCATCCCAGTGTGTGTACATAGATTAGGGTGATAAAACCCAGCAGTTGTCATCCCAGTGTGTGTACATAGATTAGGGTTTTCTCATTTAGAAATGCAGCAAGGGGCAGTCTATGTGGCTGATTGTGTCACAGTTCATACTCAGACACGAGGGTAAGTCAATAAGTAAGTCACAAATGGCTGTAGAAAAATTACTAAATATGATAACAACTTGAAACCAGTTTATGTTTATACATACATTGTCCCTTTATTTCTCAACATAATTTCCACCATCATTGATGCACTTATCCCATCGTTTTATCTGTCCTCCTAAACCGGCTGCATAGAACTGTGTGCTCTGTTTTCTAAACCACGTTTTCACTTCACATTCAACTTCGACGTCAGTCGCGAAATGTCTCTCGCAAAGGTGGGTGTTCAGTGGACTTAGCCCCTTCCGATTTCCCGTAAAGCGGGTAGAAAAAGTTACGAGGGTGAGTCAATAAGTACGTCACACAGTTCTGTGGGATGGCAGGTAAATGAAAACATAGCACACATTTCTATGCAGCCGGCTTGGGAGGACTGATAAAACTATAGGATAAGTGCATCAATGTTGGTGGAAATTACGTTGAGAAATAAAAGGACAATGTATGTATACAAATAAACTGGTTTCAAGTTGTTATCATAGTTAGCTTTTTTTCTACAGCCATTTATGACTTACTTATGAACTTACCCTCGTATCTTTGCCAGGGACTCTAAAACAAGCTGTAGTTAGGACAGGAAAGGGTCTGGAAAAAGTGGACTGGAGAAGAGATGTAGTGGCACATATCTCACAGGCTGTTTCCTAGTGGCTTGTCATGGGTGCTATCTTTATATTGAACAGGTTCACTTGGTTGTCTGCCTAAATCCAGCTCTTCTTTCTGTCTCCAGAAACAAAGGAAGGAGCAGACAGAGGCCCAGGGCAAGCAGGATCTCCAAGCTCAGAACTAACCGCCAGCCAACTCGAAAAAGTCCCAGACGCCAGAAAGATGAATGGGCCAGCTTTACTATCTTAGAATCCTTGCAGTTACTGTAGATGTCATTAGGGAACATCTTTGTGCTGACCCTTGTAGATGGTCATACACTGAGATCTTGGATTTATGAGGCAACAGTGCCATTAGAATCCTATAATATCTGTGTCAATGTAACCATCATTGAGTAATTCTAGTTATAAAATACAGTCATAGCTGTCTTAGTTCTCCCCCCACCCCCTTTTTCCCCCATTTAAAGGATAACTTCCAGCTGAAGGGTTGTAGTAAGGAAATAATGACAACCCTTGAAACAAATATGTCAGCTGATATATTTATCAGTGGGAGAAATGACAGAAAGTGAGTTGTGAACACCTAGACTCACTACAGATATATGGTGGAAATGAGATGATAGAAATAACAAGAACAAATATTGCTGTGAAAAATAATTACAGCATTTAAAAACTTTGTGGATTGGAACAGATAGAATAACAGAAGTCACAACACTGAAAGTATATGGGTTTCCTGCAGCCACATACAGGTGTGATGATAGATATAACAAGAATAAATATTGCTGTGAAAAAAACTACAGCATTTAAAAACTTTGTGGATTGGAACAGATAGAACAACAGAAGTCACAACACTGAAAGTATATGGGTTTCCTGCAGCAACACACAGGTGTGGAGCTGGGATGTTTGACACAGAGCTGACAGACACGGGTGTGGAGCTGGGATGTTTGACACATCAGCTGACAGACACACGGGTGTGGAGCTGGGATGTTTGAGACATCAGCTGACAGACACACAGGTGTGGAGCTGGGATGTTTGACACAGCAGCTGACAGACACACAGGTGTGGAGCTGGGATGTTTGACACTTAGCTGACAGACACGGGTGTGGAGCTGGGATGTTTTGACACATAAGCTGGTTCTGCAGAACTTGGTGGAGTATTGATACATGACAAGGCAGATGTGGTTGCGGCCTTGTAGGAGCACGTGCACACCTCAGAGGAGCAAATGGATTACCATGGTCTGGCAAGAATGAGACAGCGAGGAGTGACGAGGGGATCTGGCCAACGCTCTACGCTCAGAGGAAAGGCGAGACGGACTTATAATCAGATTGCTACTGGTACGATTAGTGTTGGAACTCTTCGCTGGCTGCTGAGGATGGGGACGGAGCACGTATGGGAATGCCCCGAATGCTGTGATGTCAATTCCTAAATCAATCAATCAATCAATCAACAAATAAGCTGACAGACACATGGGTGTGGAGCTGGGATATTTGACACAGCAGCTGACGGACACACATTCACCTTTGAATACAAGTGTTTTAAATATGAGAGCATATATAAATATGAGAGTAAGAAACATTGACTGGATGAAGCAGAGAACAAACACGTCTGTTAACGAGACAAATACAATGAGGAAAATAAAATATTTAGGGCATGTAAAATAGACATTAATTTCTGGAAGAGATGATTATTTAGGGAGGTGAGAAACAGAGAAGAGGAAGGCCACAGTGTAGATGGATTCAGGATGTGGTGGTTAATTTACACATGATAGGTATCGGTGGTCAGTATTTCGCTCCCGTAGTGAATGATGAGAGCTGGCATTGATCCCCTCGTCCAACCGTATGCTCATGCCATTGCTAGCGTAATGTCTCAACCATTACACCAACAGTTTGTGTTCATTTGTTCATTATTGTTAGTATTTGTGCACTTTCTTATGGTATCTCTTGTTTGTGTCCAAGTTTTATACTTGCTGTCTGAATATAATACAGAGTAAAGATGACAGAGTGGCATCTACACTGAAGGTGAAATAAATTATCACTTGACAGTGGGCTGTTTCAATACAGAGCTTTGTGGAAGTCATAATACCTTTGTGCTCCCTGCCAGACAGGTGTAGGACATTTTCTCTGTGAAATGATATTCTGGGCTCTTTTGTTTTCCAAATGTACCAGATTAATTCCAGCCTCTCTTGCAACCTCTTCTCTGGTTGTTCTCCAGATCACATTAGTCTCTTCCCACTGTTCTCTGTTCCAGATCTAGTGTTGACAGTGAGATCTCTGAACCCCATGCAGGAACTGTGACCTGGGCCTAATCCCAGCCAACCTATGTGTGCTGTGCTGAACCGTGACCTGGTTATATCCTATGCCTGTTTGAGGATGTGAGGTTCCAGGTCTTGCACGTCCTGCTGAATTCTGAGTTTGGAGTGGGGAAGGACAGCGCTGCAACACACTGCTTGTAGAGATGGCACTCTCCATCTCAGCCTCACTCCCATAGATGCACGCCATGTCCAGGATGTGACAACCTGAACACTGGTGCCTCAGAGTTCACACTCACACTTCCAGGACATGACAATCTGAACACCGGTGCCTCAGAGTTCACACTCACACTTCCAGGACATGACAATCTAAACACTGGTGCCCCAGAGTTCACACTCACACTTCCAGGACATGACAATCTAAACACTGGTGTCTCAGAGTTCACACTCACACTTCCAGGACATGACAATCTGAACACCGGTGCCTCAGAGTTCACACTCACACTTCCAGGACATGACAATCTGAACACCGGTGCCTCAGAGTTCACACTCACACTTCCAGGACATGACAATCTAAACACTGGTGCCTCAGAGTTCACACTCACACTTCCAGGATATTACAGTCTGAACACCAGTGCCTCAGAGTTCACACTCACACTTCCAGGATATGACAGTCTAAACACTGGTGCCTCAGAGTTCACACTCACACTTCCAGGACATGACAATCTAAACACTGGTGCCTCAGAGTTCACACTCACACTTCCAGGACATGACAATCTGAACACCGGTGCCTCAGAGTTCACACTCACACTTCCAGGACATGACAATCTGAACACCGGTGCCTCAGAGTTCACACTCACACTTCCAGGACATGACAATATGAACACCAGTGTCTCAGAGTTCACACTCACACTTCCAGGACATGACAATCTGAACACTGGTGCCTCAGAGTTCACACTCACACTTCCAGGACATGACAATCTAAACACTGGTGCCTCAGAGTTCACACTCACACTTCCAGGACATGACAATCTAAACACTGGTGCCTCAGAGTTCACACTCACACTTCCAGGACATGACAATCTAAACACTGGTGCCTCAGAGTTCACACTCACACTTCCAGGACATGACAATCTGAACACCGGTGCCTCAGAGTTCACACTCACACTTCCAGGATATTACAGTCTGAACACCGGTGCCTCAGAGTTCACACTCACACTTCCAGGACATGACAATCTGAACACCGGTGCCTCAGAGTTCACACTCACACTTCCAGGACATGACAATCTGAACACCGGTGCCTCAGAGTTCACACTCACACTTCCAGGACATGACAATCTAAACACTGGTGCCTCAGAGTTCACACTCACACTTCCAGGACATGACAATCTAAACACTGGTGCCTCAGAGTTCACACTCACACTTCCAGGACATGACAATCTGAACACCGGTGCCTCAGAGTTCACACTCACACTTCCAGGACATGACAATCTGAACACCGGTGCCTCAGAGTTCACACTCACACTTCCAGGACATGACAATCTGAACACCGGTGCCTCAGAGTTCACACTCACACTTCCAGGACATGACAATCTGAACACCAGTGCCTCAGAGTTCACACTCACACTTCCAGATCACTATTATCTTCCCATCTGGGTTCAAGTCTTGATGACATGTGACTGTTTCCTGAGGTTGTCCCCTCCTCCTCCGTGAATGTTATATTCATCACCACTTTTTTACCTTTACTTCCATCTTCTTCAGTTGTTGATTGTCCTTATTTCATAATTGAGATCATACATGTTCTCTGGTAAATCCTACCTACAAAATGTGCTTATTCTCTCCCCCGTGTTGCAGATGAACATTCTTTCCCCTGTGTGTGCACATAAACATTCTCTCCCCTGTGTATGTTCATGTATATTCTCTCCCCTGTGTTGCAAATAAACATTCTTTCCCCTGTGTGTGCACATACACATTCTCTCCCATGTATGTGCACATACACATTCTCTCCCATGTTTGTGCACATGAAAATTCTCTCCCCTGTGTGTGCACATGCACATTCTTTCCCCCATGTGTGTGCATGCACATTCTCTCCCCTGTTTATGTTCATGCACATTCTCTCCCCTGTATGTGTACATTCTCTACCCTGTGTATGTTATTGCACATTCTTTCCCCTGTCCATGCACATACACATTCTCTCCCCTTTCCATGCACATACACATTGTCTCCCCTGCGAATGCACATAAATATTCTCTCCCCTGTGCATACACATAAACATGCTCTCTCCTGTGTGTGCACATACACATTCTCTCCTCTGTGTATGCTCAAACTCTCAATATTCCCCTCTCTGCCTCTGCTTTTGCTGTTGTGGGCTTCCCCCTGGAAATGATTACATAGACAGGCTGTTTACTTGATTCCCATAAATACACAAACATCAAAGGCTAACATTAATAGTTGACTCATGTTGACCAGACAAGCACAATACCAAATCTGTTGTTGTAAAGTGTGCTTTAACATCCTCACAGAAATCCATGTGTAAAGTGTGTAACCATCTCTTTTTTTTTTTTTTCATGTTCAGTTTTCCTGTCTATGGTATTATGTAGATTTGATGTTTTGTGTTTATTTCATAAAGAAATTGGAATATATGTTTATTTGTTCATGTTGCATATGCTACATTTTGTGTGTTACCTTTCATTTCTTGTGTTTATTTCATACACTACAGCAAGTAATCTTTTTAGCTTGCTTGAGTATTTGTTAATCCATGTTTATATTTTTTGTGGGTTTATTTGATGAAGTTCATCTTCTATTTTCTGCGTTTTATTTGCTGTCATTTGTATAATCTTATTATTTCAAGTGTATCAATTTGGTCCACACACAAAAGTAGGACAGGTCTTGTTTCCACACACAAAGATGAACAAGTTGTCTAATATAAGATACTACCGTTGAGATGTGAGGTATTAGGCTTCCACACATTCTAGGTAATGATATATGGGTTGGAATGCCCAGTTCCCTTCTTCAGCACCTGTCTTTTCCAGACAATTCCCCAGCACTCATGTCTATGAGGCTGGGTCAACCCCAGGGCTGTGCTGGTTGGGAAACATCACCCTGCCCCTGCCAGGGGTTGAACCTGGACTCAAGTGTTGACAGCTTGCTGGACACCTTGGATGCAAGATGTCATGGGTAGTCCAGTCACCAGTCCACCTCATGTTGATTTCTCCCAGAAGTCTGATTCTCTGTGTCATTGTCAGCTGTATCAGACACAGGGTGTGCTGAATTGTTCATCACTTGTTGAGTCTTGTTCCAGGCATGAGAAACTGTGGCTTTGTTCTCAGTGGCTGATCTGTGCAACTTTCTCACTCATTTTGATATTTTTGTTTGCATCTTTTCTAAGTATGCCTTATCTGATGTGAGTTTCCATCTGTAATAATTATTGATCTGGCTTGTGAGTAAGCACACACTTCATTTACTCTTCTGCCTCTGACAAATATAACTGCAGATCCAGACAGGAAGGTATATGTATCTTCTTCAACTTTCCGAGTCTGTATGACTTTTTCTGAAATGCAATTTTTTTGTAGCGATCAACTTTGGCCAGGCGTCTGTTCCAGTACAGTCATGAACGTGATGGTGCGTCAGAGGTCTTTATGACACTTTACAACCCCCCCCCCCCCCCCCCCCCCCCCCCCCCCCCCCCCAAGTTGCCTTGTATGTAAGATTGTTCTTCTCTCTCTTACAAAATCTGTAGAGTGTGTTTGCGTGCTCCACAGTTGCAGCGGCACAGCCACCAGGTAAGTTTTCTCAGAGTTCTATTCTGAGTCTGACAGCCTTAATATGCACTTTCCGCCTATCTTGTATATACTATTGTTCCTGCCAGGTGTTTACATTTCTCTCTGTGTCACTAGTTATATCAGGTCTAAATTGTTCAGTTCTTGTAGGTCTGGTCCACTCGGCTTCTCCACCTTTTGTACGGACACCATTGTGGTCAGATACCGTATATCTGTACATTGTGTGTCTACATGGCCTCTCTGTCTGCATCTGTTCATTGAGGATTGAATACAGTTGACGATAGGTGGGTATTGGTGTGCCTACATTAGTTCTCTCCTTGTCCTTCTCCTCCACATATTGACATTCTTCTTCTTCTGCCCTTTGTCTCCCAGTGGAGCAGAGGCACTCAACCAGCTCACTCTGAGCCACTTGTAAC
>JACEFZ010027925.1:387500-398768 GCA_014155875.1 Cepaea nemoralis
ACCACCCGCACAACAGCAACACCAACCTACAACGAACAACCCAAACGCCAAAAAGAAAAACAAACGCACACCAAAAAGGCAGAGAGCCCAGACACAACAAAAAAACACACACAATCCAAAGCGAACAAGTCACAACAACCAATACCAACACCCGCCCCAACACCCACCAACACCCACAACCCCCCCCCACCACCACAACATAACTACAAAAAAAACTAACGCCACAAACACCACAAACCACACACCGCATAAACCACACACAACAAACACACGCTACCACCTTAACACCTACAGCACTGAGGCTCAGACCTCCACCCCCCGCGCACTTAACCAACAAAAAACCACACGATCCCAACTCACCCCACAAACACATTCCCACAACCGAAACATCTAATCTAACACACCAAACGACAAAACACTCCCCCACAAACACCCAACGCCCCAAACCCATAAAAACCATACCCAATGCAAAAAACATATAAGCAACGACAAACCCCTTACAACCAACCCCACAAAACACCACACCACACCAGACACGCACCAATCCGCAGCAATCCACCACAACCGACCATACACAACCTCATACTTCAGAGACCAACAGAAAACCGCCACAACAACAATCCCCAAATAACACAAATAACAACACCAAATCCACAAACAACCATAAAAATAACAGAAAACCTAACACCCAAACAAAAATCAACCCAACCCACACCCTGACACAAAAGGACAACCGCACACACACAACGCAGTCCACCCCCCCACCATCACCCATTCAAACACAACACCCACACAAACACACACTCAACCCCCAACCCCACAAACCAAAAGAACCCAGCATACAACACATTCTAAAGCAACCCTAACCCCCGACCAACCCCCAAACCGTCCAAAACGCCAAGTAAAATACAACATCGCCTAACCCCCCGCACCGGCACATTCAGACACAACGCACAGCATAAACCCCAGAAACACAAAAATAATAACAATAAACACGAAACTACACACCAACATTCACAGAAATCGTACCAAAAATTAAGATCCACCACCTCACACACACAACGAACAGAACAAACATCACCATAAAACCCATACCCAACACACAACACCACAACCAGCCACAAACGACATCACCACTACCGCAAAGGAACAACGCCCAGCCACCACAAACCCATCGAACCCCCCCACCGCCCACCAACAACACAAACCGAGAACTACACATCCCCCACATCACCCAAAACGACACCTCACCCAACAAACAAACCCAGATACACAAGCAGCCCCCAATAACCAACAATACAACATTACTAGACCCACACTCATCACAAAAAAAGACAGTACACAAAACCTACCCACCAAACCCACCCCCCCAATAGCCAACCCGAACCTCTAACACACAACCCAACCACAACCCACAACCACACAGCACCTCTTCTCCAACACCCCCCCACACAACAAAGACCCACCAACACACAACCACCCATCACACCACCAAAACCCACTATGCACCCACACCCGAAATGCGACCCCCCACCCCCACCCGAAACACCCACACAACCACAGACCTTCAACAAACTGCAAACAACAACAACCCACACAAAACACCCTTACATAGACACACAAACACCCCCCACACAAACGACATAAAAAACGAGAAAACGAAAAAAAATTCACACAACACGGCTAAGCCCCACCCGCAAAAAAGCCCATAGCCCGCCACACAATGACCCCTCCTTACTCACACTCCACAATTCACACGCCCCACGCCGCTACAGTCAACAACATCACCCCACACGACACCACCACAACACACACCAACAACAGCGAAACAACAAAGAACCCCACTAAGCAAAACACACACCAACACCAACCCTAAACCCAAACACATCCACACTGACAACTACCGACCACACAACCCACATAAAACTCCCATACCCACACCCCCCAACCCACCCCACACCACTCACAAAGGCCACCCCTACAGCAACCCTCGTACATCCCGTGAAAAACCAACCGAACCCACCCATAAAGAACAGATAGCTACCAGACTAACACGCACATGAACTACACACCACCAAACCCCCACCTAACACACCAAACAACCTCCAAATAAACACGGTCATTCCAATCATTACAACAGACCCCCAACCCACCCAACACACACACCACCGCACCCACTTACGCCAACTCCACCCCGACACAAAAAAAAACACCACAAACCCCCCCAAACACTCCCCCACGACACAGCCCCCCCACCTCACAACCCACCCGTCACCACAAAACCACCCACCCAACTTCACCACCACAAAGTCCGACGCTAAGAACGCCCCACCAGCCGATAAACGCCACCGACCCCACAACCCCCACCCACGCACAAATGGAGGCGTGAAAGAAGTGAATAATTACATTGATACACAAAAAAAATAAGGAAACATCTAACAGTATCATAAATGACGTAAGAAGCGGTAAAGAGGAAACATGAAACGAAAGAACGTAAGAAACAATGATACACAGAAAAAAAATCAAAAAAAAAAAACAACACAAAGTAAGGAACATTAACACGACGGAACAGAAAAAAGATAAACATAAGAGCGGAAAAGAAAAAAAAAAAAGTAGAATAGGAAAGAGGGAAATAAAGAATGGATAGGAAGAAAATGAGGAGAAAGAGGGAGAATAAAAAGAAGAAGAAAAATGGAGAGAAGAGAAGAGATGAGAAGAGTTAAAAGGTAATATGATGAGGAGAGAGAAAGAGAAGAGGAAAAGAAGAATAAAAAAGTATAAGAAAGGAAAGAATGAAGGAAAGTGAAGGGAAAAAGAAGGAGAATAAAAGAAGGGGAAAAGTAAAGAATAGAGAGAAAAAATGAAAAGGAAGGTTAGAAGGAAGAAATGAAAGAAGATTAAAGAATAAGAGAGATGAGAGAGAGGCGAGAAAAATAGAGGAGAAGAAAAAAAGGGGTATAAGTAGGAAGTAAGAGAAGGGGGAGGGGAAGGTAAGGAAAAAGAAAAGAGAAAAAAAAAAAATAAAAAAAAAGAGTACGAAAGATAAAATGGAAGAAATAAAAAGAGCAAAAATAAAGAAAAGGAGGAAAAAAAAGAAAAAGAAAGAGAAAAGAAAGGGATTGAAGATAGAATGAAAGAGAAGAAACAAGAAGAAAGGAGAGGAATAAAAAGAAATAATGAGAGTTAGAAGAGGAAATGAAAAAAAGGAAAAAGAAAAAAAAAGAAGAAAAAAAAAGAGTAAAAAAAAAAAAAGGAAAGAAAGAGAAAGGAAAAAGAAAGGAAGAAGAAGTGAAGAAAAAAAGAGAAAAGTAAAGAAAAAGATGGATAAAAAAGAGAAGAAAAAGAGGAGAGGATAAAAGAAGAAAGAAAGATAAAAGGAGTAACAAAAAAAGGAAGAAAGAATGAAAAGGAAAAAAAAGAAGAAAGAAAAGAAGATGAAGGGAGGAAAAAAAGAATGAAAAGAAAAAGGAGAAGAAAATAGAGAGAAGAAAAGGAGAACGTGAAGAAGGTAAAAAAGGAAACAAATAAGGAAAAAAGAAAAGAAACAATGAGAGGAAAGAAAGAGGAAAAAAAAAAAAAGAGAAGAAAAAGAGTGGTAAAAGGAAAATAGGAAAGAAAAGATAGAAAGTGGAAAGGGAAGGAAGGTAGGAGAAGGAAGATGAAAAAGACGGGCAATAAAAAATGAGAAAGAAAAGAGAAATAAAAAAAGAAAGGAAAAAAAGGAAGGAAGAAAGAAAGAGAAGAAGAGAGAAAAAAAAAGAAAAAAAGAGCGAGAAAAAGGAAAAAAAAAAAGGAAGAAACGGAGAGAAGAGAAAGATAGAAAGGAGAAGAAAAGAAAAGAGAGATAAGAAAAGAAAAAAAAAAAGATCGAAAAAAAAGGTAGAAATAGTGAAAAAAAATGGGGAAGAGAAAAATAGAGAGAAAGAAAGAGAGAAGGAAAAAATGAAAAGGGAAGAAGAAATAAGAAGAGAAAGGGAGAAAGGAAGAAGAAAAAGAGAAAAAAGTAGAAAGAAAAAGAGGAAGAAGAAAGATAAAAAGAGGAAGAAAAGAAAGTATAAAAAGAAAGAAAGAAAAAAAAAAGAAAAAAAGTAAAGAGAAAAAAGAAAGAAAAGAAAATGGAGATAGAGAGAGAAGATAAAAGATAACATAAGAACAAGAGGAAGAAAGAGGGAAGAGAAGAAGGAAAGGAAAGATGAGAAAGGAAAAGAAAAAGAGAAGAAGGGGAGGAAGAGAAAAGAGAATAAAAGAAAAATAAAGATAGAGAGAAAGAAAAAAAAAGAAAGATAAAAGAAGAAAGAATAAAAAAGATAAAGAGAGAGAAGAAAAAAGAAGGAAAAAAAAGAAGGAGAAAAAAAAAGAGTAAGAAGTAAAAAAGAGAAGAAAAAAAAAGAAAGAAAGAGAAAAAAGAAAAGAGAAAACAAGAAAAAAAAGAATGGAGAAAAAAAGAAAAAAAAAGAAGAAAAGGAAGAAGAAAAGTAAGAAAGAAAAGGAGAAAAGGATAGAGGGAGGGAACAAAGAAGAGGGGAGGAGAGAAAGGAGAAAGAGAAAGAAGGTAAGAAGAGTAATAGGAGAAGAAAAAAAGGAGTAGAAAAAAGAATAAAAAAAAAAAAGAGGAAAAAGGAGGGAGAAAAAAGGAAAAAAGTAAGAAAGAAAAGAAGTACAGTAAGAAAGGTAGAAAAGAAGAAAGAAAAAGAAGAAAGGGTTGTAGAAATAAGAAATAGGACATGTGGGGTAGAAGAATAAAAAGAGAATGAAAAGAAGTAAAGAGAAGGGTGAAGTCAAGTAAAGAAATCGGATAAAAAAGATAAAGAAAAAATTAGAGGAAGAAAAACTAAGGAAAAAAAGAAAAAAGAAAGGAAGGAGGAAAGAAAAAAAGAGAAAAAGAGGGAAAAGAAAAAGAGAAGTATGAGAAATGAAAACAAAGAATGAAGGAAGTAAGAAAGAAAGAGAGAAGAAAAAAGATAAGTGCGAAAAAAGAATGACAAAAAAAGAAAAAGGGAGAGAAAAAAGTAGAGTAGAAAGGAAGGAAAAAAAAGAAAAACGAAGAAAAAGTGGGAAATAAAAGAAAAGGAATATAACGGAGATAAATATGGAATAGAAAGAGGAGAAAAGAAAAAGCAGATAAAAGGTGAGAAAGAGAGAGAAAAAGGAGAAAGAAGAATAGAAAAAAAACGAAAAAAAAGAGTAGAAAGAAGAAAAAAAAAAAAAAGGAGAAAGTAAGTAGAGAATAAGGAAGTTAAAAAACAATGAAGGAAGTAAAAGAAGAGTAAAGGAAAAAAAAAGAACTAATAGAAAGGAAGTAAAAGAAAAAAAGAGATAAAAAATGTGAGAAAAGAATAAGAGAAGGAATGGAAGAAAAAAGTGAAAGAAGAGAAGAAGGAATACAAAGAGAAAAAAGAAATTAAGAAAGAAGGAAGAAAAGAGTGAAATAAAGTATAAGAAAAGAAAAGTTGTAAAAGAAATGTAGAAAGAAAAAGAAAAAGAGATGAGAAAGAAAAAGAAGAAAGAGGAAGAAAAGAAAAAAAAGAAAATAAAAAATGGACAGGTGGGAGGGAAGAAATTAAATATGTTGAAGGGAGAGAGTTTAAGAGAAGAAAAGCATAAAGAGAAGGAGAGTAGATGAAGATAGATAAGAAAGAATAAAAAGAATTAAAAGAGAAGGAAAAAATATTGATGAAAAAGGAGGGAAATAGAAAGGAATGGGGGAGAGGTTTGAAGAATATAGAGGGGGAGAAAATATAAAGTAAAGATTGGAGAAAGAAAATAGTGGGGAAATTAGAGAAGAAGGGTAAAGGGAAGAAAGTGATAAAGAAATGAATAAGAAAGATAGTGTAAGAAAAAGGTAGTGAGAAGGTAAAGAAAGGATGAGAGAAGAAAGAGAGAGAGAAAAAAGATGAAGAAGAAGTGGGAAGAATAAAGAAAGTAAGGGAGAGAGAAAGGAAGAAAAATAAAAAAAGAAGTAAAATAGGAAAGATGAAGAGGGAGAAGGGAGAAAGAAGAATTGAAAAAAGATGAAGAATAGATATAATAAAGCAGAGATGGTAAGGTTAGTGAGAATAAGAAAAAGGTGGGAAAAGAGAAGAGAAGGGAGAGTAGGAGAATAAGAGGAAAATTTAAGATTAATGAAAAAGAACAAAGGTAAAATTATAAAGAATAATGGGAAAAAAGAGATGAGTGAGAGGAATTAATGAGAGAATAGAAAAAGAAAAAGATGAGAAGGGTAAAGAAGGAAAAATGTAATTAGGAGATAAAAAGGTAATAATATTGATAGGATGAGTAATTGAAGGAAAATGAGAAAAAAGGGATAAGGATGTATAGGAAGGAGAAGATGAAAGGGAGGAGGAAAAAGAAAATTAGTTAAGAATAAAGGTAGGAAAAAAAAGGAAAAGGAAAAGAGTTTAGAGAAAGAAAGAAATAAAAAGAAAGATAAAGAGGAGAGATAAAAATAAAAAGGAAGAAGAGAAGAATTAGAAATGAGGAAGGGAAAATGAGGAAAGATAGAGTGAGTCGAAGGGAGAGGAGGAACACAAGAAAAGAAAAAAAAAAGATAGGGGAAAGAAGAATAAACAAAAGAAATAAGCAATCGACCGAAAGGAAAGTTAGTAAAAATGAGGGAAGGAAACGTGAAAGTAAAGAAAGATAAAGAGGAAATATAATAGTGGGAAAGGACAAACAGAACAGAGCCTAGAGAAATGAAAAGAGAACATGAAACAAAACAGTGAAAACGAACAAAAAAGAAAGGATAAGAAAAGAGATGTAAGAGTAAGGAATAGAGGAATAGAAAAAAGAAAACGAAAAATGTAATAAAAAAAAGAGGGGTGATTGATCAAAAAAGGAGATGAAAAACGTGAAAACAACGTACATGAAAAAAGACTAAACAATAATAAATAGCATAAAGTCCAAACAATAGGGGAAAGAGATGAGAAAGAAAGAAACATAGAAAAGAAGGAAACAATAAAGTAAGCTATCAGGAAATCGAGCAAAAAAGTGGAAGAATAAAAGATGATAAATCAAAAATCAGAGAAAGAAAAGGAAGGATGAACAAAGAAAAGAAATAATAAAAGATAAACCCCAATGAATAACGGATAGAAAAGATACGGTAACAAGAGAAGAGATAAAGATAAGCATAAAGGTAACGTGGATGATAAGTAAGATCGATATTAAAAAAAAGAGATCGACAAGAAGAGTGCAGTTAGAATACAGTGGATGACGGAACCAAGATAGAAAAAGAAGTAAAGAAGAAAAATGAGTTAGGAGAGAAGTAGGAAAAAAGGGGGACGAAATAAGGGGGATAAAAGTGCACAAAGGAGAAGGAAGAAAAAAAAAAAGGAAAAAGGGCAAAAACAAAGAAATAAGACAGAGGAAGTGCAAGTATAAGAAAGGAAGAATAGGGAAGAGAAAAAGTAAGAAGGAAAGAATTGGAACCCAAAGTAGAAATGGAGAGAGAGAATAGTTAGAGAGTAAAAAGAAGGAAGAAGGCATGATAATGAGAAAAAACAATATTAACAGAATAACAGAAGAGGAATGAAAGTAAAAAGAAAAACAGAGAGGTCAAGAGAATGAAGAGGCAAAATGAAATCAATTTAGTAAGGTTAAAAAAAAGTACAAGCAGAGAAGCAACAACGTAAGAAAAAAGAAAGAGAGGAGAATGAGAGAAGGGCGAAAAGAAGAAAACGGCTATCAAAGTGAAAAGTTCGAAGAGAGAAAAAGAAAGAAAAAGCAAAGACAAATAGAGATATAGATGGAGGAGTATGAAATTTTCGATAAAAAAAACTACTCAGTAAAAGGAGAAAAAAAGATAAATTCGGAGAGGCAATGCGGTACGGAAGGTGGACATAGACAGGAGAAGAAACAAACATGAAAAAGAAAAGAAATAACATAAGTGATGAGGAAAGGGGAGGCGATAGAGGAGAAAGGAGCAGAAGCAACACAAAAAGCAGAGGAGGAGAAGGGAAGAGAGACATGTTTGTAAGGAAATTGAGGAATTCAAGTAAAAATGGAAAAAAAAAGTACAAGAATGGATAAGAAAGTGAAATACGTCTGTCAAAAAAAGTAAAAACAACAAAAGAAAGAATTGAAATAAAAAAAAAGTAGGGAGAGTATAAAGAAGAATAAAGTAAAAGGAAATTATTAAGAAGGAACATATAGAAAAGCAGTAAGAATTAAGGAGTACAAAGAAAAAGAAGTGAGAATAGTAAAGAAAGATAATTAAGAAAGAAAAAAGGGAAAAATAAATAAGCAAGATTGGGGAAATTTAAAAAGAAAGCAGGAGGATAGATAAAGTAAAAAAACGTGGAAAAAAGTGAAAACTATAAGTTGAGAGCGAACAGTATACACGTAAAAATGATATAAACGACAAAGAATAAAGGAACAACAAAAAAAAAGCAAATTAAGAAAGACTAAAAGAAGGAAAGTGAAAGGGAATATAGAACAGAAAGACGATGATAAAGAAGAAGAAAGTATGAAAGTGAAATAACAAAGAACAAGGAAAATGAAAAAAGAAAATTGGAAGGGAGGAAAAAAAGAAAAAAATTGAATTAAAAGTCAAACAAAAAAAAAACACCAAGGATCGATTTAGTGAAAGATCAAAAGTTTACAAAAAAGGGGTAAAATAAGATGAAGAAAAAGAGGAAAAATCATAAAATAAGAGACGGAAGTATACAAAATAAGAAACATACTGGCCAAGAAAAAAGGAATAAGAATGAGAACAAAAAGAGAAGGAAAAACGAGGAAGAAACAAAAGAAAGGGTAAGGGTAACAAGAATTCTAATAAAGGAAAAACGAGATCAAGAAATAAGCTTAAAAAACGAGAAGGTAAAAGAGGGCAACTAAAGAAACATGAAGTGAAAAAGACGCAAAAGACACTAATGAAAAAAATTGTATAGTGTAGGAATGAACAAGAAAAAGCATAAGCGAAATGGAAAAAGAATTACAAAGGGGTGGAGAGAAAAGGAGATCGAAATCAGAAGTGAAGCTGGAGACGCGAGGCACTAAAGAAAAAGTGGTGAGGTAAGAAAGAAGAGAGGGAGAATAAAAAGAAAGAGGGGAGCAAGAACAGTCGACAAAAAGGGAACAAATAAAAAAAAGGGAGAAGATAAAACAAACGCAGTGAATGGTATACATAAAAACAAGAGAAAAGAAATTAAAACAACAGCGTAACCCGAATAAAAAAAAAGAAGGGAAAATAAAAAAGAAGAGGAAAAGAGCGGAATTACGAAAAAAAAAAATAAGAGAAGATAAGAAAGGGACAAGCAACGGAAAAGTAATGAAGCAGCGAGAGTAAAAAACCATCATAAGATAGAAAAACAGAACAATACAGTGAGAAATGGAAAAGTAAAGGGAAGGATTAAAGCAAATGGTAAAGTATATACGAGTGAAAGAATATGCCCACACCAAACGAAAAATAAGTGAGGAAAGAGTCAAAGCAATAACGGCGTTTGAGAGAACATAGACAGGCAAAAGGAACAAGGAAAATGACTTGACATAAAGACATGTCAAACAGATAAGACAAATAAGAGTACAATAAAGAAAAAAAATGGTTGACAGAGGCGAAACAGGTGCAGTAATCATTAACGAACATAGTGACCAGAAAAGGAAATACAGGTAAGAAGAGTAAATGTTTGCCGTAGCTACAGACAGTAGGACAAAACACGAAGAAGAAAGGAGGACTGCAGAACCAACAGGCTAAGTGGGAAACAAAAAAATTACTAGATAAAGAGAGGAGATAGTGTAAGAGCCAATTATATATAGTAAAAAACACGCAGGGAAAGAAAATGAAAGGGTAGAGTAAGGCAAAAGATCTGGAGAAAAAGAAATAAAAATGAGAAAAACAAAGAACCAAAGGCATAGAACAAAAAAAATGCAGAAGTAGAAAGGTGCCAGAGTAACAAATAGTGGAGAAGAGCAAAACTGATAGAGACAGAGAAGGAAAAATAAGTGAGAACTAAGGGAAACGACGGTATCAAGTAAAAGAACAAAAGGGAAGAAAAGAAAAACAGTGAACAAAGAATATACATCACACAGTAAAAGAACAATTTAAGTGTAAACCAAGAACAGGAAAATAATTTAGGAGACAAAAATAAATGATTAAAAAAAAGAAAGGGCGGTAAAAGAACCAGGAAAGAAAGTGAAAGTAAGGAGACATGGGGGTTACACGCGAAAGAAAAGGAAAAAAAAACTGAGAGGAGGAAAGAAGGAAAGTAGATATGAAAGAGGTGGTAAGGGGAGTAATATAAATAACTGATGTGAATAAAAAAGAGATAGTATGTAATTGAATAATTTGAGAAGAAGAGAACAAAGTAACAACAGCAGTAAAAAAAAAACGAGGATTACGGATAAAACAAAGGAGAAAGGAACTGATGGAGACAGAGCCTTCAGAGGAAGAAAGAAAGGGGCAAAAAACAAGAGAAAAATTATAATGAAAAGGAAGAGAAATAAAAGTGAAAATAAAAAAGAAAAGAATATTTAAAAGGAAGGAGGATCGAGGAGTAAAGGAAGATATAAATCAGAAGGGAAATGAATTTAGGAAAAAAAGAAAAAGCAACGAAAGCAAAAGTCAATGGAATTGTGCTACAGGAAGATACAGAAGGAAAGTCGGACAAGAAGAGAAGAGTGTCATAAAAATAAAGAGATATGCAGAGATAAAAATGGGGCAGAGAAGACGAGAAACTGCGGAAAAGTAAAATGGAGAGGTAAAAGCAAAGAGAGAAAACAAATGAAAAGAGCAGTGTAGAAACAGGAAGAGACTACAAAAAAAACAAATTTAAAAGGACCCAATAGTAAAAAAGGGTAAGCAGTACAGAGAGAAAGAGGTAGAGAAATATTAAAAAAAAAATGATATGAAGGAGGAAACAATGAGTAAAATATAATAGGGGATAAAAAGCACAAACAAAAACCAGAAGGACATAGAACACACAAGGTATAAGATCAGTGCTAATAACAAAAAGCTAGGGAAGAAAAAAAAGCAAAAATCGCTAACGACTGTACATTGAAGAGAGGGACATAGTGATGAAGAGAATAGGAAAAGAAGCAAGAGTAAAAGGGAAAGGAAGGGTGGTAATTAAGTAAAGAAAATAAGAATCATAAAAGAATAGAACAAAAAAATCATAAAAAGAAGTTTGACAAAACGGAGGAAAAAAAAACATAAAATAATGAAAAGAGTAATAGTATAAGAGGAAGCGTACACGGGGAATATATATAACAAGCGAAGTGAGGAGATAACACGAGTAAAGAGGTTAAATATAAATCGACAAATATTAGAAGAAGGGA
>JACEFZ010027926.1:0-20000 GCA_014155875.1 Cepaea nemoralis
TTGCACTTTCCAAGAAGACGTAAGGTAAGTGAAGAACCATTTTACAGGAATTAAGGCGCAATGGGCATATGGAGGTTGGCCATATTTATTGAATTGACCAGTGGCTACTCGATGGTCAGTATCAAGCCATCCGCCTTTACTCTCTGAGACATTTCATAGTAGCCATTTTACCCAGGGTCAATTTAAGAGCCCGGTCAATTTTACAGATTCACAGGCCGGCTTCGTGGCTTAGAGGTTATGACTTTTCTCCGTAATCTCGTAAACTCTCGTGGTGTAACGTGATGACGGTGAGAATCAGCAAGGGTTCGAATCACATCGGTAACTTACGGGGTATGTGAGCCAGCCGCTCAGAAAGCAATGGCAAACTACTGAGCGTAATCTTGCCAAGAAATCAACATACAGCTGAAAGGTGCTGGTGTTGACAGCGATGTCCTGTAAAGGATATGCAAACAACCCCCCACCCCCAATGCTGATTCTAGCGCACGACCACCGGTCCGACAAGCTACCTCGTCTCCCACATGTTTCAACGATTTATTATTATTATTATTATTATTATTATTATTATTGTTATTATTATTATTATTATGTTATTATTATTATTACATAATAATAATAATAATAACAATAATAATAATAATAATAATAATAATAATAATAAATCGTTGAAACATGTGGGAGACGAGGTAGCTTGTCGGACCGGTGGTCGTGCGCTAGAATCAGCATTGGGGGTGGGGGGTTGTTTGCATATCCTTTACAGGACATCGCTGTCAACACCAGCACCTTTCAGCTGTATGTTTATTTCTTGGCAAGATTACGCTCAGTAGTTTGCCATTGCTTTCTGAGCGGCCGGCTCACATACCCCGTAAGTTACCGATGTGATTCGAACCCTTGCTGATTCTCACCGTCATCACGTTACACCACGAGAGTTTACGAGATTACGGAGAAAAGTCATAACCTCTAAGCCACGAAGCCGGCCTGTGAATCTGTAAAATTGACCGGGCTCTTAAATTGACCCTGGGTAAAATGGCTACTATGAAATGTCTCAGAGAGTAAAGGCGGATGGCTTGATACTGACCATCGAGTAGCCACTGGTCAATTCAATAAATATGGGCCAACCTCCATATGCCCATTGCGCCTTAATTCCTGTAAAATGGTTCTTCACTTACCTTACGTCTTCTTGGAAAGTGCAAATAGGAATAATAAAAAAAATATATATTATTGTTGATAACGCAGACATCATATAAAAATTAAAATAAAAGTAAAGTAACAAATTAAATTAGATGTGGACATATGATTAGCTTCTTATGGTACGAAATACACATATATACCTGTTGAAGCTATTTGAATCCAGTTGGATGGACACATTTCAGTGTTGATTAAATGACTCTCCAATTTGATTCCGACCGAACTGTTAGAATTACATTGTTTATGTTATTTTATTTGGTAATGGCGTATACATCATAGACTCGCCTATGTTGTTTATCGAAATGTAACATATAGAGATATCACAAACCAGTCCTACAAATGATCACTGCTTTCTCCTTTGGGGTTGGGGCATATCTGTAAAGGACGTTGACATAAAAATGTCTGCCTTTTAACTGTGGAAGTAAATTTGCATTTTGTATTGTTAGTTAGTTGCATATCATTTACAGGACGCCGCAGTAAATCCAGCATTTTTAGCTGTTTGTCATTTCTTGGCAAATTTACTTCCATTCGTTTGCCATTGCTTTCTGAACTATATATTATACAAACACAATAATAGGTTAAAATGATACTACATTATGCGCTGGTTGGTTTATTGATTAATTGATCGGCTGGTTGGTTGGTTTGTTAGGTCGTTGGTGTAAATAACTATACAATTTAATCAATCACGTGTATTTAACTATACAGTTTTGCTCAACCCCGTGTAAATATCTATAAAATTTACCCAATCAATAAATAATTATACAGTTTGAACAATCACATGTGCACAGTTATAAAGTTCTCTAAATAACATGTGCATAACTATAAAGTTTGCTCATTGTATAACTATGGCATTTGCTCGATAACCGTATAACAATAAAGTTTGCTTGACTATAATATAACTATATGACTATATAATTATATATGACTATATAACTATAGTATAACTATAAATTTTGATATATCACCTAATAACAGTGAAGGTTGCTCGATCACAGTGTAGCTATAAATTATATGCAATCACATGTGTATAACTCTAAGATTTGTTTGCTCATCAACATGTAGATACATATAAAATTCACTCACATACGTTTGCAATACTTTCTGTCACAAAATGAGCGCCATCTTTCGACCGGTCAACCCGAAGCCATGATTCACGACCCCTCTAAAAGTTCCACCCCAGCGATCTCATACAGTTCGTGTATTCAAGAGGATTTCGGCAAGAGCTGAATATTAACGAATGTTTTCTACTAAAGACGAAAAAAAAAAAAGAAAAAAAAAGAAAATTGAACTATTTTGATCACTTGAAACATCATGAAAGTTTGGAGAGAACAATAATGGAGAAGTATATGCCCGGGAAGAGAGGAAGTGGAAGGCCAAAGAGAAGATGGGTGCAGGATGTGGCGGATGATCTCCAGATGGATGTATCGGATACGGGACATCTTGCTTATGATCGAGAGGTTTTCCAGAAGGTTGTTATGGGAGCGAGGTTCTGCAGGGGACATGCTGCTGAATGAATGAGTGAATGAATGAATTCCAGAGGGATATGAACTAAACTGAGTGGCACTCATGCCCAACTTTTCTGTTCCGTTTCTCTCGTTCCGGGAAGCAATTTTAACACAACCGTGATGTCAGAGTCTCGGTCTGAAACACAATCACTCCATCTCTGTTGCCAAGGACGAGTCGGCTGTACAAAACGCTTCATCCGTTGGGAACAAAGAAACATCTAAAGCCTAAGTCAATCGGAATTCTGTTGGTAGTTTAAGATCATTGCCAGAGGTGAACCATTGAGCTTCTGATTCTTCTGTTACTTCTGCTACTTCTGTTACTTCTGTGTTACTTCTGTTACTTCTGTGTTACTTCTGTTACTTCTGTTTCTTCTGTTACTTCTGCTACTTCTGTTACTTCTGCTACTTCTGTTACTTCTGTGTTACTTCTGTTACTTCTGCTAATTCTGTTACTTCTGTTACTTCTGCAACTTCTGTTACTTCTGTTACTTCTGTTACTTCTGTGTAACTTCTGTTACTTCTGTGTTACTTCTGTTAGGCACTCTTCCGAATTGCGGTCCCAAATAGATCCGCAGTGAATAGGTCAGGGGTTAAGGGTTAGGGTTAGTTGTTAACTAAACACTGACCCTAACCCTTACCCCTGACCTATTCACTGCGGATCTATTTGGGACCGCAATTCGGAAGAGTGCCCTTCTGTTACTTCTGTTACTTCTGTTACTTCTGTTACTTCTGTTACTTCTGTTACTTCTGTGTTACTTCTGTTACTTCTGCTACTTCTGCTACTTCTGTTACTTCTGTTACTTCTGTGTTACTTCTGTTACTTCTGTTACTTCTGTTACTTCTGTGTTACTTCTGTTACTTCTGCTACTTCTGTTACTTCTGTTACTTCTGTTACTTCTGTGTTACTTCTGTTACTTCTGCTACTTCTGGTACTTCTGTTACTTCTGCTACTTCTGTTACTTCTGCTACTTCTGCTACTTCTGTTACTTCTGTGTTACTTCTGTTACTTCTGCTACTTCTGTTACTTCTGTTACTTCTGCTACTTCTGTTACTTCTGCTACTTCTGGTACTTCTGTTACTTCTGCTACTTCTGTTACTTGACTACTTCTGCTACTTCTGTTCTTCTGCTACTTCTGTTACTTCTGTTACTTCTGCTACTTCTGCTACTTCTGTTACTTCTGCTACCTCTGCTACTTCTGTTACTTCTGTGTTACTTCTGTTACTTCTGCTACTTCTGGTACTTCTGTTACTTCTGCTACTTCTGTTACTTCTGCTACTTCTGGTACTTCTGTTACTTCTGCTACTTCTGTTACTTTTGTGTTACTTCTGCTACTTTTGCTACTTCTTTTACTTCTGCTACTTCTGTTCTTCTGCTACTTCTGTTACTTGACTACTTCTGCTACTTCTGTTCTTCTGCTACTTCTGCTACTTCTGCTACTTCTGCTACTTCTGCTACTTCTGCTACTTCTGCTACTTCTGTTACTTCTGCTACTTCTGTGTTACTTCTGTTACTTCTGCTACCTCTGTTACTTCTGTTACTTCTGTTACTTCTGTGTTACTTCTGTTACTTCTGTTACTTCTGTTACTTCTGTTACTTCTGTTACTTCTGTGTTACTTCTGTTACTTCTGCTACTTCTGGTACTTCTGTTACTTCTGCTACTTCTGTTACTTCTGTTACTTCTGTTACTTCTGTTACTTCTGTGTTACTTCTGTTACTTCTGCTACTTCTGGTACTTCTGTTACTTCTGTTACTTCTGTGTTACTTCTGTTACTTCTGCTACTTCTGGTACTTCTGTTACTTCTGCTACTTCTGTTACTTCTGCTACTTCTGCTACTTCTGTTACTTCTGTGTTACTTCTGTTACTTCTGCTACTTCTGGTACTTCTGTTACTTCTGCTACTTCTGTTACTTCTGCTACTTCTGGTACTTCTGTTACTTCTGCTACTTCTGTTACTTTTGTGTTACTTCTGCTACTTTTGCTACTTCTTTTACTTCTGCTACTTCTGTTACTTGACTACTTCTGCTACTTCTGTTCTTCTGCTACTTCTGTTACTTCTGTTACTTCTGCTACTTCTGCTACTTCTGTTACTTCTGCTACCTCTGCTACTTCTGTTACTTCTGTGTTACTTCTGTTACTTCTGCTACTTCTGGTACTTCTGTTACTTCTGCTACTTCTGTTACTTCTGCTACTTCTGGTACTTCTGTTACTTCTGCTACTTCTGTTACTTTTGTGTTACTTCTGCTACTTTTGCTACTTCTTTTACTTCTGCTACTTCTGTTCTTCTGCTACTTCTGTTACTTGACTACTTCTGCTACTTCTGTTCTTCTGCTACTTCTGCTACTTCTGCTACTTCTGCTACTTCTGCTACTTCTGCTACTTCTGCTACTTCTGTTACTTCTGCTACTTCTGTGTTACTTCTGTTACTTCTGCTACCTCTGTTACTTTTGCTACTTCTGTTACTTCTGTGTTACTTCTGTTACTTCTGTGTTACTTCTGTTACTTCTGTGTTACTTATGTTACTTCTGTGTTACTTCTGTTACTTCTGTGTTACTTCTGATACTTCTGTTACTTCTGCTACTTCTGTTACTTCTGTGTTACTTCTGTTACTTCTGCTACTTCTGTGTTACTTCTGTTACTTCTGCTACTTCTGTTACTTCTGTTACTTCTGCTACTTCTGTTACTTCTGTTACCTCTGTGTTACTTCTGTTACTTCTGTGTTACTTCTGTTACTTCTGCTACTTCTGTTACTTCTGTTACTTCTGTGTTACTTCTGTTACTTCTGTGTTACTTCTGTTACTTCTGTGTTACTTCTGTTACTTCTGCTACTTCTGTTACTTCTGTGTTACTTCTGCTACTTCTGGTACTTCTGTTACTTCTGCTACTTCTGTTACTTCTGTTACTTCTGCTACTTCTGTTACTTCTGTGTTACTTCTGTTACTTCTGCTACTTCTGTTACTTCTGTTACTTCTGCTACTTCTGTTACTTCTGTTACCTCTGTGTTACTTCTGTTACTTCTGCTACTTCTGCTACTTCTGTGTTACTTCTGTTACTTCTGTTACTTCTGTTACTTCTGTTACCTCTGTGTTACTTCTGTTACTTCTGCTACTTCTGTTACTTCTGTGTTACTTCTGTTACTTCTGCTACTTCTGTTACTTCTGTTACTTCTGTGTTACTTCTGTTACTTCTGTGTTACTTCTGAGAAGTAACAGAAGTAGCACAGAAGTAACAGAAGAATAGCAGAAGTACAGAAGTAGCAGAAATAACAGAAGTAACAGAAGTAGCAGAAGTACAGAAGTAACACAGAAGTAACAGAAGTAGCAGAAGTAACAGAAGTAACACAGAAGTAACAGAAGTAACACAGAAGTAACAGAAGTAACACAGAAGTAACAGAAGTAACAGAAGTAGCAGAAGTAACAGAAGTAACACAGAAGTAACAGAAGTAACACAGAAGTAACAGAAGTAACAGAAGTAGCAGAAGTAACAGAAGTAACAGAAGTAGCAGAAGTAACAGAAGTAACACAGAAGTAGCAGAAGTAACAGAAGTAACACAGAAGTAACAGAAGTAGCAGAAGTAACAGAAGTATCAGAAGTAACAGAAGAAGCAGAAGTAACAGAAGTAACACAGAAGTAACATAAGTAACACAGAAGTAACAGAAGTAACACAGAAGTAACAGAAGTAACACAGAAGTAACAGAAGTAGCAAAAGTAACAGAGGTAGCAGAAGTAACAGAAGTAACACAGAAGTAGCAGAAGTAACAGAAGTAGCAGAAGTAGCAGAAGTAGCAGAAGTAGCAGAAGTAGCAGAAGTAGCAGAAGTAGCAGAAGAACAGAAGTAGCAGAAGTAGTCAAGTACAGAAGTAGCAGAAGAACAGAAGTAGCAGAAGTAAAAGAAGTAGCAAAAGTAGCAGAAGTAACACAAAAGTAACACAGAAGTAGCAGAAGTAACACAGAAGTACCAGAAGTAGCAGAAGTAACAGAAGTAGCAGAAGTAAGCAGAAGTACCAGAAGTAGCAGAAGTAACAGAAGTAACACAGAAGTAACAGAAGTAGCAGAGGTAGCAGAAGTAACAGAAGTAGCAGAAGTAGCAGAAGTAACAGAAGTAACAGAAGTAGCAGAAGAACAGAAGTAAGCAGAAGTAGTCAAGTAACAGAAGTAGCAGAAGTAAAAGAAGTAGCAAAAGTAGCAGAAGTAACACAAAAGTAACAGAAGTAGCAGAAGTAACAGAAGTAGCAGAAGTAGCAGAAGTAACAGAAGTAGCAGAAGTAACAGAAGTAGCAGAAGTAGCAGAAGTAACAGAAGTAACACAGAAGTAACAGAAGTAGCAGAAGTAGCAGAAGTAACAGAAGTAGCAGAAGTAACAGAAGTAGCAGAAGTAGCAGAAGTAACAGAAGTAACACAGAAGTAACAGAAGTAACAGAAGTAACAGAAGTTGCAGAAGTAACAGAAGTAACACAGAAGTAACAGAAGTAACACAGAAGTAACAGAAGTAACAGAAGTAGCAGAAGTAACACAGAAGTAGCAGAAGTAGCAGAAGTAACAGAAGTAACACAGAAGTAACAGAAGTAACAGAAGTAACAGAAGTACAGAAGTAACAGAAGTAACACAGAAGTACAGAAGTAGCAAAAGTAACAGAGGTAGCAGAAGTAACAGAAGTAACACAGAAGTAGCAGAAGTACAGAAGTAGCAGAAGTAGCAGAAGTAGCAGAAGTAGCAGAAGTAGCAGAAGTAGCAGAAGTAGCAGAAGAACAGAAGTAGCAGAAGTAGTCAAGTACAGAAGTATCAGAAGAACAGAAGTAGCAGAAGTAAAAGAAGTAGCAAAAGTAGCAGAAGTAACACAAAAGTAACAGAAGTAGCAGAAGTAGCAGAAGTACCAGAAGTAGCAGAAGTAACAGAAGTAGCAGAAGTAACAGAAGTACCAGAAGTAGCAGAAGTAGCAGAAGTAACACAGAAGTAACAGAAGTAGCAGAAGTAGCAGAAGTAACAGAAGTAGCAGAAGTAGCAGAAGTAACAGAAGTAACAGAAGTAGCAGAAGAACAGAAGTAGCAGAAGTAGTCAAGTAACAGAAGTAGCAGAAGTAACAGAAGTACCAGAAGTAGCAGAAGTAACAGAAGTAGCAGAAGTAACAGAAGTACCAGAAGTAGCAGAAGTAACAGAAGTAACACAGAAGTAACAGAAGTAGCAGAAGTAGCAGAAGTAACAGAAGTAGCAGAAGTAACAGAAGTAGCAGAAGTAGCAGAAGTAACAGAAGTAACACAGAAGTAACAGAAGTAACAGAAGTAGCAGAAGTAGCAGAAGTAACAGAAGTAACACAGAAGTAACAGAAGTAACAGAAGTAACAGAAGTAACACAGAAGTAACAGAAGTAACAGAAGTAACAGAAGTAGCAGAAGTAACAGAAGTAACACAGAAGTAACAGAAGTAACAGAAGTAACAGAAGTAACAGAAGTAGCAGAAGTAACAGAAGGGCACTCTTCCGAATTGCGGTCCCAAATAGATCCGCAGTGAATAGGTCAGGGGTAAGGGTTAGGGTCAGTGTTTAGTTAACAACTAACCCTAACCCTTAACCCCTGACCTATTCACTGCGGATCTATTTGGGACCGCAATTCGGAAGAGTGCCTAACAGAAGTAACACAGAAGTAACAGAAGTTACACAGAAGTAACAGAAGTAGCAGAAGTAACAGAAGTAACAGAAGTAGCAGAAGTAACTGAAGTAACAGAATTAGCAGAAGTAACAGAAGTAACACAGAAGTAACAGAAGTAGCAGAAGTAACAGAAGTAGCAGAAGTAACAGAAGTAACAGAAGTAGCAGAAGTAACAGAAGTAACAGAAGTAGCAGAAGTAACAGAAGTAGCAGAAGTAACAGAAGAATCAGAAGCTCAATGGTTCACCTCTGGGCAATGATCTTAAACTACCAACAGAATTCCGATTGACTTAGGCTTTAGATGTTTCTTTGTTCCCAACGGATGAAGCGTTTTGTACAGCCGACTCGTCCTTGGCAACAGAGATGGAGTGATTGTGTTTCAGACCGAGACTCTGACATCACGGTTGTGTTAAAATTGCTTCCCGGAACGAGAGAAACGGAACAGAAAAGTTGGGCATGAGTGCCACTCAGTTTAGTTCATATCCCTCTGGGAATTCATTCATTCACTCATTCATTCAGCAGCATGTCCCCTGCAGAACCTCGCTCCCATAACAACCTTCTGGAAAACCTCTCGATCATAAGCAAGATGTCCCGTATCCGATACATCCATCTGGAGATCATCCGCCACATCCTGCACCCATCTTCTCTTTGGCCTTCCACTTCCTCTCTTCCCGGGCATATACTTCTCCATTATTGTTCTCTCCAAACTTTCATGATGTTTCAAGTGATCAAAATAGTTCAATTTTCTTTTTTTTTCTTTTTTTTTTTCGTCTTTAGTAGAAAACATTCATTAATATTCAGCTCTTGCCGAAATCCTCTTGAATACACGAACTGTATGAGATCGCTGGGGTGGAACTTTTAGAGGGGTCGTGAATCATGGCTTCGGGTTGACCGGTCGAAAGATGGCGCTCATTTTGTGACAGAAAGTATTGCAAACGTATGTGAGTGAATTTTATATGTATCTACATGTTGATGAGCAAACAAATCTTAGAGTTATACACATGTGATTGCATGTAATTTATAGCTACACTGTGATCGAGCAACCTTCACTGTTATTAGGTGATATATCAAAATTTATAGTTATACTATAGTTATATAGTCATATATAATTATATAGTCATATAGTTATATTATAGTCAAGCAAACTTTATTGTTATACGGTTATCGAGCAAATGCCATAGTTATACAATGAGCAAACTTTATAGTTATGCACATGTTATTTAGAGAACTTTATAACTGTGGCACATGTGATTGTTCAAACTGTATAATTATTTATTGATTGGGTAAATTTTATAGATATTTACACGGGGTTGAGCAAAACTGTATAGTTAAATACACGTGATTGATTAAATTGTATAGTTATTTACACCAACGACCTAACAAACCAACCAACCAGCCGATCAATTAATCAATAAACCAACCAGCGCATAATGTAGTATCATTTTAACCTATTATTGTGTTTGTATAATATATAGTTCAGAAAGCAATGGCAAACGAATGGAAGTAAATTTGCCAAGAAATGACAAACAGCTAAAAATGCTGGATTTACTGCGGCGTCCTGTAAATGATATGCAACTAACTAACAATACAAAATGCAAATTTACTTCCACAGTTAAAAGGCAGACATTTTTATGTCAACGTCCTTTACAGATATGCCCCAACCCCAAAGGAGAAAGCAGTGATCATTTGTAGGACTGGTTTGTGATATCTCTATATGTTACATTTCGATAAACAACATAGGCGAGTCTATGATGTATACGCCATTACCAAATAAAATAACATAAACAATGTAATTCTAACAGTTCGGTCGGAATCAAATTGGAGAGTCATTTAATCAACACTGAAATGTGTCCATCCAACTGGATTCAAAATAGCTTCAACAGGGTATATATGTGTATTTCGTACCATAAGAAGCTAATCATATGTCCACATCTAATTTAATTTGTTACTTTACTTTTATTTTAATTTTTATATGATGTCTGCGTTATCAACAATAATATATATTTTTTTTATTATTCCTATTTGCACTTTCCAAGAAGACGTAAGGTAAGTGAAGAACCATTTTACAGGAATTAAGGCGCAATGGGCATATGGAGGTTGGCCCATATTTATTGAATTGACCAGTGGCTACTCGATGGTCAGTATCAAGCCATCCGCCTTTACTCTCTGAGACATTTCATAGTAGCCATTTTACCCAGGGTCAATTTAAGAGCCCGGTCAATTTTACAGATTCACAGGCCGGCTTCGTGGCTTAGAGGTTATGACTTTTCTCCGTAATCTCGTAAACTCTCGTGGTGTAACGTGATGACGGTGAGAATCAGCAAGGGTTCGAATCACATCGGTAACTTACGGGGTATGTGAGCCAGCCGCTCAGAAAGCAATGGCAAACTACTGAGCGTAATCTTGCCAAGAAATCAACATACAGCTGAAAGGTGCTGGTGTTGACAGCGATGTCCTGTAAAGGATATGCAAACAACCCCCCACCCCCAATGTTGATTCTAACGCACGACCACCGGTCCGACAAGCTACCTCGTCTCCCACATGTTTCAACGATTTATTATTATTATTATTATTATTATTATTATTATTGTTATTATTATTATTATTATGTATAATAATAATAACATAATAATAATAATAATAATAATAACAATAATAATAATAATAATAATAATAATAAATCGTTGAAACATGTGGGAGACGAGGTAGCTTGTCGGACCGGTGGTCGTGCGTTAGAATCAGCATTGGGGTGGGGGGTTGTTTGCATATCCTTTACAGGACATCGCTGTCAACACCAGCACCTTTCAGCTGTATGTTGATTTCTTGGCAAGATTACGCTCAGTAGTTTGCCATTGCTTTCTGAGCGGCTGGCTCACATACCCCGTAAGTTACCGATGTGATTCGAACCCTTGCTGATTCTCACCGTCATCACGTTACACCACGAGAGTTTACGAGATTACGGAGAAAAGTCATAACCTCTAAGCCACGAAGCCGGCCTGTGAATCTGTAAAATTGACCGGGCTCTTAAATTGACCCTGGGTAAAATGGCTACTATGAAATGTCTCAGAGAGTAAAGGCGGATGGCTTGATACTGACCATCGAGTAGCCACTGGTCAATTCAATAAATATGGGCCAACCTCCATATGCCCATTGCGCCTTAATTCCTGTAAAATGGTTCTTCACTTACCTTACGTCTTCTTGGAAAGTGCAAATAGGAATAATAAAAAAAATATATATTATTGTTGATAACGCAGACATCATATAAAAATTAAAATAAAAGTAAAGTAACAAATTAAATTAGATGTGGACATATGATTAGCTTCTTATGGTACGAAATACACATATATACCCTGTTGAAGCTATTTTGAATCCAGTTGGATGGACACATTTCAGTGTTGATTAAATGACTCTCCAATTTGATTCCGACCGAACTGTTAGAATTACATTGTTTATGTTATTTTATTTGGTAATGCCGTATACATCATAGACTCGCCTATGTTGTTTATCGAAATGTAACATATAGAGATATCACAAACCAGTCCTACAAATGATCACTGCTTTCTCCTTTGGGGTTGGGGCATATCTGTAAAGGACGTTGACATAAAAATGTCTGCCTTTTAACTGTGGAAGTAAATTTGCATTTTGTATTGTTAGTTAGTTGCATATCATTTACAGGACGCCGCAGTAAATCCAGCATTTTTAGCTGTTTGTCATTTCTTGGCAAATTTACTTCCATTCGTTTGCCATTGCTTTCTGAACTATATATTATACAAACACAATAATAGGTTAAAATGATACTACATTATGCGCTGGTTGGTTTATTGATTAATTGATCGGCTGGTTGGTTGGTTTGTTAGGTCGTTGGTGTAAATAACTATACAATTTAATCAATCACGTGTATTTAACTATACAGTTTTGCTCAACCCCGTGTAAATATCTATAAAATTTACCCAATCAATAAATAATTATACAGTTTGAACAATCACATGTGCACAGTTATAAAGTTCTCTAAATAACATGTGCATAACTATAAAGTTTGCTCATTGTATAACTATGGCATTTGCTCGATAACCGTATAACAATAAAGTTTGCTTGACTATAATATAACTATATGACTATATAATTATATATGACTATATAACTATAGTATAACTATAAATTTTGATATATCACCTAATAACAGTGAAGGTTGCTCGATCACAGTGTAGCTATAAATTATATGCAATCACATGTGTATAACTCTAAGATTTGTTTGCTCATCAACATGTAGATACATATAAAATTCACTCACATACGTTTGCAATACTTTCTGTCACAAAATGAGCGCCATCTTTCGACCGGTCAACCCGAAGCCATGATTCACGACCCCTCTAAAAGTTCCACCCCAGAGATCTCATACAGTTCGTGTATTCAAGAGGATTTCGGAAAGAGCTGAATATTAAGGAATGTTTTCTAATAAAGACGAAAAAAAAAAAAGAAAAAAAAGAAAATTGAACTATTTTGATCACTTGAAACATCATGAAAGTTTGGAGAGAACAATAATGGAGAAGTATATGCCCGGGAAGAGAGGAAGTGGAAGGCCAAAGAGAAGATGGGTGCAGGATGTGGCGGATGATCTCCAGATGGATGTATCGGATACGGGACATCTTGCTTATGATCGAGAGGTTTTCCAGAAGGTTGTTATGGGAGCGAGGTTCTGCAGGGGACATGCTGCTGAATGAATGAGTGAATGAATGAATTCCCAGAGGGATATGAACTAAACTGAGTGGCACTCATGCCCAACTTTTCTGTTCCGTTTCTCTCGTTCCGGGAAGCAATTTTAACACAACCGTGATGTCAGAGTCTCGGTCTGAAACACAATCACTCCATCTCTGTTGCCAAGGACGAGTCGGCTGTACAAAACGCTTCATCCGTTGGGAACAAAGAAACATCTAAAGCCTAAGTCAATCGGAATTCTGTTGGTAGTTTAAGATCATTGCCCAGAGGTGAACCATTGAGCTTCTGATTCTTCTGTTACTTCTGCTACTTCTGTTACTTCTGCTACTTCTGTTACTTCTGTTTCTTCTGTTACTTCTGTTTCTTCTGTTACTTCTGCTACTTCTGTTACTTCTGCTACTTCTGTTACTTCTGTGTTACTTCTGTTACTTCTGCTAATTCTGTTACTTCAGTTACTTCTGCTACTTCTGTTACTTCTGTTACTTCTGCTACTTCTGTTACTTCTGTGTAACTTCTGTTACTTCTGTGTTACTTCTGTTAGGCACTCTTCCGAATTGCGGTCCCAAATAGATCCGCAGTGAATAGGTCAGGGGTTAAGGGTTAGGGTTAGTTGTTAACTAAACACTGACCCTAACCCTTACCCCTGACCTATTCACTGCGGATCTATTTGGGACCGCAATTCGGAAGAGTGCCCTTCTGTTACTTCTGTTACTTCTGTTACTTCTGTGTTACTTCTGTTACTTCTGTTACTTCTGTGTTACTTCTGTTACTTCTGTTACTTCTGTGTTACTTCTGTTACTTATGTTACTTCTGTGTTACTTCTGTTACTTCTGTTACTTCTGTTACTTCTGTGTTACTTCTGTTACTTCTGCTACTTCTGCTACTTCTGTTACTTCTGTTACTTCTGTGTTACTTCTGTTACTTCTGCTACTTCTGGTACTTCTGTTACTTCTGCTACTTCTGTTACTTCTGCTACTTCTGCTACTTCTGTTACTTCTGTGTTACTTCTGTTACTTCTGCTACTTCTGGTACTTCTGTTACTTCTGCTACTTCTGTTACTTCTGCTACTTCTGGTACTTCTGTTACTTCTGCTACTTCTGTTACTTGACTACTTCTGCTACTTCTGTTCTTCTGCTACTTCTGTTACTTCTGTTACTTCTGCTACTTCTGCTACTTCTGTTACTTCTGCTACCTCTGCTACTTCTGTTACTTCTGTGTTACTTCTGTTACTTCTGCTACTTCTGGTACTTCTGTTACTTCTGCTACTTCTGTTACTTCTGCTACTTCTGGTACTTCTGTTACTTCTGCTACTTCTGTTACTTTTGTGTTACTTCTGCTACTTTTGCTACTTCTTTTACTTCTGCTACTTCTGTTCTTCTGCTACTTCTGTTACTTGACTACTTCTGCTACTTCTGTTCTTCTGCTACTTCTGCTACTTCTGCTACTTCTGCTACTTCTGCTACTTCTGCTACTTCTGCTACTTCTGTTACTTCTGCTACTTCTGTGTTACTTCTGTTACTTCTGTGCTACTTCTGTTACTTCTGTGTTACTTCTGTTACTTCTGTTACTTCTGTTACTTCTGTTACTTCTGTTACTTCTGTGTTACTTCTGTTACTTCTGTTACTTCTGTTACTTCTGTTACTTCTGTTACTTCTGTTACTTCTGTTACTTCTGTTACTTCTGTTACTTCTGTGTTACTTCTGTTACTTCTGCTACTTCTGCTACTTCTGTTACTTCTGTTACTTCTGTGTTACTTCTGTTACTTCTGCTACTTCTGGTACTTCTGTTACTTCTGCTACTTCTGTTACTTCTGCTACTTCTGCTACTTCTGTTACTTCTGTGTTACTTCTGCTACTTCTGCTACTTCTGCTACTTCTGTTACTTCTGCTACTTCTGTTACTTCTGCTACTTCTGGTACTTCTGTTACTTCTGCTACTTCTGTTACTTTGTGTTACTTCTGCTACTTTTGCTACTTCTTTTACTTCTGCTACTTCTGTTACTTGACTACTTCTGCTACTTCTGTTCTTCTGCTACTTCTGTTACTTCTGTTACTTCTGCTACTTCTGCTACTTCTGTTACTTCTGCTACCTCTGCTACTTCTGTTACTTCTGTGTTACTTCTGTTACTTCTGCTACTTCTGGTACTTCTGTTACTTCTGCTACTTCTGTTACTTCTGCTACTTCTGGTACTTCTGTTACTTCTGCTACTTCTGTTACTTTTGTGTTACTTCTGCTACTTTTGCTACTTCTTTTACTTCTGCTACTTCTGTTCTTCTGCTACTTCTGTTACTTGACTACTTCTGCTACTTCTGTTCTTCTGCTACTTCTGCTACTTCTGCTACTTCTGCTACTTCTGCTACTTCTGCTACTTCTGCTACTTCTGTTACTTCTGCTACTTCTGTGTTACTTCTGTTACTTCTGCTACCTCTGTTACTTTTGCTACTTCTGTTACTTCTGTGTTACTTCTGTTACTTCTGTGTTACTTCTGTTACTTCTGTGTTACTTCTGTTACTTTGTTTCTTCTGTTACTTCTGTTCTTCTGTTACTTTGATATTCTGTTACTTCTTACTTCTGTTCTTTGTTACTTCTGTTACTTCTGCTACTTCTGTGTTACTTCTGTTACTTCTGCTTTTATTCTGTTACTTCTGCTACTTCTGTTATTCTGTTACTCTCTGTGTTACTTCTGTTATTCTGTGTTACTTCTGTTATTCTTCTTCTGTTACTTCTGTTACTTCTGTGTTACTTCTTTACTTCTGTGTTACTTCTGTCTTCTGTGTTACTTCTGTTACTTCTGACTTCTGTTACTTCTTGTTACTTCTGCTACTTCTGTTACTTCTGTTACTTCTGCTACTTCTGTTACTTCTGTTACTTCTGCTACTTCTGCTACTTCTGTTACTTCTGTTACTTCTGCTTTCTTTTACTTCTGTTACTTTGTTTTTCTTTTACCTCTTGTTACTTTGTTACTTCTGCTACTTCTGCTACTTCTGCTACCTCTGTTACTTCTGTTACTTCTGCTACTTCTGTTACTTCTGTGTTACTTCTGTTACTTCTGCTACTTCTGTTACTTCTGTGTTACTTCTGTTACTTCTGTGTTATTTCTGTTACTTCTGTTTTACTTCTGTTACTTCTGCTACTTCTGTTACTTCTACTACTTCTGTTACTTCTGCTACTTCTGTTACTTCTGTGTTACTTCTGTTACTTCTGCTACTTCTGTTACTTCTGTGTTACTTCTGTTACTTCTGCTACTTCTGTTACTTCTGTTACTTCTGTGTTACTTCTGTGTTACTTCTGTTACTTCTGTGTTACTTCTGTGTTACTTCTGTGTTACTTCTGTTACTTCTGTTACTTCTGCAACTTATGTTACTTCTGCTACTTCTGTTACTTCTGTGTTACTTCTGTTACTTCTGTGTTACTTCTGTTACTTGTGTGTTACTTCTGTTTCTTCTGCTACTTCTGTTACTTCTGTGTTACTTCTGTTACTTCTGCTACTTCTGTTACTTCTGTTATTTCTGCACTTCTGTTACTTCTGCTACTTCTGTTACTTCTGCTACTTCTGTTACTTCTGTGTTATTTCTGCACTTCTGTTATTTCTGCACTTCTGTTACTTCTGCTACTTCTGTTACTTCTGTTACTTCTGCTACTTCTGCTACTTCTGCTACTTCTACTACTTTTAATACTTTTGCTACTTGAGTACTTCTGCTACTTCTGTTACTTCTGTGTTACTTCTGCTACTTCTGTTACTTCTGTGTTACTTCTGTTACTTCTGCTACTTCTGTTACTTCTGTTAATTCTGCTACTTCTGTTACTTCTGCTACTTCTGTTACTTCTGCTACTTCTGTTACTTCTGCTACTTCTGCTACTTCTGCTACTTCTGTTACTTCTGTGTTACTTCTGTTACTTCTGCTACTTCTGTTACTTCTGTGTTACTTCCGCTACTTCTGTTACTTCTGCTACTTCTGCTACTTCTGCTACTTCTGTTACTTCTGTGTTACTTCTGCTACTTCTGTTACTTCTGTGTTACTTCTGTTACTTCTGCTACTTCTGTTACTTCTGTTATTTCTGCTACTTCTGTTACTTCTGCTACTTCTGTTACTTCTGCTACTTCTGTTACTTCTGCTACTTCTGCTACTTCTGCTACTTCTGTTACTTCTGTGTTACTTCTGTTATTTCTGCTACTTCTGTTACTTCTGTGTTACTTCCGCTACTTCTGTGCTACTTCTGTGCTACTTCTGTGTTACTTCTGTGCTACTTCTGTGCTACATCTGCTCCTTCTGTTACTTCTGTGTTACTTCTGCTACTTCTGTGTTACTTCTGCTACTTTTGTTACTTCTGTGTTACTTCTGCTACTTCTGTTACTTCTGTGTTACTTCTGTTACTTCTGCTACTTCTGTTACTTCTGTGTTACTTCTGTTACTTCTGCTACTTCTGTTACTTCTGTGTTACTTCTGCTACTTCTGTGTTACTTCTGCTACTTCTGTTACTTCTGCTACTTCTGTGTTACTTCTGCTACTTTTGTTACTTCTGTGCTACTTCTGTGTTACTTATGCTACTTCTGTGTTACTTCTGCTACTTTTGTTACTTCTGTGCTACTTCTGTGTTACTTCTGCTACTTCTGTGTTCCTTCTGTTACTTCTGCTACTTCTGTTACTTCTGTGTTACTTCTGTTACTTCTGTGTTACTTCTGCTACTTCTGTTACTTCTGTGTTACTTCTGCTACTTCTGTGTTACTTCTGCTACTTCTGTTACTTCTGTGTTACTTCTGTTACTTCTGCTACTTCTGTTACTTATGTGTTACTTCTGTTACTTCTGTGTTACTTCTGTTACTTCTGCTACTTCTGTGTTACTTCTGTTACTTCTGCTACTTCTGTTACTTCTGTGTTACTTCTGTTACTTCTGCTACTTCTGTTACTTCTGTTACTTCTGTTACTTCTGCTACTTCTGTTACTTCTGTTACTTCTGTTACTTCTGTTACTTCTGTTACTTCTGCTACTTCTGTGTTACTTCTGTTACTTCTGCTACTTCTGTTACTTCTGTGTTACTTCTGTTACTTCTGCTACTTCTGTTACTTCTGCTACTTCTGTTACTTCTGTTACTTCTGTGTTACTTCTGTTACTTCTGCTACTTCTGTGTTACTTCTGTTACTTCTGCTATTTCTGTTACTTCTGTGTTGCTTCTGTTACTTCTGCTACTTCTGTGTTACTTCTGTTACTTCTGCTACTTCTGCTACTTCTGTGTTACTTCTGTTACTTCTGCTACTTCTGTGTTACTTCTGTTACTTCTGCTACTTCTGTGTTACTTATGCTACTTCTGCTACTTCTGTGTTACTTATGCTACTTCTGCTACTTCTGTGTTACTTATGCTACTTCTGCTACTTCTGTGTTACTTATGCTACTTCTGCTACTTCTGTGTTACTTATGCTACTTCTGCTACTTCTGTGTTACTTATGCTACTTCTGCTACTTCTGTGTTACTTATGCTACTTCTGCTACTTCTGTGTTACTTATGTTACTTCTGCTACTTCTGTGTTACTTATGTTACTTCTGCTACTTCTGTGTTACTTCTGTTACTTCTGCTACTTCTGTGTTACTTCTGTTACTTCTGCTACTTCTGTGTTACTTCTGTTACTTCTGCTACTTCTGTGTTACTTATGCTACTTCTGCTACTTCTGTGTTACTTATGCTACTTCTGCTACTTCTGTGTTACTTATGCTACTTCTGCTACTTCTGTGTTACTTATGCTACTTCTGCTACTTCTGTGTTACTTATGCTACTTCTGCTACTTCTGTGTTACTTATGCTACTTCTGCTACTTCTGTGTTACTTATGCTACTTCTGCTACTTCTGTGTTACTTATGCTACTTCTGCTACTTCTGTGTTACTTATGCTACTTCTGCTACTTCTGTGTTACTTATGCTACTTCTGCTACTTCTGTGTTACTTATGCTACTTCTGCTACTTCTGTGTTACTTATGCTACTTCTGCTACTTCTGTGTTACTTATGCTACTTCTGCTACTTCTGTGTTACTTATGCTACTTCTGCTACTTCTGTGTTACTTATGCTACTTCTGCTACTTCTGTGTTACTTATGCTACTTCTGCTACTTCTGCTACTTCTGTTACTTCTGCTACTTCTGCTACTTCTGTTACTTCTGCTACTTCTGTGTTACTTCTGTTACTTCTGCTACTTCTGTGTTACTTCTGTTACTTCTGCTACTTCTGTGTTACTTCTGTTACTTCTGCTACTTCTGTGTTACTTCTGTTACTTCTGCTACTTCTGTGTTACTTATGCTACTTCTGCTACTTCTGTGTTACTTATGCTACTTCTGCTACTTCTGTGTTACTTATGCTACTTCTGCTACTTCTGTGTTACTTATGCTACTTCTGCTACTTCTGTGTTACTTATGCTACTTCTGCTACTTCTGTGTTACTTATGCTACTTCTGCTACTTCTGTGTTACTTATGCTACTTCTGCTACTTCTGTGTTACTTATGCTACTTCTGCTACTTCTGTGTTACTTATGCTACTTCTGCTACTTCTGTGTTACTTATGCTACTTCTGCTACTTCTGTGTTACTTATGCTACTTCTGCTACTTCTGTGTTACTTCTGCTACTTCTGTTACTTCTGTGTTACTTATGCTACTTCTGCTACTTCTGTTACTTCTGTGTTACTTATGCTACTTCTGCTACTTCTGTTACTTCTGCTACTTCTGTTACTTCTGCTACTTCTGCTACTTCTGTTACTTCTGCTACTTCTGTTACTTCTGTGTTACTTATGCTACTTCTGCTACTTCTGTTACTTCTGCTACTTCTGCTACTTCTTCTTTGACAGCTTCTGTTGCTTCTGCTAATGTTTCTTCCTTCTTCTTCTTTCTTTTTCTTCTTTATTCTTCTTCTTTTGTTGTTCTTCTTTTTTCTTTAATGGCTGGTTGGTTGGTTTGTTGGTTGATTTGTTGGTTGGT